>JARQOC010000004.1:289083135-289305064 GCA_033576535.1 Allobates femoralis | reverse complement strand
AATCCAAGGGCTAATGCCGCCTCTTTAAAAGTTGGGTATGTAACTTCATTAACAGTTTTAATGTTGTTAAAACTTGTTGCTCCTTTGACATGCAGTAACAACAACCTTAAATAGTACCTTTCTTGTTCTTTAATACTGACAGTATACATTCTTCCAATCACTGAAGCACCTCCTCGCTTTCTAATTTCCCATGCAACTTCTTTCCAAACATAGTGCTCAGGAATTTGGCGGTATAAGTAATCATGAGCATGTGGGTCATTCTCATTGAGCTCAAAGTAGGGCCATAAGAGTGGATTTTCTGTGCATTGTGTAACTGATGTTGTCAACAGAGTCATTCTCATGAAAATATAGTGGTTGAGAATGTGGGAGATGTACCGCAAGGCGAATAATGCTGTGAGATTGTCTATGCATTGGGGAAGCAAAGATTTGCCAAGCTGCCTCCGGTGCACTTACATACCTTGAATCCATGAATTGGTGTGTTTCATCATGTTGGATGTTGGTTTGACAAATTTCCAGATTGGCTTTATCATGTCCTTTGTAGACATATTTGAATAGGTATTTGACACTTTGAATGGAAGCACATACTTCCACATTAATATGACATTTGTATTTTAATAGTAGGAAAGGGTTATAGGAACAACCCAAGAATTATCAATCATCTTGGAATGGTGTGGAAAGGATGGTCCTAAATTTCTTTGATAAGTAGGATAGGCATCCTTAGTTATGACTGTTTTCGGCTGGAATTTTTTTGGAAAAGCTTTTTTACACTTTCCAAGATCCATACAGGGCGAATTGGGGTTGTGTTGTCCACAGGGCCCATGAATCATGTGTTGCATCACAATTTGATGGAGCAGAGGTAGTACGCAGGATCGGGAATTTCAGCCCACACTGTATTGTCTACTTCAACCTCAGTTTCTTAATTTGGAATTGGTATGTAGAATAATCAAAATGTGAGCGTGTGGTAGGCCACGCTTTTGGAATTCAATGACATGAACCATTGCACAAACGTTGCCAAATAATCCGCTGTTAATGTCTTTTAATAGGGTTCAAGTTTAATTCTGAAGACACGGGCCACTAAATCAGGTCTATGTTCCACACGCTGCCATGGTTCTAAATTGTTTATAATCTCACTCCATTTTGGATTACAGATCATGGTTACAAAAAGATCCGGTCGTCCAAATTTAGTTACAATAGCCATGGCATCTTGATATCGTTGCTGCATGTTTCTTGGACTGCCTTCAAAGGAAGATGGTAAAATGACCGTTTTGCCAATGGGGATACCTTTTTCTATAGATTTTTTTTGTAGATGTTCTTGGAGTACACAATAATCCTCCACTTTTAAATCCTTTTGGTGCTGACGAATAAAATTTAGGCGATTAGCCTCGATCTTCACATACGCATCAACTAAGTACTGCTGTGTTAGTTTGCCACCATTTAGGACAGGATTGAACTGAGTACGTACAGACAGCAAATAGCAGTAATATTGCAGTTGTGTAACCCTGCGTGGACTTTGGCCTTGATGCTTGAGTCCCTCATGCCAGCCTTGTTCTCCATGAGGAAAAAATAAGGGATAGAGTAATGCATCTAAATTGCTATGTAGAATACTGACTTGCTGTGTTTTAGGGGCCAAGGGGTTATTTGGGTCAGGTTTCAAATGAATTAAAATGTCTCTATTGAATGGTGGCTCTCCATTTTCATTATCAAAAACCACAGCGACTTCATTCACAGTAGGATTGTTATACCGTCTTGGGTCTTGATGTCTATCTTGTTTAATGGCCATGGTTATATTTGGCATGACGGTGCCATTTTCTACTGCCTTCTGTTGTTCCTCTAATTCAACGTCACGTAGCATTTTGTAGGCCAAAACAAAGGGATTAATATTATCCAATTGAAGAGCAATGATACTCATCAACGTAGATGACATTTTAAATTTTCGGGAGCTGTAGCTGTTGTTCAATAGCGCTTGCAGTATCCAAAATGTACAGTTGTGCATATGCTGGAACTTGATCTTGAGCGGGATGGAGTGTTCCAGTGCGATGATAAATTTGCCCAATGAATACAAAAACAGTAAGGGCCGTGTCCAGGTGGTGGAGAAACATTAGCACCCATGGAGGCAAAAGCAAAAGAACTATTAATGCTCCGGATGTTCTCCATGAGATTTTTGCTATATTCACTCTGTCCTTTGAGCAAACGTTGGAAGACCTCAGGGTATTGAGGTAAGGGTACCTTGACTTTTCCCTTGTGACAACAGAGAGTGAAATGTTGATCAGCTGGGCGTTCGGCCGAAAAATGTAGAGCTTGACAATGTTCACATACGAACTTCATGGGGCCACAGCTATATTCTAAAATAGCAGTATCATCATCCGTAAAGCCCAAAGGATTTTGAAGAATAGTTGAAGGTAACAAAACCGGCCTTTTTTTCTGTAAGCCTACATAGATCAGGCGTTGAATGGACGAACTGTCGACACTTTCAATAAATGAAGAAGTAGAAGGTAGATTCAACGCCGGCTCTTCAAATGTTGAAGTGGAAGCTGTCTGTTTGCGTAGTTGATGACGATATTTAGCAAGATGGGTCAAGCGGACTTGTTTAGACTTTGGAGACTCATTGCGTCTACGTGTCTGTAAAGCAGTTTTACGCTTCATAATATCACAGCGTTTGGTGTATGGCGTGTCTTCAGCACAGTGTTTGCGCTTACATGTGGCCTTGCAAGGTGGTAAAGGCTGTTCAGTAGGGGTTAATTGAGTAGAAGGAGAGATGGAAGCAGTATGATGGGCAAACGGTTCTCCTAAGGGCATGACCTTTTGTTGTTTGCGTCTTTCACGCGCAGCCCATCGCTTTTTTTGGCCAATCGGTTGCTTCTTTCTTCCAAAGACTCTTTTGAAATGCGTCTTTTAAAAGCAGCCTTTGCATGATCCAACCAAAGGCGCCTATCTTCGGCGCTTTTCTCAGCACGCTCTTGCGCATACGTGCAGCATCCTTGGCCACATCAGCCTTGTTTTGTGCCTGTGAGCTCATGTTGGGCAGTAGGCAGTCTCCTAAGGGCATGACCTTTTGTTGTTTGCGTTTTTCACGCCCAGCCATAGCTTTTTTGGCCAATCGGTTTGTTGTTTCTTGCGAAGACTCTTGTGAAATGCGTCTTTTAAAAGCAGCCTTTGCATGATCCAACCGAAGGCGCCTATCTTCGCCGCTCTCCTCAGCACACTTCTTGCGCATACGTGCAGCATCCTTGCCCACATCAGCCTTGTTTTGTGCCTGTGAGCTCATGTTGGTCATTAGGCATTTCAAAAGATGCAATATGAGCTACAGTAAGTTAGTTAAGGAAGCAATCAATAGTGAGTGTGTATAGATAGGCAATAGCAATAAAGTAATAGTGTGATTGTTGGCGAAAGAGTAAAATCAAAGTACACACTTATTGGTATTGACAATGAAGCAGTTACGTATAGGTAGTGTAAGTAAGTGTATATAGAAATGAGTGTGTGTTCCAATGACATAAAATGAGACTTGAAGGCAAGAGATATGGATCTAAGTAGCATATATAGGTAAAAATGTCACTGTAGCAATATATAACAGGTATAGAATGACTTAATGTCCCTGTGCCACAACTATAACCCACTGGGAAGTTAGACTAACATGCAAAGAGGTGTTAAAGGGGTTAATGTGTTAAAGACATTAGAACTACAGAGTATTAATTTGGCAGTGTATCCCTAATTGGATAGAAGGTGTTAATGTACCCCTGGCAATACTACTACACACTCCTAAGTAGGAGTTAGATGGAAAATAGTATGTAAGGGGTTAATTTACCATTGGGATTACTACAACACACTTCAAAGTTGGAATTATATGGCAAATGGTATGTAAGGGGTTAATGTAGCACTGCTATTCTTACTACACAGTATGAAGAGAAAAATAGTAAAAAAAAGGCATATAAGGGGTTAATGTCCAAATGCCATTAGTACTACCCATTGTTACATATGAATGTAATGGAAAATGAAATAGAAGGGGTTAATATCATAGTGTTAATACAATGAAAGACTGTCCAATTGTTATGAATAGAAATTTGTTATAGAAGGGGTTAATGACTTAACTGGCCTTATTAATCTAAACTCAAAAGTTACATTTTAATACCAAAAAAGATATATTAGCAGCTTATATTGTACTGAAAACGATCCGGACCTTGCTTCCCGACGTCCCTCAGAAAGGATGAGCAAAGCAGGAATGATGTGTGAGGGAAAAATTCAAATTTCGCGGTGTAAAATAGCGGCCGCGAAATTTGAATTCATAAAATGGCGGCAGGCGCGAGGCGATCTTCTGATTGGCCGCTGGCTCAAGGCGCCGACCAATCACAATAGCGGCGGATGCAATGCCGTCATATTTGAAATACACTGACTACAGTGTATTTGAAGTATGGCGCCATAGAGCGTGGCGCTCTTCTGATTGGTCGCCGCGTTCAGCGTGGCGACCAATCAGAATACCGGCGCGCTGTATGGCGCCATGCTTCAAATACACTGTACTCAGTGTATTTCAAATATGGCGGCATAGCGGCTGCCGCTATTCTGATTGGTCGGCGAGCTGAAGGCGGCGACCAATCAGAAGAGCGCCGCGCTCTATGGCGCCATACTTCAAATACATGGAGTATTTTGAGTTTCAAATTTACCGCTGTAAGTGAGGCGCTATTCTCATTGGTCGGCGCCAGCACACAGCGACCAATGAGAATAGCGCCTCACTTCCCATTGAGATATAATGGAGTACTTTGAGTTTCAAATTTACCGCTGTAAGTGAGGCGCTATGCTCATTGGTCGCTGTGTGCTGGCGCCGACCAATGAGCATAGCGCCTCACTTCCCATTGAGATACATAGTGGTGTTTAGAGCTATGAATGGCCGGGCCCTTGGTTCTATTTTCGGCCACGGCGCTCGGCTCTCGTCGGTCGTCGCCGGGGCGGGAGCCCCTGCAATGGCTCGCAATGGCCGCTTCGCCATAGATAGATATAGATATAGATATAGATTGATATAGATAGATATAGATATAGATAGATAGATATAGATATAGATATAGATAGATAGATATACATAGATAGATATAGAGATAGATAGATAAATAAATATGGATAGATATAGATAGATATATATATATAGATAGATATAGAAAGATAGATATAGAGATAGATAGATAAATAGATATGGATAGATATAGATAGATATATATAGAGATAGATAGATACATATAGATAGATAGAGATAGATAGATAGATAGATAGATATAGATAGATAGAAAGATAGATATAGATAGATAGATATAGAGATATATAGATAGATAGATAGATATAGATATAGATATAGATAGATATAGATAGATATAGATACAGATAAATAGATATAGATAGATAGATAGATATAGATATAGATAGATAGATATAGATATAGATAGATAGATAAATCCAGGTCTGGAGAAAGACTTGCAGCACTCCAAGTTCTCAGTGTGAAAAGAACTTTCTTTATTAGGACAGGCACAAAACATGCAACGTTTCAAGTCACAAAGACTTTTCCTCAGGCACAAGTGTCTCAACAGGAAATGCAGTTTATATATACAAACATTAGCATATTAAATTGACAACTGATTAGAGTCATTAGAAAGCAGAGAAACATCAATATTATATTAGTGCATAAATAAGTGACAACAATTAAAAAAATGAGTGACAACAATTAAAAAAATACAAAAAGATACAAAAAGACATTAGCAAATCAATCAGGTATATATGGACTGCATACAGTGTGAAAAACCTAATTTGAAAGGGCCATGCATAAGTGTACCATATTGCCATCATTATAGAGGTTTCATATGAGTTTCTCTATGAAATGGGGCCAGTGGTGCTGGAATTAAAAGAAAATGGTGCATCTCAAAAAATATTAATAAGTGTTATGGCTCAAAGGGCCATCAATCATTTAGATTTGAATATTGTGCAAAATTGTGCAAAATGCAATATTAAGTTAAATAGACTTTATAAGTGTAAAAAGCTTTTAGCGCCATCTAGTGGCTGTGCTATATCATGTGCCATAAAATGAGACCATTCAGATGTATGGAATAGATCAAGTAAATACATCAGTTCAGTGGTGTGTGGTTCTTTGGCTGAAACTAGAGGGATTTATATAAATCCTCAATACAAAACAGGGGTTAAAATTGAACCAGTTTACCACTAAGATAAATAATATGGTCATAAAAACTAAAATTGTGTATATATCATAATCGACAATAAAGGTTAGATAGATATAGATAGATATAGATATAGATAGATATAGATAGATAGATATAGATAGATAGATTGATATAGATATATAGATATAGATAGATAGATATCGATAGATTGATATAATAGATATATAGATATAGATAGATATAGGTAGATATATATAAATAGAGATAGATAGATAGATAGATAGATAGATAGATATAGATAGATAGATATAGGATTGATATAGATAGATATAGATAGATATAAGATATAGTATATAGTAATAGATAGTAATATAGAGATAGATGAGATAGATAGATAGAGATAGATATAGAATATTAATTATTAATTATTATTAATCTAAAGTCAGAAGTTACATTTTATTACCAAAAAAGATATATATTAGCTTATATTGTACTGCAAACGATCCGGACCTTGCTTCCCGACGTCCCTCAGAAACGATGAGCAAAATAGGAATGATGTGTGAGGGAAAAATTCAAATTTCGTGGTGTAAAATGGCGGCCGCGAAATTTGAATTCATAAAATGGCGGCAGGCGCGAGGCGACCTTCTGATTGGCCGCTGGCTCAAGGCGCCGACCAATCACAATAGCGGCGGCTGCAATGCCGCCATATTTGAAATACACTGACTACAGTGTATTTGAAGTATGGCGCCATAGAGCGCGGCGTTCTTCTGATTGGTCGCTGCGTTCAGCGCGCCGACCAATCAGAATACTGGCGCGCTGTATGGTGGCATGCTTCAAATACACTGTACTCAGTATATTTCAAATATGGCGGCATAGCGGCCGCCGCTATTCCGATTGGTCGGCGCGCTGAAGGCGGCGACCAATCAGAAGAGCGCCGCGCTCTATGGCGCCATACTTCAAATACATGGAGTATTTTGAGTTTCACATTTACCGCTGTAAGTGAGGCGCTATTCTCATTGGTCGCTGTGTACTGCCGGCGACCAATGAGAATAGCGCCTCACTTTCAGCAGTAAATGTGAAACGCAAAGTCGTCCATTATATGTCTATGGGAAGTGAGACGCTATTCTCATTGGTCGCTGTGTGCTGCCAGCGACCAATGAGAATAGCGCCTCACTTTCAGCGGTAAATGTGAAACGCAAAGTCGTCCATTATATGTCTATGGGAAGTGAGGCGCTATTCTCATTGGTCGCTGTGTGCTGCCGGTGACCAATGAGAATAGCGCCTCACTTTCAGCGGTAAATGTGAAACTCAAAGTCGTCCATTATATGTCTATGGGAAGTGAGGCGCTATTCTCATTGGTCGCTGTTTGCTGACGGCGACCAATGAGAATAACGCCTCACTTTCAGCGGTAAATTTGAAACTCAAAGTCGTCCATTATATCTCTATGGGAAGTGAGGCGCTATTCTGATTGGTCGCCGGCAGCACACAGCGACCAATGAGAATAGTGCCTCACTTCCCATAGAGATATAATGGACGAATTTGAGTTTCAAATTTACCGCTGAAGTGAGGCGCTATTCTCATTGGTCGCCGCCAGCACACAGCGACCAATGAGAATAGCGCCACACTTCCCATAGAGATATAATGGACGACTTTGAGTTTCAAATTTACCGCTGAAAGTGAGGCGGTATTCTCATTGGTCGCCGCAAGCACACAGCGACCAATGAGAATAGTGCCTCACTTCCCATAGAGATATAATGGACGACTTTGAGTTTCAAATTTCCCGCTTAAGTGAGGCGCTATGCCGATTGGTCGCTGTGTGCTGCGCCGACCAATCAGCATAGCGCCTCACTTCCCATAGAGATACATAGCGGTGTTTCGAGCGAAGTATGGCCGGGCCCTTGGTTCTATTTTCGGCCACGGGGCTCGGCTCTCGTCGGTCGTCGCCGGGGCGGGAGACTCGCAATGGCCGCTTTGCGGCCATTTCTCGCTCCCTTGCAACGGCTCGCGGCCATTGCGAGTGAGTCGCGTGGGCGCCACGCGCCCACGAACAAAGCCACGGAGGTAGCGCCGTGTGCGACGGAAGTCGCTACGGCAATTATATAATAGATATTGTACAGAAATGAAGGTTGCAGCAACAATACTAAGTATGTACAAAATGCTTGCAATGCTGAAAACATGTTAGCATAGCCTTCTGAGGTACATTCATGAAGCCGCAGGTCAGGGTAGAAACACCATCCCCTTGGGCATCGGCATGCAGGCTTGAAAGTACATGAAGCATTTGGACACTGACAACAGGCTATGCTGAACACCAGATAAGCGAGGTAAGACACTTCTGTATTAACAGAACCAGGAGTGTAGACGAAGCGGAAAACAGCTCAGTAGTAGAACTCAGGTGTAGGTAAACTGGACACATTATATACAGTCTAAATACTCAGACACAGAGGTGTGTCCAATTAAAGAACTTTAAAGGCCTTGGGATATTATATCAATGATGATCGCCAAGCCACTTATAAGATCAGATATGGAGCTCTGAAGATGAGACAGGTGCGTAACACTTACAGTGCCTTGTGAAAGTATTTGCCCCCTTGAACTTTTCAACCTTTTGCCACATTTCAGGCTTCAAACAGAAAGATATAAATTCTAATTTTTTTGTGAAGAATCAACAAGTGGGACAGAATTGTGAAGTAGAACGAAATTTAATGCATATTTTAAACTTTTTAATCAAATAAAAAAACTGAAAAGTGGGGTATGCAATATTATTCAGCCCCCTTGAGTTAATACTTTGTAGCGCCACCTTTTGCTGTGCTTACAGTGTGGCACCCCAGGGGTTAAGTACCACAGTAACATCAACACGGGTTCACTCCCCACACAACACCTGACACTGCACTAGCACCTCTAGGCCAGAAGGGGGAGCTAAAGCAGCTCCCTTATATATTCTGATGTTAAGAGGAAGTAGTTAGTTCAGTTCCTGGGAGAACTGAGGAAGAGAGACTGTAGTGTATAGAGGCTGCCTCAGGCTTCTCTACAGTCTGGTCCTCGATTCCAGGCCTAGCCAGGGTCTGAGGGAAGGAGTGCAAGAAGCAGAGGAACACATCTGGGAGACTGAGTGACTTCATAACTCGCCCCGGAGGAGCACACAGACCAGATACCGTATCCGAATCTGTGACTGAAACACGCAGTACATAAAACACCGGGATAGTGGAGCTTGTAGATCTACACTATACCTCAGCAAAGCAACACGGCGGGGTCAGAAGCACACGGAAAGACTCAAGTTGCCTTGCAAAGGGGGTACTTGTGAAAAGAGACAGTGCCAGCAGCTCAGGTAAAGCAGCAGCAGGGCCACACACACAGCGCAGCAGTGGGAAGCTGAGGACCCGGTCAGGGTGGCAGCAACCCGGCCCCGGTACAGACTCCGTAGACAGTACTCTGCTAAAGAATATCTGCAGTAAAGCCTTGGAAAACTTAAAACTGTGAATGTGTGTGATCCTTGTACTCAAGCCCTACTTTCCCTCACAAGCAGCCACCGTCTCCACTATCATCCCTATCCTGCAACATCTATAGCATCTATCATAGACTTTAACTATCGCTGCCGCGGGGAACCAGGCTCTACCTGCGGAGAGTCGTTACATCTCCAGCTGCCAAACATCATCCTCGGAGGTTGTGCAGCAGCGGTGGTCACCCTGACCACAACCCGTGGGTGGCATCATGACAAACTCCCTGTAAATATCCCCCCATTTACTTGCGGAACCCGGGATACGGTCCAAGACCGCCGTGATATCCCTAGCAGTAACCCGGTCCGGTACCGAGTACCCCGTCCCAGTGGGCTCCACAACAGCTGCTAGTCGCTTGGGGTATGTCTCAGTTTTGCACATCGAGAGACTGAAATTCTTGCCCATTCTTCCTTGCAAAACAGCTCGAGCCCAGTGAGGTTGGATGGAGAGCGTTTGGGAACAGCAGTTTTCAGCTCTTTCCACACATTCTCAATTGGATTCTGGTGGACTTTGACTTGGCCATTCTAGCACCTGGATATGTTTATTTTTTACCATTTCATTGTAGATTTTGCTTTATGTTTGGGATCATTGCCTTGTTGGAAGATAAATCTCCGTCCCAGTCTCAGATCTTTTGCAGACTCCAACAGGTTTTCTTCCAGAATGGTCCTTTATTTGACTATGTCCATCTTCCCTGTTGAAGAAAAGCAGCCCCAAACCATTATGTTGTCAAAACCATGTTTGACAGTGTTTTGAGGGTGATGAGCTGTGTTGCTTTTACTCCAAACATAACTTTTTGCATTGTGGCCAAAAAGTTCGATTTTGGTTTCATCTGACCGGAGCACCTAATTTCACATGTTTGGTGTGTCTCCCAGGTGACTTGTGGCAAACTTCAAATGAGACTTTTTATGGATATCTTTGAGAAATGGCTTTCTTCTTGCCACTCTTCCATAAAGGCCAGATTTGTGCAGTGTACGACTGATTGTTGTCCTATGGACAGACTCTCCCATCTCAGCCGTAGATCTCTGCAGTTCATCCAGAGTGATCATGGGCTTTTTGGCTGCATCTCTGATCAGTCTTCTCCTTGTTCGAGATGAAAGTTTAGAGGGACGGCCAGGTCTTGGTAGATGTGCAGTGGTCTGATACTCCTTCCATTTCAATATGATCGCTTGCACAGTGCTTCTTGAGATGTTTAAAACTTGGGAAATCTTTTTGTATCCAAATCCGGCTTAAAACATCGCCACAACAGTATCTCGGACCTGCCTGGTGTGTTCCTTGGTCTTCATGATGCTCTCTGCACTAGAAACAGAACCCTGAGACTATCACAGAGCAAGTGCATTTATACGGAGACTTGATTACACACACATGGATTCTATTTATCATTACCAGTCATTTAGGACAACATTGGATCATTCAGAGATCCTCACTGAACTTCTGGAGTGAGTTTGCTGCACTGAAAGTAAAGTGGCCGAATAATATTGCACACCCCACTTTTCAGTTTTTTATTTATTAAAAAAGTTTACAATATCCAATAAATTTCGCTCCACCTCACGATTGTGTCCCAATTTTTGTTTATTCTTCACAAAAAAATTAGAATTTATATCTTTATGTTTGAAGCCTGAAATGTGGCAAGACGTTGAAAAGTTCAAGGGGGCAAATCCTTTCACAAGGCACTGTACTTATGTTATTTAAAGGGAACCCATCAGGTGGTTTATATCCTCCCAGCTATCACATTCTTTTTGGTATCATTCATTTAGGCTACTTTCACATCAGTGATTTTTGCCACTCACGGCAGATCTGGCAGTTCACACCACAGATCAGTCAGAAGTTCCCTGACGTCCACCGCAACTTGAACCATCACCAAAGAACTTGTATCATTGTTCAGCTCACCCACAGAGGGTATCCATTTCTCCCCTTATACAAAATATTGCACACACTGACTGAGAAATGCCAGGCCTCAACTACCATTTATCAAAGACTTCATTACCTTTCTCTTTTTTTTAAGTGAATAAATATATAGGTCTGCGCTCATTCCATGCATTTTTAGGATTGGAATTATATTACTTAGTATGAACTATTACATTTGTATATTTTAATTCTGTGCTATTAACTATCAAGGTGGTACCCATATGCCCTGAAAGGGAGTTTGTTCCCAGCAAGGTCGAATAGGTAGGATCTGGCAAAAATGCAGCACTGTGGTAACGGGGATCACGTTCCGGTGCCTGCTTATTCCGTAAGCAGGGCACAAATCAAAAATACAGCGAAGCCCTACATTATTTTTATTTATTTTTACCCTATGGCAGGTTTATCTTTTGTTTTATAAAAACAAATTTTTAGGGTGATAGTAGTCGAACCTAAAAAAAACCTATGTAAATCTGGTATCACTGTGATCCTACTGACCTGAAGAATAAAACTGCCTAATCACTTAAACAGCAAGGTGAAAATAGTAATAAAGACAATACTGTAACTGCTGCTGATTAGTATGTTCTGCCTCCCAAAGATTGCAGCATACTTGGCTCACATTTACCCTGTTCTCTATGCTGAGCGCTCGCATTAGCAATTACATGTAGATCTTTAAAAACATAATTCTGACAAGATTCCCAATGGAAAATTCACTGTAATGGGGTAGAGGGAGTCTCTTTGAACTCCCATCTGACCTGTAATCCGGCTGTGTCCATCTTTTTGCGTGTCTTTTTAGGCATGTGCAAAAGTGCGGTCAACCATAGTCTTTCAAAAGACAGAAACCGCTCAGCAGAGGTCAAATCTAGTCCAGAGGAACTGCGCTACCTTTTTAGTGAATGGATTCGTTGGGGGTTTAACCTGAATCTTGTGTTTCAGAGATGATGTGATCCAAAATGTTCTGTACCCAAATCACCACCAATAGCATTCAACTCAACCCACAAAAACACAAGTCCCCATCAAAGTCTGTTATCTGTTAACAGAAATTTAGGGGTCTTCCACATTACTGGTAGCACAAATTTCTGGAAAAGCGCTATGGCTCCTCACAGCACGAGCTGGGCACAATGTACGAGCACTACAATCTACTGGGCACTCTAAGGGCTTATTTGCAATTTTTAATTTAGCAAAATTCACTGCTCTTGAATCCATGGGTGTTTTCCATAGATAAAATCATCACTACAGCCATAGATGAACTCCCTGAAGGGTGTAATTTCCATAATGTGGTCACTTGAGGGGGTTTCTGCTTTTCTGGCACTTAGGGGCTCTGCAAATGGAGTCCGCAAACTATTATAGGAAAATCTGTGCTCAAAAAAATCAAATGGCACTCCTTCCCTCCCGAGTACTGCCATGCGCCCAAAAAGTAGTTTTCCACCACATATGGAGTTTCCTTTGTTTTCAGAAGAAATTGCATAACAATTATTCCTGCTAGTCTTGGAAAAATTAAAATATTTGGGGCTAAGACAAAATTTTAGCGGGGAAAAAAAAAAATCAAATTTTATTATTTTAACATTTCTATGTCGTAAAATTCTGTGATGCACCTGTGGGTTCAAGGAGCTCATTACATATATAGATAAATTCATTGAGGGGCCTTGTTTCCAAAATGGGGTCAATTGTGTGGGGTTTCCACTGTTTAGGCCAGCGATGGTCAACCTTCTGACCTCGGTTGTGTCAAAATTTGCAGAAAAGACTACATACAACACAAAAGGGGAATTTGCAGGGGGAGAAGGGGAAGCGCATGCTCTACGTATAGTATATTAGTGATCAATGGTTATAAAGACTCACCTCAGAGAGAGGTCTTGTAGTATTGCATATAAATTCACAATCAATGCCAAGTGTACACTCCCTGACAGAAGTTATGTCGCTTCTCCATGTTACGTAAATAAAAGCTTATAACCTGGCGTTAAATTCATCCATTGGTTGTATAAATTAATCTTTTGAAAGCTGAAACCCTCCGAAATGTGGTTTAGGTTAAGAAAATTAATTTGAATCAATGCTGAAATATTGATCATTTAATAAACACAAAATGGTCAGATTTTGGCAAGACAAAAGCTTTGTCGACCACAAAAAGTAATGTGATTTTCAAACAAATAATTAACTTAAAATACAAATATATGTTGCATAACATTGGTGAATGAAGTTTTGGTGCTATTAGAGTCATATTTAATATTTTGTGTGACTTCCATGAGCTTTAAGGACTGCATCCATATGGTTCAACAATGATTCACACAATTTATTAATGAAGTCATCAGGAATAGCGAAGAATGCAGTCTTACATGACCCCAGAGTTCATTTAGATTCTTTGGTTTTGTCTTCCAAGCTTCCTCTTCCATCCTACCCCAAACATACTCAATGATGTTCATGTCTGGTGACTGGGCTGGCCAAGTCCTTGAACACTTTGATCTTTTTTGCCTGGAGGAACTTTGTTGTAGAGATGGATGTATGAGACGGAGCACCATTCTGCTGCAGAATTTGACCCCTTTCATGATTTGGAATTTAAAAGGTAGCTAATACTTCTTGATATTTTAGCCTATTGATAGTGCCTTTAACCTTGGAAATGTTCTGCACACCCCCATACTGAATGTAACCCCAGACCATTATCTTTCCACTACCAAATAGAACTGTTTTCTGTGTGTATTTTGGATCCATACGGGCTCCAGTAGGTCTCTCGCAGTATTTGCGTGGCTGTGGTGTAATTCTACTGAAGATTCATCAGAGAAATTCACCTTCTGCCACTTTTCCAGGTACATCTGTTTAGCAGGCTGTGGGACTTTGCAAATGCACACGTTTTTTATTAGACTTTTGTTTAGTGCTGGCTTCTGGGCACTGATTCGACCATGGAGGCCATTTCGAGACAGAATCCTGCAAACTGTTCTAGTTGACACAGGGACTTGAGGTGACCAGGCCTGTTGGAGCTCTGCTGCAGTGGAAGAGGGGCTTGCTTTGGATTTTCTAACCAAAATATGTTCCTCCTGAGCAGTTGTCTTGCGGGGTCTGCCAGACCTGGGCTTGTCAAACATATCTCCAGTCTCTTCAAATCTTTTTTTAATTCTTTGTACTTGATGCTGAAACACATTAAAGGTGCCAGCCACCTCTGCAGTGGATCTGGTCTTCAGCCTCTTGATAATCAAGGCTTTGGTTGCAGGGTGGATTTTTGGCATGTTGTCAGAGCTCTAGTTGTAGTTCAAGTGAAGGTCTGGGGTGCTGGGTTTCTTTTTATACACACCCACAAATTGACCAATTATTTACTGAGCACAGATGAGGATGTAAACTAGGATTGGGTGCATTATATGACCAGGTGACAAAACTTTTGTCTTGCCAAAATCTGACCATTCTGTGTTCATTAAATGATCAGTATTTCAGCATTGATGCCAATTTGTTTTCTTAAACAAAACCACATTTCGGAGGATTTCAGCTTTCAAAAGAGTAATTTATACAACCAATGGATGAATTTAACATCAGGTTATAAGCTTTTATCTACATAACATGGATAAGCAACATAACTTCTGTCAGGGAGTGTACATCCACACAAGTCTGCTGCACAACCTTGACACAACATATGAGCACTGGAAAGTGCTGCCTCAGGTATGATCCTCATGATCCTCATACCTGAGGAAGACTTAAAGTCGAAACGTGTGATCGTTTGTTCTGAGTTTAAATAAAGAATTTATCAAGGTTGGATCGTGGGTGGACCCTCAACTTGCAGGAGCGCAAAAAAGACTAGCACAACTCGGGTGGTGTGTCACTTCTAGAAAAATACATAATTTTGTGGTGTTTGTAGCTCTAATGTCAAAAAGTTATATTTTTATGATACTGTATTTAGTAACAAAGCAAAAACAAATAATTCTATACCTGACCTTAGTGACTTTTGTTACTGAATTTCATTTGCTAAATCTTCAATCGATAATGACATACATCTCGGTCCATATCTCTTAAAAGGATCGGCTACTGCTACTACTATTTCCTTTATTTAAGGATGCTTTTTTATATTTTAAGGTTCTCCATTAAGGGGGCCGTGACAGGAGATAGCCTAATATCCCTGCAGTATTGCTGAACAGTTACTTTGTTAGTGTACAGTGGCAGAACAGTGATCTTGCAGGGTTAATGGTCTCAGATGGGGTGTTCACTTACGCAGTATTGCTGGGTTGCAAGTGTGGTGGAGATACTGGCAACAGGGTGAGATTTTTGTAGCTGCTTTAATGGCGGGGGTGTAAGGAGCACACACACCTGAGATGACTTCCTCTTGTAGTGACTGGTCCAGCCATGTGCCGAAAATGTGGGGTATAGTTCTAGATACAGACAGTGTCTGTTCAAGTCCGCAATCAATTTTCCTGCAGGTGTGAGCCCTGGCTTCACTGCCTTCCCTTACAAAGGTAAGATGGCCAAAGTTCACACTGCGCCCTCAGCAAGTGACTTGTCCTGCCTCTGCATAATGACGCTGTCAGTTAGGAAAGCCAGAGCAGCTAGCAGCATGCATCCAGCGGTGGGGCAATTCTACTGAGAGCACAATAAAGCCAACTTACCTTCATTACTATACTGTGTTCTCAGCAGAGAGCCTCTGGATGCTGTCAGCTCTCAGCATGCTGTGCATGTCTCCTCTGACATGCGTGTCATGGGCTAGCCATCACTAGTTAAGGCACGTCAGGGGTTCTCCAAATGCGACATGGTGTTGGCTAACTATTCCGGCTAATATTCCATTCAAAAAGTCAAATGTTGCTCCTTCCCTTCTGATCCTTTCCGTGCGCCCAAAAAGTGGTTTTCCTCCATATACGAGGTATCAATGTACTCGGGACAAATTGTCCAACCAATTTTTATTGTCCATTTGATCCTGTTGACATTGTGCAAAATTAAAAAGTTGAGGCTAAAAACATTTTTGTGGAAAAAAATTACTTTTTCATTTTCACGGCTTAATGTATGAAGCATTTGGGGGTTCAAAATGCTCACAACACATCTAGATACGTTCCTTGGGGGGTTTAGATTCCAAAATGGGGTCACTTGTGGTGGAGCTCCACTGTTTAGGTACATCAGGCGCTCTACAAATGCGACGTGGTGTCCACTAACAATTCCAGCTAATTTTCCGTTTGAAACGTCAAATTTTCTCCTTCCCTTCTGAGCCCTGCTGTGCACCCAAACATTGGTTTTCCACCACATATGGGGTACCAGCGTACTCAGGAAAAATTGTCTAACAAATGTGATCCATTTTAACCCTTTGACCCTATAAAAATGAAAAAAAAAATTGAGTCTAAAAGAACATTTTTGTGGAAGAAAAGTATTTCTCATTTTCATAGTTCAATATTATAATGTTCTGTGAAGCACCTGGGGGTTCACAGTGCTCACCGCCCATCTAGGTAAATTCTTTGGGGGGTACAGTTACGAAAATAGCACATCAGGGGCTCTCTAAACGCGACAAGGAGTTAGCTAACGATTCCAGCTAATTTTCCATTCAAAAATACAAATGACGCTCCTTCCCTTCCGAGCCCAGCCTTGTGCCCAAACAGTGGTTTTCACCCTCATTGGATATGGGCATAATCAGGAGAAATTGCAAAACAAATTTTAGGGTCCATTTTCTCCTGGTTGCACTTGTGAAAATGCAATATTAGAGGCTAAATTAACATTTTTGTTGGGAAAAGTAAAATGTTCATTTTTTCCTTCTATGTTGCTTTAGTTCCTGTGAAGCACCTGAAGGGTTAATAAACTTCTTGAATGTGGTTTTAAGTAGTTTAAAGGGGTGTAGTTTTTGGAATGGTGTCACTTTTGGGTGTGTTCCCTATGTGGTCCCTAAAATAGTGGCTTTGTAAATTTTGTTGGAAAAATAATAATTTCGTGATAAACTTTCAAGCCTTCTAACTTCCTAACAAAATTGTGGTAATGTAAAGTAGTCATGTGTGAAATGTGATTTATTAACTATTTTGTGTGACATTACTCTGGTTTAACAGTAGGAAAACTCAAAGCTTGAAAATTGTGAGGTTTTCAAAATGTTTTACAAATTTAGTTTTTTTTTTTCACAAATAAATGCAAAAATATCATTCTAAAATTACCACTAAGGCCCCTTGACATCACGATTTTTGGGATCTGCGGCTATCCGTTGTAAAATTGATAGCCACGGATCCGATTTGGACCCCAAGTATCCCTATGGGCACGGATTGTGTTCAAATTTTTGATGTACCCAGAATCGGAGACTAATAACTATGGAGCGCGGATCTGGGAAAACACAGGATTGTTTCCCAGATCCGATTTTATGTACACTAAATCTGCTTTTTTCCTGTGTAGTTATACTTTAGCAGTGTATCTACATACACTACTAAATTGAAATTAAAAAAAGCAGAGTGTTAGAAATAAAAAAAAAATGCTCACCTCTCCACTGAGTGTCCCGCGATGCGCAGCATCCACCTCCGTTGGCTGAAGGACCTTAATCAGCTGACGGAGCGGGGCAACGCTATCTGAACAGTTAAAACCGCCCGCCAAAGCAGATTGGCGGGCGGTTTAAACCGCTCAGCTGATGCTGTTATGTGACACATCAGCTGATCACGCTGCCCGCCCCACCTGCTCAGCTGATTAAGGTCCTTCAGCCATCAGAGGTGGATGCCGCACATCACGGGACACTCGGCAAAGAGGTGAGCATTTTTTTCTATTTTTAACCATTGCTTTCCCTTTCGAAATGTATGTAGTGGTAAAAATAGGTTATAAAGATGGACGGAGATATCGCGCCACCAATCAAAACCAGATGTCAGTCCGAGTAGAAGCAGCTTCTCCCTGAGGAAGTGTGGGGTGCCACACGAAACGCGTAGGAATAAATGGTCTTTTTTCTACTCGAAGCTTCTCCCTGAGGAAGTGTGGGGTGCCACACGAAACACGTAGGAATAAAGGCTCTTTCTTCTACTCGGACTGACATCTGGTTATGATTGGCGGCGCGCTATCTCCATCCATCTTTATAACCTATTTTTACCTGACCCACGGGTGGTTCGCTGCAGCCGAGGCGTGTGCAGTGGTTGTGTCACACACAACCACACAAGGTGAGCTCACTTGCTAATATTTCTATATCTCTGTTAAATCGGTTAAGACCCTATGTGCGCTGTTTCTTTCCTCTAGTTTTTTCCACGGTTCTTTCTGCAATGTATGCAGTGGGAGGCACAGCCGGCATGGTCCCCATGGCCAGGGTGCATCACATGGAGGATCAAGGTATGATCCTGTCCACACTGACCGGTTTTACTGTGATGATGCTGTGTGAACCTATCCGGAACATAATGTGTTAAATCTGAGTGTGAGTGCTGTAGATCTGACACATAGATGAGCCTGATGAGCGGCTGTATGGGAGCCGTGTGTCCTAATTGGTAGCAGCCCAGGTGGGTGTGTCCTGAGTAATGGCAGCCCAGGTGGATGTGTCAGTGTGGGCGTGGCGGGCACGATAAAGAGCCTTGCCAGTTGATTGAATGGGAGATCATTAGCAAGACATTCATCAGCCAGAGAGCACCAGATGAGAGTTTGAGCCAGAGATTGAGATCCAGTCTGAGTGAGAGCAGAGCAGGGCAGGGCTCTGTGGTATGCGGACATGAAGGGAGCGTGCTAGCTCCATACCGTTGGCCAGGATCGGGGTCGTGACAGCTCCTGGAGTGGGGAAGCCGTGGCTGAACCAGGTGGACGCTGATCGGCGGGCGTTGTGGCGAGATACGTCCGGGAAGGAGCCCTTGGGGATGCTTGGTCTACCCGTGACTCAGGTAGCGAGACCCGGATCCATGCCCGGTAAGAAGGCAGTTCCTGTATGCTAGAGTGAATTGTGTACTCTGTGCGTAAAATGTGCCAGGCGGGCATAGCCACCATTGAGTCCGACTAAATAGTCAGTGAAGAGACCCGTTAAAGTGTATGTGTATTCTATGGCTTTTGTAAAAGACCCAGCGAGTGTATGTAGCCCTATGGTGGGCAGATGTATGAATTGTGCCAGGTGGGCATAGCCCCCATGAGGTCCGACTAAGTAGTCAGTGAAGGGACCCGTTGAAGTGTATGTGGCCCTACGGGAGGCAGACGTATGAATTGTGCCAGGCGGACATAGCCGCCATTGGGTTTGACTAAAACAGTCAGTGAAGGGACCCATTGAAGTGTATGTACCGGTGGTCAGAAGCAGGGGTTAGAAGGGCTCCTAGAGTTGGGAAACCGTGGTTGAACCAGGGGGCGCTGGTCTGGACGTGTGGCGAGATACATCCAGGAAAGAGCCCTTGGGGGGATGCATGGCGTACCCGTGACTCAGGTTGTTCAATCCCTGTTCTGAGCCCAGAGGAGCCACAGTCCATGGATAAGTATATGATGGGCTGTGAGCGTGTGAAAGGACGTATGTGATCCATGGATACTTATATGTTGGATCACAAACAGTGTGAAAGAGCCCCGGGCAGGCTGGTTTAAACGTGTGGCGAGACACGGCCGGAGGGTGCCTGTATTCCGGGGTAGTGTTGAGCTGGGTAAATAAAGCCAGGTGTCTGTACCGCCATTGGGAACCACAGGGCCCGTTGATGAATATGGTTACTTATGTACTGCTAATGTATGGGGAACGTGTAGATAGGCCGGAGGCCGTAACCACCACGGGAGCGGTTGTTAGTGCTCCAAGGGTCTGAAAGAGAGGTTGTGACAGGTCCTGGGTAACAATAGGACGTTGTGTGCAATATATGTGTGTCTGTAATGTTATATGTAAATGTATTGTGTATTTATGTACTGTGCTTACAATCAATGTGCAATGTGTCAAACATGCTACTGGGGTTATGTTATGTATGTGAGCAAATAAACGGGTAGTCATTGGTTAAATTATAAGCATGTGTTGGTGTCGTTATGCCGCAAGCAAGTTCCCCATGTCGCTACCTTACAGTAGATACATTGCGAAAGTGAAAGTTAGCCCTGACACCACTTGCCTGCACTTTGCAGGCTCGGGCTCCTCCCAGCTCTTTCTGTGTCCGGATCCATCAAAATCCTGGATCTGGATACAGAAATGGCCTTTGAGTAACAAATCCGGGCCTGTCCATTCCTGTCCGTGTGGTCCTGGAAAAAACAGGATCCCCACAGACAGGAACAAAATGTGATGTGAAGGGGGCCTAGCATGAAGTCCAGTATGTCACAAAAAAAACAGTCTCAGAATCACTGGGATCCGTTGCAGTGTTCCTGAGTAATCACTCCATAAAGTGACAATGATCAAAATTGCAAAATATGGCCTGGTCAATAGGGTCAAAACAGGCTCGGGGGTGAAGGAGTTAATCTCAGTTTCATGGTATTTTCTATAAGGCAATCATCCCACTATTTGTCATGATGGTCTCGCTTACTTTGAAGACAATTTTGGGACCTGTTTCTCATTCCTGTTTTGAGACTTCATATTAAATATGTTTCTTTCCTTTGGCAGTTTACGAGTTAGTCAGTTTCTAGCAAGCTAACTAGTTCTTTGTCCAGGTTTGGCTACTTTGTGATCACTCCCATCCCCTTTATATGGCCACATGGTTCCAGCATCCTTTGCTAGTGATTGAACTTCATTCCTGGCCTGGCTACCTGTGGTGAGGGTTCTGTTCTGGAGAGCTGACTACTGCCAAGCCATCTGCTGCCAAGGAGGGTAGCAGCAGGTGTGAAGTTGTTTGTTGTTCAGTTGTCTTTCTTTCCCCACTTGTTGATTTTAGTGCTCCCGCTTGCCATTTCCCTTTTGAGGTCTAACATCAGGGCCAGCAAGGAACTAGGTATTCTGTTCCACAACGAAGTGAAAGAAGTCGTATAGGGAGATCAGGGCACAGGTGCAGGTGAGTGCAGGAGGTCACCTCTTCTTGCTGTAGTGCCCCGGACACCGTTAGTCTGTGCGTCCCTGTCACACACTGTTTCCATACACTACCTGCATCCAGCGTAACTCTATTTGTGAACATAACAAGATCCACTGGCTTTTGCTTTTTCTATTCTGCAATTTTTGTATATTTCTAACGTTTATCTACTTGAGTGGCGTTGGTATTCTTTTATCTGTATTTAAGTTTTTCATTTGCCAATAGGCCACCACACAAGGCCTTTTTGTTGAATCCCTGCAGACCCCACTGAGATTCATGGCACTAAGTTTCTCTGTTCTACCTAGCTCCTGAAAATGACCAGCTCCAGTATTTTTAATTTGTTGTACTTTTCATACTGGCCTATCCAGTCGGCTCAAGAATTGAATTGGTGATAGGGATTATCCAGTTTCACTCATTTCTTTCACCACCTAAATGGACTTGTCCTGTAAGGAGAGCATGCTGGAAACAGTTCAAGTTCTCTGTGTTCTACATTCTAGAGCATCTTCAAAATCTTCTTAGGGAAACTGTACATGAACCCCTGCAAATTAAATGGGAAAATTAACATTTGAATAGATCCCATCATCTTATTGAATTATTGTTTTTACATTGTGGTGAAAAGATCATCCTTGCGTAAACCCTTCCAAACTGAACGCCAAACAGAGAAATTTCACAACAGCAAAGGTGGAGGGGATTGCCTTGGTGCTACCACTCCACTAAAGACAAGTTAGTTGTACTTGTGAATATTTCCTTAAATTACTCTGTGTTGGCAGGACAAGTTTAGATTAATTCCTGAGCTGGAGAGAATTTTATTGACTAACAATTCCTTTTATTTGTTTGCAGAAGCCTTAGTAACTAATGTCCTTGAATAACTTCACAATTCAAGGCGGAATATCTAATTCTGGACTGAAAAGGTGACTCTTCAGATTGGAGCACATTTTGAGGACTTTTTTTTTTATTATAAAGTTTTTATACTTTTTAATGCAGTGGTTCCTTTAGGACTTCCATGGCTAAAGCTATATACTCAGGTTAACGATTGGTCATCTGACCAATCCCCTAGTGAGAATCATCATGCTTTCAAAATTGCCTAATAGTTCTACCTCAACAGCCTTCTCTGCAGCTGTGCTGTGCCTCCAATTTGCCTTTTACCTGGAATTCGCAGATGTTAGTTTTTAAGCGGAAAACCAAAACAATACCTCCATGTCAGCCATTTGATTTTGGTACACCCCTTTCTTCCAAGTACTGAACCACCCAAAAAGAGATTTTAACATTTTGCTTTACCTGAATTTGAGATAATGTATGTACACATTAAAGAGAATCTGGAAAGGTAGTTCTTCCGAAAGTCTATATCTGGGACCAATGCAGGCTCCTTCATCAAAGAAAAGATCTGTAACTGAGACAGTGCATAGACTATCACAGTCTGAATAAAATCTTGCTGACAATTATTCATTGCCTCTAATTCCTAAATTTTAACCCCTTGCCGACATAGGATGTTGTACAACGTCCTGGGTTTCTGGTTATTCCCGACACAGGTCGTTATACAACGTCCTGGCTTGTAGTTGCTGCTGCTCTGTGACAACCTGTAGTTGACCCCACAGGAGGTGGATTAACCCCCCCCGTGCCCAGGACCCCTCCGATCGGCAGTGTAAAAGTTAAACTGCCGATCGGAGCGAATCATAGGCATTCACCCCTCCAGATCTGATTGGAGCTCTCCAATCAGATCAGGAGGGGTGGATCGGCAAGCGTCCTCCCCCTCCTCAGCCCCCTCCCGCTCCAGGACTTACTAGGCCCCCCCCGTCCTCCCCAACCGCCTGCCCCCTCTATTATTATGTATATGCCGCGGGCTGCACTCGCGCCCGCCGATCAGACTACCTGGTCCCCTCCTGCAGTGCACCCCCCAGGCAGCCCCCCACCTCCGGACCCTGTGTCCTGGCCCCACTCACCTCCTCCGGTGGGCTGCACACACCGGTGCACCCGCTGCTGCGCCTCCTCTGCCCCGGTCGGTGAGCCCCGCCTCCTCTCCCAGCATCCTCATCGGTGGATCGAGAGGGAGGTAAGTATGTATGTATGCATGTATGAATGAATTGATGGATGGATGATGGATGGATGATGGATGGGTGAATGATAGATGGATGGGGGGTGCATGCGTGGACGTGTGCGTACGTGGACGTAAGCGTACATGAGCGTGTGTGGACGTGAGTGTGCGTGTGTGGACGTGTGCGTAGACGTGTGCATGCGCAGACGTGTGCATGCATAGACGTGTGTGTGCAGAGACGTGTGTGTGCATAGACATGTGCGTGCATGAATGTGTGCATGGATGGATGTGTGCGTGGACGTGTGCGGATGTGTGCGTGCGTGGATGCGTGCATGGATATGTGCATGGATGTGTGCGTGCATGGATGCATGCGCGGATGTGAGCGTGCGTGGATGTCAGCGTGCGTGGATGTCAGCGTGCGTAGATGTGTGTGTGCGTGCGTGGACGTGTGATTGCATGGATGTGAGCGTGCGTGGATGTGAGTGTGCGTGGATGTGAGCGTGCGTGGATGTGAGCGTGCGTGGATGACTGCATACGTGGATGAGTGCGTGCATGGATGTGCTTGTGTGGACGTGCGTGCGTGGATGTCAGCGTGCGTGGATGTGCATGCGTGGATGTGGAAGTGCGTGGATGTGGAAGTGCGTGCATGGATGTCACCGTGTCTGGATGTCAGCGTGCATACATGCGTGCGTGGATGTGCGTCCGTGGATGTCAGCGTGCGTTGATGTGCGTGCGTGGATGTGGAAGTGCGTGGATGTGGATGTGCGTGCGTGGATGTGTGGGTGTCACCGTGCATAGATGTCAGCGTGCGTGGATGTGCGTTCGTGGATGTCCGCGTGTGTGGATGTGCGTGCTTGGATGTGTGTGGATGTGTCGTGTGTGGATGTCACCATGCGTGGATGTCAGCGTGCGTGGATGTGCGCTTGCGTGGATGTACGTGCGTGGATGTGTGCATGCGTGAATGTCAGCTTGGATGTGCGTGCGTGGATGTCAGCGTGCGTGGATGCATGCGTGGATGTGTGCGTATATGTCAGCGTGCGTGGATGCGTATGGATGTGTGTGTGCGTGGATGTGCGTGCGTGGATGTGTGCATGCGTGGATGCGTGCGTGGATGTGTGCGTGCGTGGATGATGGGTGCATGGGTGGATGGATGGGTGCAACAAGGGATCAAGCGTCCTCTTGTTGTAGTCTCTGGGATCATAGTCATGGTGCACTGTATGACATCATTGCCATACAGTGCACCATAACTCTGACCCCAGAGACTGTAGGAAGAGGACACTTGGTCCCTTGCTGCAGTCTCTGGATTGAGCAGAGGCAATCGAGCGTCGTGGGACCTTCGTTGTGGGATACGTCGGAGGCGATCGAGCGTCGTGGGACCTTCGTTGTGGACTACGTCGGATCTTTATAATAAAGATGGAGTCCGAATTTCGTTTTTTTTTTTTCAAATAAAAAGATTTTTCTCTGGTGTATTTTTTTGACTATCTACTAGAGATTCCAAATGGCCGGGTCTAACATTGGCTCGACATTATGAATCTCGGGCTTAGTGCCAGCTGCCAATAAAAAAGCTGGCATTAACCCCTTTATTACCCAGTTTGCCACCGGCACCAGGGCAACTGCAAGAGTCTGGGTACAGTGCCAGAAAATGGCGCTTCAATGAATGCGCCATTTTCTGGGGCGGCTGCAGGCTGCAAATTGCAGCATGGGGGGCCCAGAATGCTTGGGCCTCTCCATGCTGCAGATTCCAGCTTCCAGCTGCCTAGTTGTACCTGGCTGGACCAAAAATATGGCAGAGCCCCACGTCATTTTTTTTTCTCTAGAATTAGTTCTAGAAATAAAAAAAAAATGGGCTTCGCTATATTTTTGGTTGCCAGCCAGGTACAACGAGGCAGCTGGGGGTTGGTGGCAGTCCGTAGCTGCCAAGTTGTACCTGGCTGGACCAAAAATATGGCGGAGCCCCACATCATTTTTTTTCTAGAATTAGTTCTAGAAATAAAAAAAAGGCCTTCGCTGTATTTTTGGTAGCCAGCCAGGTACAACTTGGCAGCTGGCTGACTGGAATCCTCAGCGTGGAGAGACCCAAGAAAATAGCGCATTCATTAGAGGCGGCATTTTTTGGTGCTGTACCCCAACTCTTCCAGATGCCCTTGTGCTGGTGGCACACGGGTTACCATATGCGACATGGTGTTCGCTAACAATTTCAATGGAAAATTAGCTCCAATTGTTAGCGGAAACCATGTCGCGTATGGAGAGCCCCTCCCTGTGTGCCTGAACATTGGAGCTCCCCCACAAGTGACCCCATTTTTGAAACTAGACCCCCCAATGAACTTATCTAGATACATAGTGAGCACTCTGAACACACATGTGCTTCACAAATTAGTCCATAAAAGGGAAAAAGAAATTTTTTTGTGAAAAAAAAGTAATTTTTCATTTTTACGGATCAATTTGTGAAGCACCTAGGGGATTAAAGTGCTCACTATGCATCTAGATAAGTTCCCTGGGGGGTCTGGTTTCCAAAATGGGGTCACTTGTGGGGGAGATCCAATGTTTAGGCACACAGGAGCTCTTTATATGCGACATGGTGTCCACTAATAATTCCAATTGTTAGCGGACACCATGTTGCATATGGAGAGCCCCCTGTGTGCCTAAACATTGGAGCTCCCCCACAAGTTACCCCATTTTGGAAACAAGACCCCCCAGGGAACATATCTAGATGCACAGTGAGCACTTTGATCCCCCAGGTGCTTCACAAATTGATCCGTAATAAGGAATAAGTCCTTTTTTTTTCACAAAAATTTTCTTTTTTCATTTTTACGGATCAATTTGTGAAGCACCTGGGGCTTCAAAGTGCTCACTATGCATCTAGATATATTCCATGGGGGAATCTAGTTTCCAAAATGGAGTCACTTGTGGGAGAGCTTCAATGTTTAGGCACACAGGGGCTCTTTATATGCGACATGGTGTCCACTAATAATTCCAATTGTTAGCTGACACCATGTTGCGTATGGAGAGCCCCTGTGTGCCTAAACATTGGAGTTTCCCCACAAGTGACCCTATTTTGGAATCTAGACCCCCCAGGGAACATATCTAGATGGGTGGTGAGCATTTTGAACCCCCAGGTGCTTCACAAATTGATCCACAATAATGAAAAAATAAAACATTTGTTGAAAAAAAAGTACTTTTTCATATTTATGGATCAATTTGTGAAACATCTGGGGGTTCAAAGTGCTCACCACCCATCTAGATATGTTCCCTGGGGGAATCTAGTTTCCAAAATGGGGTCACTTGTGAGGGAGCTCCAATGTTTAGGCACACAGGGGCTCTCCAAACGCGACATGGTGTCCGCTGACAATATGAATGGAAAATTAGCTCAAATTGTTAGCGGACACCATATTGCGTTTGGAGAGCCCCTGTGTGCCTAAACATTAGAGCTCCCCCACAAGTGACCCCATTTTGGAAACTAGAGCCCCCAAGGAACTTATCTAGATGCTAAGTGAACACTTTGAACCCCCAGGTGCTTCACAAATTGATCCACAAAAATTAAAAAAATATTTTTTTTTGTGGATAAAAAAGTACTTATTCATTTTTACGGATCAATTTGTGAAGCACCTGGGGGTTTAAAGTGGTCTCTATGCATCTAGATAAGTTCCTTTGGGGGGTCTAGTTTCCAAAATGGGATAACTTGTGGGGGAGCTCCAATGTTTAGGCACACAGGATCTCTCCAAACGCGACATGGTGTCCGCTAACAATTTGTCTGAAAAATCAGCTCAAATTGTTAGCGGACACCATGTCGCATTTGAAGAGCCCCTGTGTGCCTTAACATTGAAGCTCCCCACAAGTGACACCATTTTGGAAACTAGAGCCCCCAGGGAACTTATCTAGATGGGTGGTGAGCATTTTGAACCCCCAGGCGCTTCACAAATTGATACGTAAAAATGAGAAAGTACTTTTTTTTTCCACGAAAAAAATATTTTTTAATTTTTGCGGATCAATTTGTGAAGCTCCTGGGGGTCCAAAGTGCTCACCACCCATCTAGATAAGTTCCCTGGGGGCTCTAGTTTTTTCACAAAAATTTTCTTTTAGGGCTCAGAAGGGAAGGAGCTCCATTTCACTTTTTGAATCAAAAATTAGCTCCAATTTGCGCTCCTTCACTTCTGAGCCCTGCTGTGCGCCCAAACAGTGGTTTATGTCCACATGTGAGGTATCGGTGTACTCAGAAGAAATTGCCCAACAATTTTTAGGATCCATTTTATCTTGTTGCCCATGTGAAAATGAAAAAATTGAGGCTATAAGAACATTTTTGTTGGCAAAATTAAAATGCCCATTATTTCCGTCCATGTTGCTTTAGTTCCTGTGAAGCACCTGAAGGGTTAATAATTTTCTTGAATGTAGTTTTGAGTAGCTTGAGGGGTGCAGTTTGTGGAATGGTGTCACTTTTGGGTGTTTTCTGTCATGTACACCCCTCAAAGGGACTTCAAATGTGATGTGATCACAAAAAAAAAATGGTTTTGTAAATTTTGCTGGAAAAATGAAAACTTGCTGATGAACTTTGAACCCTTATAACTTCCTACCCCAACAATTTTTTTGGACAAAATTGTGCTGATGTAAAGTACACATGTGGTAAATGTTATTTATTAACTATAAAAATCAGAACCAGTGTAGTGGGGTCACTGGAGCTTGCATTAACATAAGCAGGGCTTAATTAGGCAGCAGCTGAAAGGTCTCTGAGATTGCTGTGCTTCCAATCTCTATGGTACAGGGTAACTAGCTGAATATGGTTACAGACCTAGCGCTTGCCTTCACACTTACTTAAGGTAGGGAAGACTTTAAACTAAATGTATGATATCTTAAAACTGTTTATTACAAAGATCTAAAACATGATTTAAAAAGAGTACATAAAAATATATTAGATTCTGAAAATAAAATAAAACTGTGCTAGCAGTTTGTGTTCAGATATGCCGTATAGCGTCCTGGCAGTATAAGGTGCCTTCTACTAGTGCTTCTGAATAGTGGTGCGATAGATGATTGTCGCTAGTTCCACTGCAATCTGCACGACCTCCTCATTTGCTGTGAAAAATAGAGGAACTGTGTTAATGGACTAAACCGGTCCACCTCACTAAAACTAGTACTATTTACAGTATTGTTCTCACCGGTTGCTGTGCTGTATGATATATGTATTACCAGCTTGTTCGTTCCTCCTTCCTGATTCCCTTCTCCCCTGGAGGTGTGATTCCCTCTATAAAACGGTAGTATATATACTGAGGGGGTCACAAAAACAAAATTATCAATAATCTCCCATTTAATATTAATCTTGCTTAAAAATGAAGATGCTCACCCAATAACTCGGTATGGTGGGTAGGTCTTCTTAAAGTACGTTGCATGTTTTTCCTGCTAGAGAATGAATATGTGTATAGGCTGTCATGCGTATAATCAGTGTGCCAAAGGGGTAATGATTGCAGATTTTGTTTGGATTGCTAGTCCTATATACATATAACAAACCCACCATACCGAGTTATTGGGTGAGCATCTTCATTTTTAAGCAAGATTAATATTAAATGGGAGATTATTGATAATTTTGTTTTTGTGACCCCCTCAGTATATATACTACCGTTTTATAGAGGGAATCACACCTCCAGGGGAGAAGGGAATCAGGAAGGAGGAACGAACAAGCTGGTAATACATATATCATACAGCACAGCAACCGGTGAGAACAATACTGTAAATAGTACTAGTTTTAGTGAGGTGGACCGGTTTAGTCCATTAACACAGTTCCTCTATTTTTCACAGCAAATGAGGAGGTCGTGCAGATTGCAGTGGAACTAGCGACAATCATCTATCGCACCACTATTCAGAAGCACTAGTAGAAGGCACCTTATACTGCCAGGACGCTATACGGCATATCTGAATACAAACTGCTAGCACAGTTTTATTTTATTTTCAGAATCTAATATATTTTTATGTACTCTTTTTAAATCATGTTTTAGATCTTTGTAATAAACAGTTTTAAGATATCATACATTTAGTTTAAAGTCTTCCCTACCTTAAGTAAGTGTGAAGGCAAGCGCTAGGTCTGTAACCATATTCAGCTAGTTATTTATTAACTATTTTGTGTCACATAACTCTCTGGCTTTGCAGAATAAAAATTCACAATTTGAAAATTGCTAAATTTTAAAACATTTTGCCAAACTTTAGATGTTTTCTCAAATAATCGCAAAAATGATCGACCTAACTTTAATACTAACATGAAGCCCAATATGTCACGAAAAAACAGTCTCCGAATCGCTAGGATCCGTTGAAGTGTTCCAGAGATATAACCTCATAAAGGGACACTGGTCAGAATTGACAAAAATGGCCTGGTCATTAGGGTCAAAATAGGCCCGGGGGTGAAGGGGTTAAAGGGGTTGTCCAAAACATTTTGTTTTAATCCTATTTAATATAATAATATATGGTAACCTCTTTTCTAATATACCGTACTTTAAAAAGTCCTGTCACGACGCTATAATTTTTTTTTTCACCTACTTCCTGTTTAATTTTTTTTTTTTGTTCCAATAATTTTTTTTGAAAATTATGTAAACATATGTAAACATATTAAAAGACCGGGGGAGGGGCTTGCCATGGAAGGAGACGGTCACTGATCTCTGAGTTCTGTCTCCCCGACCGCTTTAAAACCTGATAGCTTCCTCCCAACCCAGCTGAATTTTGCCTTATGGCCGCAAAGAAGTGGAGTGGACGCCCTGCTGCGACCCCAGGCCCCCTTATACCAAAATCGGGGGGTATTACACGCTTCCTCCGGAGCTCCAGCAGGCCCCCAGGGGCTGCGGTCATTTGCAAGATGGCGGAGCCTGCTTCCCTGGGAGAAGTAGCTGCGCTCCACATGCGTGGAGGTGCGCAACTTCCCCCACCTTCTCTACACCGTGCAGCCCTCACTCACTGGGATTTTGACACCGGAGGCGGCCCCGAGTTGTCCGGGACACAAGAGGAAGCACTGGAGCCGGCGGGTGGCTCAGGTGGCGGTTTCTCACAGGACTCCCCTGGAGACACTGCAATCCGGCAGACGGAGAAGGATGAAGAGGAGGGAGCTGTAAGTGACGTCAGGCAGCGAAGGTCCCTGACACCGGTGGATGGGGTAAGAGGGTCTATTAATATTTCACAGCAGGGCCAGCAGCCTTATAGTGAGCACACAGCTCCTACCTGCACAACACATCTCCCATTCCAATTAAATGATATGCAGTCCCAGGGGCAGCCATCTCAAGGGGGGGCACTGTCCTGGTCTCAAACCCCACTGGTCCCAGAAATGGACATTAATCCTACAGGGGCACAGATCTTTTCCCCTCAGGAGGGGTCCTCACACCAGACCCCAGGAAATGGACTAACCCTTAATGCCTCAGACCCTCCCAGAGCCCGGTCAGACCTGCCCAGCAGCACTCCTGTGCCCAGCAGAGACATGTGGGAATCCTTCAAAACCCGCATGCTCAGCATTCCCACAAGAGAAGAGATGGCGGTCTTTATCTCTACATTGGAGTCCTCCTTTAGATCTGAAACTGCTGCCATTCAAGGGGAGGTTGGGGAAATCTCCCACAAGGTATCCCAGACAGACACTAATGTTGAGAACCTGACTAAGCGAATTCAAAAGTTGGAGAAAACTGTAGCGTTCCAAAGACCCCAGCAGGAAATTTTCCTAGATTCTATGGAAGATATCGAAAATAGAGAGCGGCGCCAAAACATAAGGGTGCGTGGACTCCCAGAGTCGGTCACCCCTGAAGAGCTGGGGATGACACTGCAGGATCTATTCAACTCCATCAGAAATGCCCCTGCCGACACAGTTATAGAATTTGACAGGGCTCACAGGTCCCTTGGCCCTCCCCCCTCTAAGGGAGCGCTTCCCAGGGACTCCACAGGTATCGTGTCAAGGATGAAATTCTTAACAGAGCAAGACTTTGTGGTGAGATTTGCTTTCTGGGTTGCAATATTCAACTAATGGCGGATTTATCTAGGAGAGCCCTGCAAAAGCGGAGAGCACTAAGGCCCCTCCTGGATCTCCTGATGCAAAACCACCTCGCCTACTCATGGGGTTACCCTTTCCGTTTACAAACACGGCGAGGGAATCAGTTGATGTCAATGTCCCACCCCAGAGAGCTGCAGGGGTTCTTACATGCTCTGGATATCCCGGCCCCGGTCCTGCTGTTTCCGGATTAGCCATCTTCCCTGCCTGAGGTCATGTTCCCGTCGATCCCTCGTGCCCAACGGGTTCCCCGTGGGAGGGGCAATGGTAGAAACAGGAATAGGAGACGCCGGAGGTTTGTTGAAGCGGATCGGGAAGAGGAAGGCTGAAACTATGCTTCATCCACAGATGTGCCCTGCCCTTTTCTGAGACATCTCAGCGATAGATACAGCCCCCTTTTTGAGGACCCGCATTGTGATGGATGTTGTTCGCCTTGAACTCGCCATAAACCAAATAAGCTAGTTTTTTTTTTGTTTTTTTTGTTTTTTTCCCCCCTCCCAATAAGCGATTAAACAGCGGGGTCGCTTACTCGCCTCTAGATTTTCGACCCTTTTTCCCATCCTTTTTCTTTCCCCCATCCCTATTCCCTTCCTAGAATTCCCCTTCCTCCCTCTTATTTTCCCTCCCTTCCCCGTACAGTCCCACCTTTATCCTCTTTCCCTCCCTCCCCCTTCCAAAGCTTCCGTGTCGTCTGGAGAAGACCCTCATTCTTTAGGGCCTCATACCTCATATGTATGCGGCCCTTCCCCTCAGGTTTTTGGCAGGGGGAACTTTTCCTCTTTGGTTGTGTGAATTGTTACTTTTGTATTTTGTTTCTAATTCCCAATTTAAGTGATCCTCTACTTGATGTGGTATTACTACCAATTGTCTTCCTCCGCTAGGAAAGTACCTCCCTCTTGGGGATACCGCACATTCTTTTTGTGTGTGGTAATTCTGTTTAAGAACTTACCCCAATAGTCCACGTTTGGGTAACTGTTCCGTCCAGGGATCTTTTTTCCTTCTCCTCACCCCCCCCTTTTTTTTCTTCTTCTTCTGCTATTTCTTCATCTCTTTCCCTCTCCTCTCCTTCTATACCATCTCCCTCTTCTTTTATTTTTTCTCCTGAGGTGTAGTTGGTGGTGAGTTGAGGTTCACCTGGGAGGCGCGGTCTCTTGGACCATGCAGACCATGCAGCCCCTGAGGATCGGGTCTCTGAATGCCCGAGGTTTTAATACTCCCCAAAAAAGGTGCCATATTATCTCTGATATGCACAGAAAAGGAGTTTGGGTGCTGTTCCTGCAGGAGACGCACTTTAAGGAAGGCCACGTCCCCACTATTGGAGGGAGGCACTTCTCGAAATGGATTCATAGCACGAACCCGGAGTCCAAGTCCAAAGGGGTCTCCATAGCCCTGCATAAGAGCTTATCTTATACATTACTGGACTCGGTGGTAGATCCGTGAGGGCGCTATATCTTCCTCAAGCTAAAAGTGGCGGGCACCCCCATAACTTTAGTAAATTGGTATCTTCCCAACAGGAGGCAAACCAGGGTCTGCAGATCTCTTCTTTTGAGATTGGCAGACTTTGCGGAGGGGTAGGTCATAATCGGGGTGACTTTAATTTTGTTCTGGATCCAGGCCTGGACTCCTCTTCCGGTCGGGGGACAGCTCCGAGATGGCGTGCGCAAGCACTTCGGAAGCTCCTGTGCAGGTTGCAACTGGTAGACGTTTGGAGGATCCTCAACCCCCACGAGCAGAGACTATTCATTTTTCTCCAAGGTCCACGGCTCTTATAGTAGAATTGATCTGTTCCTGGTGAGTCATGGGATCCTCTCTTGGAAACCAGAGGCCTCTATTGGTAATATAGTCTTATCGGACCACAGTCCTGTTTTCTTATCCTTGGAGATCCCTGGCTTAGCAAAAAAGGCAAGGTCTTGGAGATTGAACGGTCACCTCCTCACTGATACCATCTGTCTAAGGGAATTGAACTCTGACATCGAGACCTTCTCCCGGACGTAGGCTAGTGATCCCGCATCTCCGATTTTTAAATGGGAGGTCCTTAAATGTATCCTTAGGGGGACGCTGACCAAGCACGGGTCTAGGCTGAAAAGGGCTCGATCTGAAAAGATTAGTGACCTGCTCTCGCGGATAGGACTCCTTGAGGCTGAACATAAGTCCTCTGGCAGCCCTAGGGCGCTGATTGAACTGACCACTGTGAGGTCAGAACTAAAAACCTTTTTGGACGACAGATTTGAGAGACATAAGGAACGTGCGAAAGGGTTCTTCTACAAAAAAAGCTAACAAATGTGGGCGACCCTTGGCGAGATTACTACACCCACGGACGTGCCCCACATATATCCCAGCCATTAAGAACCCTGCAGGCCAGATGGTTTATAGCACAGAGGACATATGGGGTATGTTTCAATTACAGTCAGTGAATGTTATCAGAAAGATACTTGAGTCAGTTTCAGTTGAAACCGATATTATTGATTTTATTTGTGACTCATTGCAATTTATACTTAATCATAATGCATTCACATTTTTGCAGTCTGAAAACCCCAGTGGCGATGCCGCCTTACAGGTCGCTGGCGGCCGGTTACATGGGGCGACATCGCCTATGTAATCGTCGGCGATGTGGCCTACTCTCAATCGAGGTTTTATATTGGGAAAACTGTGAGAAGTCTCTATGTTAGCTTTCAGGAGCATTTTAATTCAATAAGCTCTGGAAAAGGCTCCCCAAGACTAATACAGCACATAAAAGAATGTCATGACAATAATCCTAATGTACTAACGTTTGCAGGAATAGACAGAATCTTTCTAACTTTACGTGGAGGTGACACACATAACAAATTGTTATGTACAAAAGCTGCTTGATAATCTCCACAAATGCACAAGGGAATTCTGGACTTAACGATAAATTGGATATAGCGGTGTTTTTGTGAGAACATGCACTATTGTCTTTAACCCCTTAATGACGGAGCCAATTTCCACCTTAATGACCAGACCGTTTTTTGTAATTCTGACCAGTGTCCCTTTATGAGGTAATATCTCTGGAACGCTTCAACAAATCCTAGCGATTCTGAGATCCATATTGGGCTTCATTAGACAAACTGGAATGGTGTCCACAGTCCGCGCTGCTGCTCTTTACCAAAGGATTTCACAAGAGGTTATTACCATCATAAGGTCCTTTATTTTATTACACCTACGCGTTTCAGTGCTGTCCCAGCACCTTCCTCAGGGAACACACCCTGAGGAAGGTGCTGGACAGCACTGAAACGTGTAGGTGTGATGAAATAAAGGTCCTTATGATGGTAATAACCTCTTGCGAAATCCTTTGGTAAAGAGCAGCAGCGCGGACCGTGGATACCATTCCAGTTTGTCTGCGGACCGTGGACACCATTCCAATTTATCTCCTGATTTCCCGCGGTTTTTGGCGTTGGTGGAGGTTCTGCAGCGGCTGCCTTATGCTTTCAAGCTGCTTGTGGGTCTCACAACCTTTTTTTTTTTTTTTTTAAATCAGATGTATTTTATTAATGAAAAAGCACAAATAACAAATTATTCATACAAAACATATACATTTTCTATATATATCAGGTCCCGGCCCCAAACTCTTTCCCCCCGGCCCCCCTCCCTTCCTTTTTTGAATCAGAAAAATATTATTCATATATAAGGAAATTAATAACATACAACTGTAAAACCGCAATTGTCCATTTTTGATATTATAAAGAAATCCCTTTCCCTCACCACCCACCCCCCTTTACAGACAGCAACATTTTTTATTTCTGAGCAATATATGTAAGATATAATCAATAATTACCCTAAACATCTGATGACCCTTTACACACCATTAGACACATCTCTGCCGGAACATCTTTTCCAATCTCAGCCCTCACACCTTCCACGCTGCCCACAAGTTATCAAATAATTTAGCATTTTTACGTTTATGGTAGATTTTTTCCTCCATCCGCACCACATAGTCTACTTGACGTATACAGTGCCTACAAGTAGTATTCAACCCCCTGCAGATTTAGGTGGTTGACACATGCGGAATTAACTTGGCATTGTGACATTTGGACTGTAGATCCGCCTGGAAGTGGGAAATGCACTGCAGCCAAAAAGATTTTTAAATTATTTTTTTTTTTAAAGGGTTAAAAGTTAATTCAGAGGGTCATTTATTATTCAACCTCTCAAACCACCAGCATTCTGTTTGGTCCCCCTAAAGTATTAAGAAGTAGTTCAGGCACAAAGAACAATGAGCTTCACATGTGTGGATTAATTATCTCTTTTGCCAGCCTTTTCTGACTATTTAAGACCCTCCCCAAACTTGTGAACAGCACTCATACATGGTCAACATGGGAAAGACAAAGGAGCATTCCAAGGCCATCAGAGACAAGATCGTGGAGGGTCACAAGGCTGGCAAGGGGTACAAAACCCTTTCCAATGAGTTGGGCCTACCTGTCTCCACTGCTGGGAGCATCATCCGGAAGTGGAAGGCTTATGGAACTACTGTTTGCCTTCCACGGCCTGGACAGCCTTTGAAAGTTTCCTCCCGTGCCGAGGCCAGGCTTGTCCGAAGAGTCAAGGCTAACCCAAGGACAACAAGGAAGGAGCTCCGGTAAGATCTCATGGCAGTGGGGACATTGGTTTCAGTCAATACCATAAGTAACGTACTCCACCGCAATTGTCTCCGTTGCAGACGAGCCCGTAAGGTACCTTTACTTTCAAAGCGTCATGTCAAGGCTCGTCTACAGTTTGCTTATGATCACTTGGAGGACTCTGAGACAGACTGGTTCAAGGTTCTATGGTCTGATGAGACCAAGATCGAAATCTTTGGTGCCAACCACAAACGTCAAGCATGGTGGTGGCAGCATCATGCTGTGGGGCTGTTTCTCAGCCAAGGGGCCTGGCCATCTGGTCCGCATCCATGGGAAGATGGATAGCACGGCCTACCTGGAGATTTTGGCCAAGAACCTCCGCTCCTCCATCAAAGATCTTAAGATGGTTGTAATTTCATCTTCCAACAAGACAACGACCCAAAGCACACAGCCAAGAAAACCAAGGCCTGGTTCAAGAGGGAAAAAATCAAGGTGATGGAGTGGCCTAGTCAGTCAACTGACCTTAAGCCAATTGAAAACTTGTGGATGGAGCTCAAGATTAAAGTCCACATGAGACACCCAAAGAACCTAGATAACTTGGAGAAGATCTGCATGGAGGAGTGGGCCAATATAACTCCAGAGACCTGTGCCGGCCTGATCAGGTCTTATAAAAGACGATTATTAGCTGTAATTGCAAACAAGGGTTATTCCACAAAATATTAAACCTAGGGGTTGAATAATAATTGACCCACACTTTTATGTTTAAAATTTATAAAAAATTCAACTGAGCAACATAACTTTTTGGCTTGTAAGATTTATGCTTCTGTTAATAAATCCTACTCTCGTTTGCAGTTTGAAAGCTCTAACTTATTTGCATCTTATCAAACCACCTAAATCTGCAGGGGGTTGAATACTACTTGTAGGCACTGTATATTCCTGTTTAGTAAGAGGCTCCATTCGTACCCAATATCTAGCTATGACTTTTCTAGCAGCATACAAGAGTCTGGCAACTGCTAGTTTCGCAATATCAGTGCCCACTACCTCTTCCACATATCCCAACAGGCAGACCACCGGGTCTCTAGGGATTACACAATGATAGCGATTCCCAATGAGGGCAGCCACCTCAGACCAGAAACCCAAAATATGCGGACACCCCCACATGACGTGTAGGATACCAGCGGCTTCAGCTCTGCATCTTGTACATTCCGGGGTCTCCCGCACCCCTATTTTATACAAAAATTCAGGTGATCTGTATGCCCTATCTACGAGAAATAGTTGGGACATTCTAGCCGGTTCATTTAATGATAATTTGGGAATATACTCTAAGATGGACTTCCATTTGTCATCCTCTATATTACCAACATCTGCCTCCCATCTTTCCTTCGCCGCAACAGGGTATTTCAGCAAAAAGGTGTGAAGCAGAGCGGCATAAATCTCAGATATAACCCCTTTAGTACGCCCCTCTTTGCAGATGTAGTCGAGGATAATATCTTTCTGGATAACCATGGTCCCCTTTCTCCTCTGCTGAAGGAATGCGTGTTTAACCTGCATATACTGGTAACCGTGTTTGTCTGACAAGTGAAATTCCTCCTTCAGCATTGCTAAGGTTTTGAGAGCTTGATCATTCATCAGTTGATAAACAAACTGCACTCCCTTTGTCTTCCAGTCTTTTAGGTCACCCATCCTATAGAATGCGCCTAGATGTTCGTTATCCCATATCGGAGTGTACATTGTCAGACCCGTCAATCCTCTAACCTTCTTCACTCTCATCCATACTTTATAAACTAATTCACATGTTGGGTATTTTTTACCCATCCGTCTAAACAGCCCTGACTCTAAACCTCTTACCAGAGGGCGTGTTTTAAGATGCCGCTCCAAGACTTCCCGGATTGTTCCCTTTATTGCCCTTTATTGCCCGCCAAAAAATATATCCATGAATTTGGTAATGCCAAACCTCCCTCCTCCTTTGGCCTTTGAAGAGTCTCCAGTTTGATCCTTGGCTGTCCCCCACCCCATACCAAATCTCTAAAGATAGCATTGACACGTTGGAATATCGGCTGAGGAATCCACACCGGCGAATTATGTAGTGCATATAACAATTTGGGCATGAGTACCATTTTAAGTAAGTTGGTACGTCCCACCACCGAGAGGTGCATTTTACTCCATGTTGATGCTTTATCCTTTAATTTCCCAAGTATCGGGTTTATGTTCAATTGCAGATAGTCCCTCCTGGTAGTGCTATGTTGATACCAAGATATTTGAATTCCCTTACTAGTTTGAGTTGCGTACGTTCTACCTGCTCAATATCTGAACCATCTAGGGCATCTACTCCCAGGATGTGAGATTTGTCCCAGTTAATTTGCAACCCAGATAGTAAACCAAATCTATTAATAATATCTATCGCACCCTGCAATGAATCCTGAGGGTCTTGTAAAAACAAGAGAATATCATCAGCGTATAACGCCACCTTTTCTTCCACCACACCATATCGGAACCCCTTCACCGCCTCCGACCGCCTCAGCACAGCAGCTAACGGCTCTATGGCCATGGCAAACAGCAGCGGAGATAGGGGACAACCCTGCCTCGTTCCCCTGTACATGTTGAATATATCTGAACGTTCCCCATAAACTCTCAGTCTAGCCACTGGGTGTTTGTATAATAATTTCAGCCATGCCATAAAGACCGGACCTATTCCCATCAATTGGAGAACTCGCCAGAGATAGCTCCACTTTACACTATCAAAGGCCTTCCGTGTGTCCAAAGAGACCACCACCCTGTGTCCGGTATTATCGGCAGTCATCTGCATATTAAAAAATAGATGTCTCAGGTTAATGGCCGTTGACCTATCCGGCATAAAACCCGACCCAGACACCACCCGGCTCAGCCGGGTAGACAACACTTTGGCTAGTATTTTTACATCTGCCGGAAGTAGTGAAATGGGTCTATACGAATCTGGTCGTGTCCGGTCCTTATCTGGCTTTGGCAAAACCACCACAGTAGCTTCTCGCATTGATGCTGGCAACTCTCCCTTTTCCAGAGCCGCTGAAAACACGTCTTTCAATTTTGGCAGTAGTGTCTCTCTAAGGTGTTTATAAAACTCTGTTGGGAACCCATCTGCCCCCGGGGCTTTGTTATTTGCCATTGACGACAGGGCCTCTTCCATTTCCTCTATTGTCAGGGGACCCTCCAAACTATTACTTTCCTCTTCACTCAACTTGGGTAATTGGGCTTCCTGTAAAAATTGATCTATATCCCGGTCAGCAATCCTTACTTTGGAAGTATACAAGTCTTCATAAAAGCCCCTGAATACTCCTAATATTTCCCGCGTTTCAGTTACTAGGGTGTCATTTTGGTCCAGGAGACCATATACATGTCCCGGTTCTCTCTGCGCCGCTGCTATAATAGACAGCAGGTGACCAACTTTTTCACCCTCTTCATAAAAGGCCAGTTTTTGAAATTCCCTCTTCTTTTCCCCGTTTGCCAGAAATATCTTATCCACTCTCAATTGAGCTGTCTTCATGTTCTGCTGCGCCTCCACGGTGGGGTTAAGCACCAACTGCTCCTCCGCTTTCCTTAGTGCATCCAATGCTTCCCTCTCCTCCGCTTTAATTTGACTTTTACATCTAGAAATGTCTCTGATCAGTAAGCCTCTAGTGTATGCCTTCATTGTGTCCTATACAGTTCCTACAGCCGTACTTCCCGTGTTGTTCTGAAAGAATTCCTCAATTTCTCCCGCTATCTTCTGCATATCTATAGTTTCCAGCCACACTGGGTGTACCTTCCATTCCTTCCGCCCACTGTCCCCCCAAATACCCACTTTTAATTCAACCAGTAACGGGCTATGATCTGAAAGCATCATAAGGCAAATATTCTATATGGGTGACAGTCTGATTAATCAAGCCATCTCCCAGCTCCAAGTCAATTCTACACATAGTACCGTGCGACGATGAATAGCACGAATATGTTTTCACGCCCATATGACGAACTCTCCATAAGTCTATCATACCCACTTCCGATATATACTTAGCAAATGATGTCTCTCCCCCTCCTTCCGTCCTTCCCAGATGTCTACTAGTTTTGTCCCATTGTCCATGCATTATGTTGTTGACATATCCTATTAACAGAGTAGGTATCCCGGTCCAATGCCTCCTAAGTTCTATGATCTCCTGTAACTTTGTTCTGGTAAATGGCGGCGGAAAATATACCGCTACTAAACAGTACAATCTACCATAGAGTCTGCAGACTAGAAAAACATACTGTCCGTCTTTGTCTATCTTAATCTCTACCTCCTCAAAAGGAATTCCAGCATGTTTCAAAATGGAAACCCCTCTCGCATACGTGGAATAAGTGGCATGGTATGCTTTTTGAACCCATTTCCTTGCCAAGACTCCAATTTTGTCAGCAGTCAGGTGCGTTTCCATAAGACAGATGATGGAAGGTTTATGAGCTATTATATTTTGGAGTACAGCCGCCCTCCTTTTATGTTTCGCTAGTCCACGTATATTCCGGCTCAATACTCTAACCATACTGGCCATTATTAATCAGAGTCATCATAATCATAAAAGACCATATCTTACAATATCCCATTTGCCGTCTGTCCCCTCCCTTCCCCCTCCCACCTCCCCCCATACTCCCCACCAAAATACGTCCATACTCCTCCATCTCCTCTATTCCACCTCTAAAATAGTCGTTTTGTTCTCTCAACCCGAGAGTGGGTGAATGAAACAGGCCTGCACCGCCAGTTGGACACTCTTGCCCAAAAAACAAAAAGATAAAAATTCGCTGTCTTCCCTAAGACCTCTCCCGCTTTATGAAAAACTCAATATGATCAAATTTACTAACTGCATGCACCACCAATCGCCTTATCAGTCTATAAAACATGTTTGAATCCTGCAACCAATAGTCAACTGTAATCAGAAAAATGAAGAAAAAATAAAATAAAAAAAGGGGTGCTGCTCCCGGAGGCTGGGGCCTCAGTGGGACTCGGTGGGCACGTTCTACCACAAACACCTTTGATAGTTTATCAGCTCCAAATTTGTTAAGCAGCCAAGACTCAATGAATTCTGTAGGATTCGATCCCTCTGCCTTTTCTGGGAACCCTACTATTCTGACATTATTGCGACGCGACCTGTTTTCTAGGTCATCATTTTTTGCAATGACTTCAGCTAATTGTTTCTCTTGCCATGTCTGAGCAGATTGTATAATCAGTATAGTGTCCTCAGCAGTGCTCACTCTTTCCTCCACCTCCCCTGTACGGGTGTCAGCTTTTTTCATAGCAGCCTTCATGTTAGTGATTTCAGCCTGCACTCCAGTGACCTGCTTTGTAAGTGCCTGCTTACAGTAGGACACAACAGTGAATACATCCTTCAATGTAGGTTCTCCTATATTAGATTCTGGAGCAAAGTCCTCTGTATCTTCCTGTGTCTCCTCTCTGGAGCCCTCATTCACACAGTCCTCCTCCCCCACTGTCTGCTCCAGCTCCTCCATGTCATGCTCTGCCCCATCCTCCTGCTTTAAATTATCAGCTCCAAACTCACCCCTTTCTTGTCTGGCAAACTGTACCAGTCGTGCAGCTGCTGACATTCTCCTGGAGCATGCTGCATTCTCTCTGGCTGCCTCTTCCTGGGCCTCGGTGCCATCTTGGCCCTTTACTCCTCGCCCCTGCCCGGGTTCTTTAAGCCTGGTGCGAGTCATGGCTGTGTCCCTGCGCTCCAAAAACACACTCCGGAGGGGCAGAAGAGCTTCCTGCAGGATCCGGTGTCACAGTGGCTGGTCAGGGGTGTACTGGTTCTGTGCACACAGCTGCGATCGGCGGGAGAGCTCCAGTCACACGTCTGCTCACATCCCCGGCTAGGCCACGCCCCCCTCACAACCTTAAAAGGTGAGTGGATATCTTTATAATCCACACGGAAACACACAGTGTCTTTTTGATAAGGCACAATCTGCGCCTCTTGTATCTCCTCTCTTTTTTAGTTGATATTGGGCTTCATGTTAGTGGTAAATTTAGGTCGATAATCTTTGCCTTTTATTTGTGAAAATATAAAAAAATTGGCAAAAATGTAGAAAATTTCACAATTTTCAAATTTTGAATTTTTATTCTGTTAAACCGGAGCATTATGTGACACAAAATAGTTAATAAATAACATTTCCCACATGTCTACTTTACATCAGCGCAATTTGGGGAAAACATTTTTTGGGGTTATGACGTTATAAGGGTTCAAAGTTCATCAGCAATTTCTCATTTTACCAGCAAAATTTACAAAACCATTTTTTTAGTGACCACATCACATTTGAAGTCCCTTTGAAGGGCATAGATGACAGAAAACATCCAAAAGTGACACCATTCCAAAAACTGCACCCCTCAAGCTACTCAAAACTACATTCAAGAAGATTATTAACCCTTCAGATGCTTTACAGGAACTAAAGCAAAGTGGAAACAAAAAATGGACATTTTAATTTTTCCAACAAAAATGTTCTTTTAGCCTCATTTTTTTAATTTTCACATGGGCAACAGGATAAAATGAATCCTAAAATTTGTTGGGCAATTTCTCCTGAGTACACCGATAGCTCATATGTGGTCATAAACCACTGTTTGGGCGCACAGCAGGGCTCAGAAGGAAGGGAGCGCAATTTGATTTTTGGAGCTAATTTTCCACTCAAAAAGTCAAATGGCGCTCCTTCCCTTTCGAGTCCTGCCGTGCTCCCAAACAGTTGTTTATGACCACATAAGAGGTATCGGTGTACTCAGGAGAAATTGCCCAACAAATTTTAGGATGCATTTTATCCTGTTGCTCATGTGAAAATGAAAAAATTGAGGACAAAACAAAGTTTTTGTGAAAAAAAAAGTACTTTTTCATTTGTACGGATCAATTTGTGAAGCACCAGAGGGTTCAAAGTGCTCACTATGCATCTAGATAAGTTCCTTGGGGGGTCTAGTTTCCAAAATGGGGTCACTTGTGGGGGAGCTCCAATGTTTAGGCACACAGGGGCTCTCCATACACGACATGGTGTCCGCTAACAATTTAAATGGAAAATTTGCTCCAAATGTTAGCGGAGACCATGTTGCGTATGGAGAGCCCCTGTGTGCCTAAACATCGGAGCTCCCTCACAATTGACCCTTTGTGAACCAAGGATCCTGACCTGCCATGACCTCACTGCGATCATGAGCTGTCAGTCTAATCGCAGACAGAGCAGTCGCTGCATAGACTGACAGCTGATGATCGCAGTGAGGTCATGGCAGGTCAGGATCCTTGGTTCACAAAGGGTCAATTGTGATCCTATCATGGGATCACAATTCACTCTGTGGGAACCAAGGATCCTGACCTGCCATGACCTCACTGCGATCATGAACTGTCAGTCTAATCACAGACAGAGCAGTCTCTGCATAGACTGACAGCTCATGATCGCAGTGAGGTCATGTCAGGTCAGGATCCTTGGTTCACAAAGGGTCAATTGTGATCCCATCATGGGATCACAATTGACCCCTGTGGGAACCAAGGATGGTGACCTGACATGACCTCACTGCGATCATGACCTGTCACTATGAGCAGGCAGAGCAGTCTCTGTTCTGTCTGCGCATGCCGGCAGACAGAAAGATGAAGAGGCCGGAAGAAGCAGCGGGAGCCGCACTGGGTGATGGTAAGTATCAGGAGACCTCTGGGGGTGGGGGGGGAAACTGACGGGGCAGGGGGGCAGAGCGGGGGAATACAGATAATCTCCCTCCCATCTGAGCTGTCAGATGGGAGGCAGATGATGGCGGCGGGGGCTGGAAGGAGCCGCAGCCGCTGCAGGGCCACGGGAATATGTAGGGGATGGGGGGGGAGATGACCGGGGGTGGGGGCCGAGTGACCGGGAAGGGGGGCAGCGCGGGGGAGTACGGATCATCTCACTCCCATCTGAGCTGTCAGATGGGAGGGAGATGATGTCGGGCGGTGCGGTGAGGAGAGGACCCGAGCTGCTGAAGGCTGAGGGACCGAGGGGACCGACCGAGGGGACCCGGAGGCAGGGGCTGCTCCTCTCCAATGTGACATGTCACATCGGAGAGAAATATACAGATGCCAGCTACCAGCAGTAGTTTCTGATGCGCTGCGGCGCCATTTTAGGAGGAGGGGAGGGGTGGGGGCTGGGTACCAGTACCGATGGGCTGTGTACTGGTACTGGGGGGGGGGATGTTTTCTCTTCATGCCACAGGTTTGATCCTGTGGCATGACAGAGAAATCATTTATTTAATGGCGATTCACTATATTTACGTGATCACGGTTATACACCGGTAAACGGTGTATAACCGTGATCACATGGCGGGTAACGGTAAAAACCGGCCAGATTCATAATTTGCAGGGTCTCAGCTACCCCCGGTAGCTGAAACCCCAGAGATTTTCGAGCACTGGGGGCACTACAGGGCTTTTTCTGTTATGACTTGTTTTCACGTCCTAACAGAATAAGGACCCTGTTTTTAGGACGTATATATGCAGTGGGCCGTCACAAAGGTGTTAATGATTGTTCCACATATAACAAACTGAGGGGCCTTTCACACTTGCGGTTTTTTCCTGATTTGAAAGATCAGGAAAACACCTGATTCTTACAGGATTCATTTTTTTTGCCCATTCTCTTTAATGATTTTAGGAAAAAACATGAAGCAAAAAGATTCTACCTGACAAAATTAAAGTGAATGTGCAAAATACTGTAAGAATCGGGTTTTTCCTGATCTTCCAAATCAGGAAAAAAACGCAAGTGTGAAAGGCCCCTAAAGGTACCTTTACAGGCCGCCACAGGAAAGAAGAAACCGGATTTCACTTAAATGGCGGGGTGCCTCCCTCCCAACAGTGAAAGAGGTGATTGAGAGGGTAAATTTAGCATGTCAGTATGAGCGAGCTTTGGCTCAGTCAAGTACTGCCAGGAAAAATTTGGAGCTGATTTGGGAACCCTGGATGTCGAGTGCACATTGCATTGTTTGAAGAGGTTGCCCGAAAGTTGGGTTAACTTGAAGTGAGTTCAGGTATCCCCGGGCTGTTTCACTGACTCCTAGACAGGATTAAGGATAATACTAATGTAGTATTCATTTGCACTGTATGTTTTGAGCCTGTGACTCTCCGACTCCCCCCCTTCCCCCCCTCCCTTGTTAAACTACTGTATTTTCCTTTTTTTTCTGTTGATTTTGTCTATGTTTGTTAACTCTGTTAATACTCCAATAAAAATTATTTGGGAAAAAAAAGAAAGAAGAAACCGCCGGGCATCGGGGATAATTGTGCCTGTTGCCATGAAATAACTACGAAATGGCGGCGTGTAAATCGGGAAGTTCCTTCCTGTGTCCCGCAGTTCCTTCTGATACCTGTTTCTGAGCCGTGCTCAAAAACAGGAAGGCACAATACCTATGATGGCGGCGTGTAATCGGGGCACAGGCAAGGTATTTGCGTGGCCTATGAAATCCCAGGGGCGTGCCACGGCGTCATGGATACCTCGCCCCATCAGCGATCATTGGTGGAGGCTCCTGCGTTACAATTGGTTGTCCCTTCACAGGGCGCCATATTTAAAGAGCTATCCATTCACAGTCCACAATTGCAATGGCGTCATGTATTAGCCAGCCTTCCTGCTTCCAATGACCATACGAGAGTCACGTAATACACAACTCTGTCACGCCTATGTACTTGAGGTGCGAAATATGTACGCCCATATTCCTGTGTGGTATCGGCGTGTAAACCAGGGAAGGTATTCAACAGGCAGTAAGCCGCAGGAGCTGTCGACACTTCCAGGGAAAGCAAATACCTTCTGTGGAGCACGTTGTGGCGGCGTGTATATGCGGTATCAGGGATCGGTATCCACCGTTGAAAACGTGCGCGTGCACGTGCAGTGGATAGCTGTTGCTACCCGCAGTGGCGGCATGTAAAGGTACCCTAAGGGTACTGTTACACGTCGCAATACTGTTCTGATATCGCATACAATTTCACGGGAGCGCGCACGTTTTTCCCACTTGTCAAAGATCGCATAGGAGATGTTACACAGGGAGATATCGGCAGGCAACGCTACTAGGATGTTGTACGCAACTTTTCTGCCCTGGGTATGAGCAACCCAGGGGCCGAGCATTAACATTGTAGTGAATAGGGGAAGTTGCAAACAAGATCATAGTTGTGCCGTCACACAGCACGAACATGCCACATCGCATATGTAACATTGTACGGTTGAGGTGCTTGCACAATCTTCTTGCAATATCATACATACGATTTTTTCGAGTCACATTGCCCATTTACATGACACAATGCACGAACGATATCAACTGCAACGACCGTACCACATGACGTTTTGTCGATGTTGCATTGCGATATCGCGACATGTAACGGTACCCTTAGGGCTGCTTTACACATCGCAATATCGTTCCTATATTGCATACAATCTCACGGGAGCGCGCATGTTTTTGGCACTTGTCCAAGATCGCATAGTAGATGTCACACAAGGAGATATCAGCAGGCAATGCAACTACGATGGTGTACGCCCCTTTCCCACGCTGAGTATGAACAACCTAGGAAACAACCATTTAACATTGGAGTGAATAGGGAAAGTTGCACTCCATTACCGGTGTATAACTGTGATCACATAAATATAGTGAATCGCCAATTAAATAAATGATTTCTCTGTCATGCCACAGGTTGAAACCTGTGGCATGAAGAGAAAACATCTGCCCCCCCCCCCCCCCAGTACTGGTACCGATGGGCTGTGTACTGGTACTGGGGGAAGCAGATGTTTTCTCTGTTTTCTGTTGACAGATAAATAATTTATTTAATGGCGATTCACTATATTTATGTGAACACGGTTGTACACCGGTAAACGGTGTATAACCATGATCACATAGCGGGTACCAGTAAAAACCGGCCCGATTCATAATCTGCAGGGTCTCCGCTACCCCCAGTAGTTGAAACCCCGGAGATTTTCGGCCGCTGGGGGCTACAGGGCCTTTTCTGTTATAACTTGTTTTCACGTCCTAACAGAATAAGGACCCTGTTTTTAAGACGTATATATGCAGTGGGCCGTCACTAAGGTGTTAATTACTAAACTTTTTGTATAGTAGGTTTGTTCGCACATCATCATGATTTTTGACTGGTATCTGCCATTATCAATGATAATTTAAATAATACAATAGTAATGATAACACTGTCCTCTTTTTTCATAGAAACAATTTAATACCTATCATATAATTTTCTAAACGGTAAATTATGTACTGCAAGCAATAGCAATATTGTTTAATATTTTAGATTAATATTAATATTTGATAGTTGTGTTATCTGCTCAGCCTAGCAACAGGTGCTTTGAGATATATAATGTTACAGTTGTTTCTTTTTCCGATCTCTACTTTTTTTTTAACCATTAGTTTTTTATTTGTTTCATCACAACAGTAATAACAACAGGAAGAGAAAAAAACCTATGACATATTATATAGACAAATTAGAGTCATCTGGGTTAAACAATAATGTGGGAGTAGAGAAAGTGGAGAAAGGTGGAAGTGGGAGGGGGTGGAGGGTAAGGGGGTATTTACATTGAGAGTGAAGGACCATAAATCATGCATTAAAGTTTATGCAGATTAAACATTTATCGTGATTTCTGAAGATGTAGACAAAGACCTTCGCATAGGGTTTTTAGTGAGAGAACTAGTATATCTGTCACACATAGCCACAGAAGCTCACAGTGACATTCATTTGTCTATTTCCAATGCTAAGTTTCCACAGTGTTGTGCGTAGAATCTACCCATGGGTCCCACCAGTTGAGGATTTTTGTCCTGTGGGAGAGGCCGTGTGCAAGGGTTAGCTCGTACAGAAAATGTAGGTTTATCCTCCCTAGTAATTCTTCTTGGGTAGGCACTGAGTAAAGCTTCCAATGGGAAGCTAAAGACATAAGGGAGCCCACCAGCACATTAGACAGAATTGGTCGTAGTATACTTGGGAAGTCTGTTAGACCAATACCCAATAGGGCCAGCTGTGGAGACAGATTGCAAGGTAGGCCTGTCAAGTTTTTCAGTAAAGTCTCCACCCCTTTCCAATAAGGCATGACCTTCGGACAGAACCACCAGATATGGGCTGGTGTACCTATTCCCCCGCATAATCGCCAACAACAAGGTGAAGCCGGTGGTGTTCTTCCCACAAAGCTGGCCAGACGAACCCGAGTAAGTTACCAGTCCATCTGCAGCATTTTTGCCTGTTCTAGGTGACCTATGCAGGCACTGTAAGAAGATGCATGTTGCACAGCAGATTGCCATTCCTCCAGGGTGGCAGAGAATGAGAGACGTGTCTCCCATCTAGTCATGTAAGGCAGTTTTGTAGCATGGTCGTGTCTTATTAGTGCTTTATACAACAATGAGATACCATGATGGATACGTCCCCTGCTTAAAGTATGCCTGCATAATTGGGTTTTGGTCCTCTCTCCCCTCCTGAGATGTCATAAGTGAGGAAAGAAGGTGGCGCACTTGTAGGTATTGGAAAATGGCTGAGTTAGGCAGAGAATATCTCGAGGAGTTAAATGACCGCATGACTAGATTGTCTGTTGTATCAAACAGGGTATTCATGCCTTTCTCTCTCCAGGTGGCTAGGGACAAGGAGTCTATCATCTCCTCCATTGCTTGTAAGGAGACAGAGCGGTACAGGGAGCCCAGATGTGTACTCCTTACCTGAGACCATACTCTCAATACTGCTTGCATGGAGCACAGTAGATCACTACGGCCAGAGCCATTCAAGAGATGTATCTCTAGCAGAAGTCTGGTGGAATGCCTCGGGGCAAACGAGGATTCGATTTGTAGCCAAATGGGGGCAGTAGAGCCAGACCACCAGATCTATGCCATTTCGAGGAGAATCGCATTGTAATATGTCCGCACATCCAGCGCCACAAGTCCTCCCATGTCTCCCGGCAACACCAGGATTCTGTTTTTTACTCTATGTGGTTTATTACTCCAAATGAATTTATTCAGTATGGTTTGGAACCGGGTCAATTGTTTTGCGGGGAAATAAATCGAGAGGTATCGGAGCAAATAGAGAACCTTTGGAAGTAAAGTAATTTTAACTAACTGTATTCTTGCCATCCACGTCAGTTGTATAAGGGAATACGAGGAGATTAGAGCCGCTAGGCCACTTACTAGTGAATCACAGTTAGTTTGTAGCATTTGTTTCATATGGGTAATATGGATTCCCAGGTATGTAAAACTTTTGTGGGCCCAAGTAAATGAAAATTTTTGGCGTAGTTCCCACTGGAGTGGGGCAGGAATATTGATTGGGAATAATACAGATTTAGTGAGGTTTAGTTTGTAATAGGAGACTGTAGAGAAGTTATCCAGTATATTCATTATCTCAGGGATGGTGGTGGCTACATTTCTACACGTGAAGATCACATCATCAGCATAAAGGCCGATCTTGTGCTCAACTGCTCCCAAACACACTCTCGACACAGAAGTGTTTGATCTGCGACACAGAAGTGTTTGATCTAATGTTGGCTGCCAGTGGCTCCATCACCAGGGAAAATATGAGCGGAGAGAGGGGGCAACCCTGACGCGTACCATTAGTTATGAAGAGGTCTGATGATATGAATCCCGAAGCTCGGACTGAGGCACTGGGGGAAGTATATAAGGCCATAAAGGAGTCGAAAAATCGACCCAGTATGGCAAATTTGCGTAACACCGCACTGAGGTATCCCCAGTGCACTCGGTCAAAAGCCTTCTCCGCGTCGAGGGAGAGCAGGGCACTTGGACTACCCCTCCTCTCCAGTACGTAAACCAATCTCCGTGTTCCATCACGCGCCTGCCTGCCGGGCACAAAACCCACCTGGTCTGGCAGGACCACCTGTAGATGGGTAGCTAGTACCTTAGCATAGATCTTGAGATCATAATTGAGCTGCGCAATCGGCCTGTAGTTGCCTGGGAGAGTGGGAGTCTTTCCCGGTTTAGGTATAGTCGTAATAGTAGCCCGCAGTCCCTCACTACGTATGGTACCTTTTTCTTGCCAGTAGGAAAATACTGTTAGGAGATGCGGTGTAAGTATATTAATAAAAGTGGAGAAATATTTATAAGAAAAACCGTCCGGATCTGGGGCAGAAAGCTTTTTAACCGATTGGATCGCCTCACAAATCTCCTGCTCAGATATTGGGGAATTTAACCAGGAGCTTTGGGTCGTCGTAAGAGTGGTAAGTTTGGCTTGGTCTAGAAATTCCTGAATGGTCTCTGTCGTGGGTTGTGGTGTGTCCGCAGAGTCACATAGGTTATATAAATTCTTATAGTATGACTTGAATTGTTCCGCAATTTGTATCGGATGTCAGACATGCGCACCATCTGATGCTATTAAGTGGGTAATTTTGGACTGTGCTTCTCTCTTTTTGACCTGACGCGCCAGTAATGCCCCCGCCGATCACCCATACTATAGTAGTTAGCTCTGGTTTTTATTAAGTTCTTTTCAACCCTCGAAAGCATGAGGGCTCGGAGTTTTTGTCGCAACTGTAAGAGGGTTTCGTGGAAGGAGAGTGTTTGTATGTTGTTTCCAAAGCTTTAATCTGCTGAAGGAGGGTCTGAAGTTCTTTGTTATATTTTCTTTTGTTATAAGCGGCTAATTTTAATAGCTCCCCTCATGACCGCCTTATGAGCGAACCACAAGATTTCAGGGGTCACTGATTCATTATCGCTCAGCAGAAAAAACTCAGTCATCTGTTGGGATAGTCTCTACAATTGGAGAAAAGGTTAATAGGGAGTCGTTAATCCTCCACCTGGCCAGGAGCTTGACAGCCAGTTCATCCACTAGTTGCACGGTGACTGGGGCATGATCCGTCCACGTGATAGATCCGATGTCCGCCCCCAGACAATGAGTTAGGAGACTACCGTCCATCAGGAAGAAATCTATACGGCTTAACGTACCATGTCTATGCGACATGTATGTATAATCTTTTTCATTACTGTGTAAGTAACGCCAGATGTCATGTAAATGGTAAGACGAGATCAGAGGCCCCAGTTCCTGTCTAGCTTCCGAGTGGTGTGAGCAATCTAGTGACCTATTCATAGGGGCATTAAAATCACCCCCCAGTAGTTTGTCCAGTGTTGTTCGTATAAAGTTTATCTGTCCTAAGTTAGGGGCATAAATCGCAATCAGAGAGTATAAAACACTATTAATAGTACCTATTACCATTAAGTATCGACCTTTCGGGTCAGCCAGTACTCCTTGCAATTTAAAGGCAACACGTCTATGCACAAGAATAGCGACACCTGCGTGCTTCTTAGGGGCTGAGGCAAAATATTGGTGTGGGTATGCGGGAGAAGACATTCTGTGTATGTCGCCATGCAGTAAATGCGTTTCCTGCAGGAACACAATATCACTCTGTTCCTTTAGGAGATGGCGCCAGACAATAGATCTCTTCCCCGGAGAATTTAAGCCATTCACATTGAGGGAAAGTCCCGTAATACTCATGTTAGATAAAGGGAGTACACAGTATTTAAATTATGAAGGTATCTACTATCATCAATCATCAAGTGCAGCGAGCATATGAGGGTCCTGTAAGGAAAAGGAGGGAGGGGAAGGGAATGTGACAGAGATGGAAAGAGTAGGGGGATCGAACATCAAGACAAGGTGCGGAAAAAATGCACCAAACAGAAAAAGTAAGAAAATTATAAAAATTACAAATACAAACTCCTTCAGCGTTGGCAGGTGGATCAAAGTCCACCAAGGGGGCCTGCCCAACCCCATTCTCCCAAGTATGAAGAGAGACCCCAGTTAGGGGGAAGTTTAGAACGTTTCGGGAGTCCAAATTGGAGGGGGGAGGGCAAAAAGAGAAAAACAAAAGCGAATCCAGAAAAAGGGCCATATATGCCTGCATTTCGCCCGGCATAGAGTTCTGAGAGTTCAGGGAATCAGCCGACCTTTTCCCATTCCCGGAGCACCGAACGGACAGAGGTCGAGGATCCCGGGCTGGAGCGTTGTGGGAGTTTCTCAGCAGGTGGAACTAAGTCCCATTCCTTCAGGGCTCTACCCAGACGACTAGGAGACCGGAACAGCTGGGACGTGCCTTTGTACCGGAATCAAATATGCTTCAGTGAGCCCCACCTATATTGGATTCCTTTGTCCCTCAGCAGCTTGCAATACGGGGTAAATTCGCATCTCCGGGCCAGGGGGCCTGATGAGAGATCCAGAAATATTGCAATCTTTGAGTATGGGGAGGATAAGTTAGGTCTCTCTCATAGCACGCAAGGCAGCTTCAGCCGTGCTAATTTTGGTAAAGGCAACCAGGATGTCCCTAGGGAGAGACTTATTCACATGAACTGGCTTAGGGAGCCTGAAAGCTTTATCCATAGCTAAGTCAGCATCAGGGGTGTCTGGCAGCAGCAGCTGCAGAAGTAGATGGATTGTGGAGGGTAAGTCCTCAGTGTCTTGTGGGTCAGGAATCCCTCTGATTCTAATGTTCCCCCTACGCAGCTTGTCTTCCAGATCATGAATTTTAAGGTTGGCTTGTTTGATCTCCCCCTCAATTCGCCCATAGTCTGTGGCTAGCTCATACTCTGACATCTTTTCCTCTATGTGGGAGGTTCTGTCTCCCAGTGAGGAAAGCTCCTGTCTGAGTTCTCCCATGAATTCTTTTATGTCCTCCTGTATGGAGCACCTCAGGGAGCCCAGCATGTGTTTGAGGGTCCGTCTTGTACTGGGGTCTCATCTATATCCTCTCCCTCCTCACTCCCTTCAGGGCTGTAGGAGACACGGGCGCGGGAAGCTGAGGCTCTGGATGTCGGCGCCATTTTAGGTGCGGGCTGCTGCTCTGCAGCAAAGAAGTCCGTTACCCTCTGGACGCCCGTGATTTTCTTATTTCCAGCCCACGGCATACCTGGAGGGTCAGTAGCGTCTCCAGTCTCGGTGGGGCGGTGAATGGAGGCCGGGTGAGGTCTGTAAGGCGCCGTTAACCGGTTAAGATGCAGGAGCTCTGATTTAAGCGACCAGCTCCATGTGTGTCCTGGCCACGCCCCCTACTTTTGTTTGTAATGTATTAATTTTTTTAAATCCTCCTATTGTTGCTTTTCTCTAGATCTTTGTTTCATTACAAGTTTGTTTTTAATTAACTTCAGTGACGTCCTTATGGTCCACCTGTATAAGGAAAAGAACTGACGTCACTGACCACAGATGGACCCGTTGAAGTGGTAATACGCGAAACGAGGTACCCATTGTCTGCCCTGCACTCGTTCCCTCCCTGCACAGCTTATAACCATATGTGCCTGTAAAATGGAATAAAAAGACTTTGCACAAAGACTGAAGCTCGGTGAGTGCCATCCTTATCTTCTATGTGCTTCCTACTGCATTACTAACCATCCCTCTCTGACCTAATAGTCATTTATAATAGTTGAACACAGCGGCTTAGAAACTTATATGTTCCATGTGTGGGCATTCCTATCTGGCTGGCCGACGTGTGGGCAGTCTCTCCAGGTCTGCTTTCCCCCGCCTTGCTGCTGAAATCACGCCCCAATGGGCGTAATCATTCATTCAAGAGCACACTCTTGGTTTAAATTCCTCGCCCTTTTCTTCTGGGAATATATTATGTGATGCCGGGCGGCGCATCATTTCTAGTCATGCGCAGTGTGCTGGGTGTAGTTTCTGTACAGGCTGCCTTCAACATGCCATCTGCACATGCTCTGAAGGTGGCACTATGGCCAGCCGGTAGTACTGCCAGAAAGCAACAGATGAAATGCAAAGTGCAGAGCAGAAGATCCCAAGCGTCTTTGCCCCAGTGTGTACCCCCTCTCCCCAAAATGAAAATACTAGAGGTATATGAATATATATGCTATGCTACATGATTCAGATATCCAGTCGCGTTGAGGTATCCATTGATGAAGAATGGCCCCACAATCTTTGTACCCCATATACGACACCATACCATCAATTTTTGTGTTCCAGCAGTCTTGGAGGGATCTATCCACTGTGGATTTGTGTCAGACCAATAGCGGTGGTTTTGTTTGTTAACTTCACTATTCACAAAAACGTTTGCCACATCACTCATCTGAAGGTAATTGTCTATGCTGTGAAGATACGAGATTTGCAGCATCTGAAACAACAGGTAATGGAAGCCTGTGCTAGCAATTCTTCTGCGGTGTTGCTATCAGTGTGTCAAGAGGGGGAGAAGAGGGTTGCATTGACAGTCCAACACAATGGGCAGCACTCTGAACACATTGTATAAGTGGTCATAAACTTGTAAATAACTCATGAAAGAATAAAGTAACATTAAAACCAAGCATACCATTGTTTTTCTTATGAAATTCTAAATAGGTTTGATGTGTCACATGACCCTCTTCCCATTGAAAAAAATAAAGTTGGATCCAAAATGGCCGACTTCAAAATGGCCACCATGGTCACCACCCATTTGGAAAAGGTTACCCCCTCCCATATACTAATGTGCCAATCCCATTGTATTCAGGTGCATCCATATAAATGGACCATCCTGTATATGTATATATGTATGTGTGTGTATATATATATATATATATATATATATATATATATATATATATATATATATATATATACAAATGTCGCAGCACTCCCTTGGTGATGTTCAAAGGTGTTTAATCCAGCTTGCAAAAGGTACAATGGCAACGCTTCAGGCACCCACGCCCTTATTCCTGCAGGCATGAATAAGGGCGTGGGTGCCTGAAACGTTGCCATTGTACCTTTTGCAAGCTGGATTAAACACCTTTGAACATCACCAAGGGAGTGCTGCGACATTTGTATGTATAATTATACGCATTGAGGACTGTGTGGGTCGCTCTGCACCCGGGATTACCAGCATACCTTGCTGCTCCTACTTTTGTACTTATATATATATATATATATATATATATATATATATATAAAATGTGTTTCTAGGTTATTACATATATGTGTATGTATATCCATATGTGCATATAGATATATGTGTGTGTGTGTGCACATATGTATGTATGTGTGTGAGTATATATAAATAGAAACAGATATATAACTTAGTGTGCATGTGTTTGCATATATATAGAGAGACGGAGACATAGACTGAGGGAGAGAGGATTTTTGCGTTTTGTGTCATACTGAGACCCGGGTGACGCAGTAAAGTTCACCTAAGGGCAGATTTACTCCTCGACACTCTACCTGACCTCAGGAGTTCTACACTGACGAATCCTCTTCACAGTGGTAACAGGAAACTCACTCCATTTGGGTCCCCCTGTGAAGCAGGAAGTTCCGCATAAGGTCAGAGAACCACCTCGCTTCATCTGACCTCAGGTGACACAGTACATAAACTCAATGAAACTAAAAAAAGAGAAGCAAGCGCAGATAGGGTCTTATTTTAAAACAATCGTCGGCTTAAGAGCCGTAATAGTCACTGCTAACCTTGTATAGTTGTGTGACACACAACCAGTATGAAAAGCATGTAATGGCGGCTGCTGCTGGACCCACACCTCCACGTGCTATGTGGTCAAATTCCAGAAATTTCCAGGGACAATGTGTTGTCGGTGCGGGCTGCCACAAACTACTCAAATCCAAATTTCACTGTATACATTTATTGGATCCATCCAAAGCATTTCGGAGCCTGCTGTGCTTCTTCATCAGCGAGTGTATCATAAACAGTACATAAACCCACCCCTTCACTGCGCAAGATGATAATTAATATTCGGTAATCGCCAGCAACGGACGGACATCCCACGGGATCCTGGATGGGTATGTGGGAGTAATAAAGATGGAGTCTTAATATGTGTTTGTGTTTTTTGTTGTAATAAACATTTTTCTCAGTGTTGTGTCTTCTTTACTATTTAATACAGATTCATAATGGCCATATGTAACATTGGCGCAACACTATGAATCTCGGTCTTAGTGCCAGCTGCTAATACAAAGGTGGACTTATTACCCAGTCTGCCACAGCCACAGGGCAGCTGGAAAAGCCGGGTACAGCTCCAAAATATTGCGCTTCTATGAATGCGCCATTTTCCGGGGTGGCTGCGTGCTGCAATTCTTAGCCGTGGGGCGGGGGGCCCAGAACGCTTGGGCCTCCCTACGCTGAGGATTCCAGCTCCTAGCTCCCATTTGTACCTGGCTGACAAACAAAAATACAGCGAAGCGCCACACCGTTTGTTTTCTTGCCAGCCAGGTACATCTATGGTAGGTAGTTGGGGGTGGATGGCAACACTCCAGCTGTCTAGTTGTACCTGGCTGGCAAACAAAAATACAGTGAAGCACCATATATATATATATATATATAGGTTTGTGTGTATATAGATAATGTGAGTGTGTGTGTGTGTGTATAATCACACATATATATACAAATATATATAGCTATGGAAAAAATGAATAGACCACTGAAAAACTTTGTTTTTTCTTTACAGGTATATTTTTGCGTAAAATGTACATTGTTCTTTTATTCTATACACTACTGACAACATGTTTCTGAAATTCAAAGTTAAACATTTTGTATTTATTTGCAGCAAATGAGAAATCGTCAAAATAATAAAAAATAAACAGTGGTTTCAGACCTCAAATAATGCAAACAAAACAAGTTAATATTCATTTAGAAACAACAATACTAATGTTTTAACTCAGGAAGAGTTCAGAAATCAATATTTGGTGGAATAACCATGATTTTTATTCACAGCTTTCATGCATCTTGGCATGCTTTGCATGAGTCTTTCACACTGCTTTTGGCTGACCTTAGCTCCTTTGGCATGGTTAAAAGTTATTTTTTCATTCAAATTACTTTTGGGCTACTCCTAGCACTTGTTTTGCCATCCAGCTTGTCCTATTGCAAGATGATTGTGAAGACCAAAGCAGTGATTTTTTTTATACTTTCCCTCATTAAATAAAATTTGGTTCAGGCAATCAACTAATCAGAAGCACAATTAAGTAGAATGAGGTGTACTTTGCTTGGAATTCAACTGATACTGGAATGGAATGGCTGTCAGACATCTAGAGATGCTGATTTTTAGAAAATTTTGCAGTGGTCTCTTAATTTTTTCCAGAGCTGTATATGCATACATATGTGATTACACACACATCATATTTTTGGATTATAAAACACACTTTTGTTCCCCCAAATTTTGGGGGAAAATGGGTGGTGCGTCTTATAATCCGAATCTACATGTACTGAAGGGGAGACTGGCTGCTATGGAGCAGTGTCTGGGGGTTGTAGTGGGCTGCATAGGCAGCGGGAGGTCACGTGCTCCCGCTCATTAGCCTCATGTAATATGCACTGCACCCGTTGTCCATCACTTCAGCCCTGAAACCACGCTGAGATGTGGACAGTGGATATGGCCCGCCCCGTTACTCTCTATGCCCCTATGCTGGTGCGCTCATAATAAAATCGCAAATGATTTTAACTCACCTTCCGCCACTGGTTCCATCGCTCCCACCTCCTCGGTGTCTCTTCCTGTCTGTGCCCAATAAGATCATGTGACCGGAGCACGCAGTGATGTCAAATTATTTTTTTCTCTTTTCCTTCACCAAATTTGGGGGTGCATCTCATTAAGCGTAAAATACAGTATGTATATGTATGCAAGTGTTGTGATATGGCGGCCAGCCATGGTGTGAATGGCTGGTATACATCGCACAAGCGGAGGTCTGATGCAATGTGAATGTGTCACAATGTCTTGCAGCAGTAGATAGGAGTTAATGCAAGTATGTGTGTGCATGAGTGAACACACCTTCTCCAGGGGTGTGGTCAGGGCTGATATCATGTGACTTCTCGCTGGTCACAGGATGTGAGGTCAGCCCAGGTCCTAGAGCCTGTAAGCGGGCTGTTTGAGCACACGGTGTGGCTACAGAGTGTGAGGTTCTCTGATGCAGCCAGCCCTTTGGAGTGGAGAGACTGTCAGCAGACACCAGGGCAAGCTAATGCCTGGAAAGGTAACCTTCAGAGCGAAGAGCTGTTTCTGATGGGCATCAGTAATGCCAGAGGTGGGCGTCTGAACCCCGAGTGAGATTTGAACTGTATGGCGTGAATTTGAATAAACTGACATTTGACTGTTATGATACTCTCCGGTGCTATGTATTGTTTTGTGCTGCCAAGTGAGTAAACCCCAACCCGCTTAGTGATCACTACATCACAGTGTATATAGATATATATGCATAAACCAATTGGTTTTCAGTGTCATAGGGTTTTGTTTTTTTCTCAATGAAACCCATTGATGGTATTGTGTCTCAGGGTTCTTTGGATCACTGAAATCAATTTCAGATACCTGTGATAATTAGTTTGGCAGGAGAGCCCAATAAAAGGAAAACTGGATGTTCCACAATATTGAGCAGGCCACAGTTTTCAAGTAACATGGGAAAGAAAAAGGATCTCTCTGCTGCTGAAAAGCAACAAATAGTGCAATGCCTTGGACAAGGGATGAAAACATTAGATATTGCACGAAAACTTTAGCGTGATCATTGTACTGTGAAGAGATTTGTGGCTGATTCTGAGCACAGACGTGTTTGTGCAGATAAAGGCAGAATAAGGAAGGTTTCTGCCAGGCAAGTTCATCGAATTAAGAGAGCAGCTGCTAAAAAGGCCTTACAAACCAGCAAACAGATATTTGAAGCTGCTGGTGCCTCTGGAGTCCCTCAAACCTCAAGGTGTGGGATCCTTCAAAGGCTTGCTGTGGTGCATAAACCTACTATTCGGGCCACCACTAAACAGTGCTCACAAGCAGAAACGGTTGCAGTGGGCCCAGACATACATGAAGACTAATTTTCAAACAGTCTTGTTTACTGATGAGTGCCAAGCAACCCTGGATGGTCCAGATGGATGGAATATTGGATGGTTGGTGGATTAACACCATGTCCCAACAAGGCTGCAATGTCAGCAAGGAGGTGGAGGAGTCATGTTTTGGGCCAAAATCATTGGGAAACAGCTAGTAGGCCCCTTTAAGGTTCCTGAAGGTGTGAAAATGACCTCTGTAAAGTATATAGAGTTTCTGACAGAACTTTCTTCCATGGTAAAAAAGCAAACATGTGCCTTCAGGAGCAAAATCATCTTCATACATGACAATGTACCATCTCATGCTGCAAAGAATACCTCTGTGTCATTGGCTGCTATGGGCATAAAAGGAGATAAACTCATGGTGTGGCCACCATCTTCCCCTGACCTCAACCCTATAGAGAACCTTTGGAGTATAATTAAGCAAAAGATCTATATTCTGACATGACTTGAATTTTCCTGCACATATTTTCTTCATTATGTCCCAATTGAATGCACATCACATGGGGAATGGTATGGTTTGGTTTTAAAAAACGTTGCTATATGTGTTCAGTTCAGTTATGACTAAGACTCCCCCGGATTTGAAATGTGTCAACTGCCACTCACCATGTATTCACATTAATAAAGAAGAAAATTTTAATTGCACCCAATTTTTATCGTTGTTTTCATTTTCCTTGGGAATTACAAATACCAGTCCACAGCATCCCGAGAAATTGGCACATTCATTAGAAGCACCAATTCCTGAAGCATTACCCAGCTGTTCCCGATGTCCTGGTGCAGTGGCATTGGGGTAATAGAAGGGGTAAATGACATCTGAGTATTAAGAGCTGACATTAAGTCCAAATTCAGTATTTCTCAACTCCAGTCCTCAGGACCCACCAACAGGTCATGTTTTCAGGATTTCCTTAGTATTGCACAGGTGTTAGTTTAATCACCTGCAAAGGGGATAATTCTAACACCTGTGCAATACTAAGGAAATCCTGAAAACATGACCTGTTGGTGGGTCCTGAGGACTGGAGTTGAGAAACACTGCCCAAATTGATAACGGTCACATCTCTATGAGACCCGGCCATAGGGCTGGGCGATTTTGGAAAAAATCAAAATCTCGATTTTATTTAAACCTATGGACGATTTTCAATTTAAATCTCAATTTATTTTCTATTTTTTTTTTTTGCTTTTGTTTGATGAATAAAGAGAAAAAACTAAGAGGTACCGTATATACTCGTGTATAAGCCGACCCCCCTACTTTTGCCCCCAAAACCTGGGAAAACCTATTGACTCGTGTATAAGCCGAGGGTGGACCCCAGCACAGGTATACAGCCCCCAGCAGTGTGGTATACAGCAGCCTCCCCAGTGGTATATACTGGCACCAGCAGTGTTACAGCAGCAGCCCCAGTGGTATACACAGCAGCAGCCCCAGTGGTGTATACAGCAGCAGCCCCCAGTGGTGTGTACAGCAGCAGCCCCAGTGGTATATACAGCAGCAGCCCCCAGTGGTGTATACAGGCACCCCCCCATGGGTATACAGGGCCCCCCCTTGCTGCCTTAAACCTGTAAAGTAAGAGATCATTATACTTATCCCCGACGACGACGCCATCGCGCTCCTCCGGCTTCTTCCGGCTTCCTCCTCCGGTGGGCGCAGGCAATGACGTCATTGTCTGTGCGCCAGAGGAGGAAGCCGGAAGAAGCCGGATGAAGCCGGAGGAGCTCGATGGTGGCGGCGGGGATAAGTATAATGATCTCTTACTTTACAGGTTTAAGGCAGCAAGCAGGGGGGGGGGCCCTGTATACCCATGGGGTGGGGGCAGGGGCGCGGGTACCGCCATTTTAAATCAAATTAGACGATTTTGGTTAAAACCAAAATCGTGGCCACAGCAGGGGACGAATTAATCAAATTAATTCGATTTATCGCCCAGCCCTACCCGGCCATTATAAATGCTGTTAGTAAATAGTTAAAAAAAACACAGGAAAAAATCCTTATTTGAAATAAAACAGAGACAACCATAATTTTCCCATTTAGTAACTCAAAATATTCCATCCGACAGTAAACCACAGCGATTACTAGTGAAGCACATTATCTGGCTCTGCTGCATCCAGAGACTACAGCAATGGAACAAGCGTACTATTGCTGCAGTCAATGGGATCACACTGACTGTCGTGGGGAGTGATAACGTCAGTGATGGATCCCTATGGAATTCAGTGAACTCAGGTGACCCTGCTGCCGGATTTGTGTGACATGGTAGCACAGCAGTTTAGCAATCCGGTAGCAGGTTACACTGAGTTCACAGCAGCAGTTTCCCACGCCGTGAACTCAGTTGAACTTTATGCTGGACTGCTGTGCTACCATGCCCCGCAATCTGGCAGCCGTGTCAGCCAAGTTCACTGACTGCCGCAGGGAGCCCTCAGTGACTTAGTAAGTGACATCTCCACTCCCTGCGGCTGTCAGTGTTATCCCAGAGACTGCAATGATAGAATGCTTGTTTCATCGTTGCAGTCTTTGGATGTAGCAGAGCCAGGATCATGTGCTTCGGTAGCTATCGTAGATTGCTGTCGGAGGGAATGTTTGGGGTTAGTAAACGGGAAAATGAGGATTGTCTGTTTTATTTCAAATAAATGTATTTATCTCTGCTTGTGCGGTTTTCAACTATTTACTCACAGGACTGATAATGGGCAGGTTTTAGAGACCTAAACTTTATCAATCTGCGCTTAATGACAGCTGTCAATACTTAGCTGCAATTAACCTCTTGTATCACTCCACCCCTATGCCACCGCATCAAGGCACTGGGAAAAGCCAGGTAAAGCACCAGGAGTTGGCACTTCTAATGAATGCACCAATTTCTGGGGTTCCTGCGGGCTGCTATTCTTAACCAGGGGATCTAATAATTATTATCAGCTCAACGCTGAAAATACCAGCTCCAAGCTGCCTGGTTTTTACCTTGGCTGGCAATAAAAAAATAGTGCAAAGCCCACACATTTTTTTAAAAGTTATTTATTTCAATAATTAAAAAAAAATAATGGGCTTCCCTTTATTTTTGATTAAAAGCACAGGTAAAGCCAGAGAGCTGGTGGTGGCAGCCTGTAGCTGTCCACTTTGTCTGCGCTGAGAATGAAAAATACAGCAAAGCCCATGTAATCCACCCATACACCCAAGTGTTTTTTTTTATTCAATACATTTTTATTGTAATTTTCCAAAAATATACAAACAACACCCCCAACATAGGGGGGTAGAAAACGACAAGACAGAAACAGCCATACATAAATCAGCAAAATAGACAAGATGTATCGACACTTGAATTAAGAGCATATAAGAATAAGTGTAAATCGCATGAAGTGGTAAATCTTCCTACATTTGCACCTCTTTTATCAATGTAAAGGGGCAGACTTTTGACTGAATAACAATGGTTTCCATATTTGATATTTGAGCAACTCTCTTACTGGCTTTAGGCGAGTGCGCCAGAGCTCGCTCATACTGGCAATGTGTGTTAATCTTGTCTACCACCTCTTTAATAGAAGGAAGAGTCGTCCCTTTTCATTTAGATGCAAAGGTAAGCCTGGCTGCAATTAAAATATGTGATATCGTGCCTCTGATGTCAAGAGGAAAATCGGCTGTCCCAATGTGTAGTAGTCCCAATGATGGCGTCAAGTCAACCCTAATCCCTGTTACCTCCCTCATCAGTACATGCACACTGTTCCAAAAAGCAACCACTACAGGGCAGGCCCACCGCATATGACTTAGAGATCCCAAACTGCCATACCCCCTCCAACAAATTGATGTCTGATTCAGTCCATAATGTCATATTTGTATCGGACACTGATACCACCTGAGGTGCATTTTTTTCAGTTGCTCTAGGTGACCAATGCAGGCTGACACTCTACAAATTTCTCTTAAACCCTCCCTCCAGTCCTCTGGATCCCATGTCACCCATAATTCCTCCTCCCATCAGGACATAAATGGTAACTTAGCATCCACCTCCGCATTATTTAGGATGCTGTAGAGAATCGAGACACCTTTAGGGCTAGATTCGGGAAGCAAAAGAAATCCCATTGCTTTATGGTTCACAGGGGACCCAAAAAAAAGGGACCTTGGTAAGGTCTGGAGTAAGTTTTGTATTTGTAAATACTGGTAAAAGAGACGTCTGATACCAGGGAATCTCAAACAGTGTTTATCAAATGGAATAACAAGAGAATCTTCTATCAAATCTTGAAGAGATTTTACTCCGGCTGTGAACCAATTATGTAGAGTAATAAAGGGAATGTGTAGTTCCAATGCTTTGAATGAAATATCTGTGAGAGGGATTGTTAGAGGGTCTGGGGCCACTTTCCTCCAGTAATGTATTGTAGTAGACATGGTGGGAACAGTTTCCATTTACAACGTGAGTCGGGTCGAGTACTTTTTAGAATACAATGACTCAATTTGGAGCCACTTATGTGTCTCATCCAGTATCCATCATTCCCTGATTCCCATCAGTACTGCTGCTCTAGATAGGCAAGTAAGTTAGGGACACCCATCACCCCAAGATCATATGGGTAATATAATAATCTACCAGCCACCCTTGACTTTTTATATGCCGAAATGAAGTTGTTTGCCATTCTTTGGAGTGATTTAATTACCCTAAGGGGAATCTGGACAGTGATACATCGAAAATAATATAGACTCTTAGGGAGCACCAACATCTTACAGACATTAATTCTTGCCACCCATGATGTTGTAGCAGTACGCAGTTCATCTAAATCTCTCTTCGTTTCTTGCATCAATGTAGAAAAGTTCCTTTCTACCAATTGTTCAGAATTAGTAAGGACTATACCTAAATATGGGAGTTCATCCCTCACCCATTTAAAAGGATATTTCCACTTCAAAATTTTTTGAGTTTTGGGCGGAACTAACACAGGAAAGACCAATAATTTAGCAGCATTGAGCTTGTAATATGAGACTTTAGCAAACTCTTCCAATGCAGAGATAACTGCGCCGAAAGAAGCCCCCACATCTGTACACGAAATGATGACATCATCCGTGGACAATCCGATTTTATGGGACATCGGTCCAACCTCAATGCCTGCTATAGCCTGGGAGTTTCTTATTTTCTCTGCTAAGGGTTCCATGCACAAAGCAAAAATAATGTGGGACAAAGGACAATCCTGACGTGTACTATTAGATATACAAAATGACCCCGAGAGGAAACCTAATGACAAAACTCTGGCAGAAGAGTTTGAATACATTGCACATATCGCTGAGTAAATAGGACCCACCAAGTCAAATTTGTTTAGGACACTTCTGAGATATCCCCAGTGCTCCCTGTCTAATGCATTTTTAGTGTCCAGGGACAGGATTGCTCTGGGGACTCGACTCAACAAAGCTATTGAGATTAAATCTATCATCTTGCATGTTCCATCTTTAGTCTCCCTGCCTGCCACGAATCCCACCTGATAAGGCAAAAACAAGCAGGAAATCACATGGTGCAATCTAATTGCAATCATTTTAGAGAAGAGCTTGACATCAAAATTTAAGAGTGCAATGGATCTGAAATTGCTGGGACTTGTTAGAGGTTTACCCGGTTTATGTAGGGTAGTAATAGTGGCCTCTAGATTCGAGGGAGACACTGATTCTGAGCTCTGACAATAGCCATAGGAGGTAGGGAGTTAACAACTGGCGATAGTGCTCATTTGGTTACCCATTCGGGCCAGGGGCTTAATGTGATTTTGTGTCAGTATTCCAGGTTTTCCAGCCTGCCGTTTGACCATATTGCCCTCAGTCAACATGGAGATCATTGTTTTGTTTGCCCTTCTTCCTGTCTCGTTTGTATAAAGACCTGGTTCAGGTGATCATTAATTGCTTGAGTATACTGGTTCCTGGTCTGCTCCTGCTCAGCTGTTCTCCTTGGTCCACTTCCCTGGAGCTCTGTGAGATCTCGGTTCTTCCTAAAGCTTCCTGCATTGTGCTCCTGGTTCTGCTGCTTCTATCTTCAGGCTCGGACGTTTCAAGTTTGTAAGCAACTTCCCGGTCATTACCTTATGTACTGTTTGTTTTTGGAACTTGTGTTTCATTTCCTACTCGGAACTGACTTTGAACTTTTTACCCGGTCATCCGGGTGTGGGGACCTTTTGCCACGGACTATATCTTTCCGGTCGTTCCAGTACAAGGACTTGTGCTATGGACTACATGCATCCGGCTTAACATACTTTGGACTATTTGTGTTTCGGACTGTTTCCATAAGGACTGCGCTCAGCAGTATATATTGGGGTCGTGTTATGTTTGTGTGCTTTTGCTGTGTACTACGTTCACATTGTTTGCTGTGTGTATATAAATACTTTGCACCCAAGAACCCGTCTCTGCTCTTCGTTGCCCTTAAGCGATCAGACTCCTCAAACCTATACAATAGTATTACATTTTGTGAGTTCGATGGTATTCCGAATTTACGCCTCTTTAAATGGGGCATTAAGTAAATTTAATTGCTCTTTTGATATTTGTGGTAATGTTATGGATTGCAGATACCGGTCAACATCTGATTGAAAGGGCTGGGGAGTGGAACGCTCACCTGCCAAATTGTAGAAATGTGCATAAAAAGCAGCAATGGTGTATACTATTTCCAGGGGATTTCAGATACAGTTCCTTTCTGGTCCACCAGATGTTCCATTCTCGTCCCTCCCTCCTTTTTTTTAACTCTACGGGCTAGCAACGCACCAGCTCTATCTCCTGTTGCATTGTAATTGTTTTAAGTTTCTCAAGGTTATGCTCATATGTAGCCAACAGGTTTTCTCTTAGTTTAAATCTAATATTATAAATTTCATCAGACAGAGCTGGTGTGACCGCTGCCTTATTTAAAGACTCCAATTGCTGAAGCCTGGACAGTAGTGCATTCCTACTGGACTCCCTTTTGCATTTTAAGTAAGAAGCTTGTTGCAAAAAGATGCCTCTGAGCATGGTTTTACAGTTGTGGCCAAAAGTATTGACACCCCTGCAATTCTGTTAGATAATACTCGGTTTCTTCCTGAAAATGATTGCAATCACAAATTCTTTGGTATTATTATGTTCATTTAATTTGTCTTCAATGAAAAAACACAAAAAGAATTGTCATAAAGCCAAATTGGATATAATTCCACACCAAACATAAAAAAGGGGGTGGACAAAAGTATTGGCACTGTTAGAAAAATCATGTGATGCTTCTCTAATTTGTGTAATTAACAGCACCTGTAACTTACCTGTGGCACCTAACAGGTGTTGGCAATGACTGGCAAACACACTTCAAAAAGCACTAGAAAATGGTTTGAGAGAAAGCACTGGAAACTTCTAAGGTGGCCAGCAATGAGTCCAGACCTGAATCCCATAGAACACCTGTGGAGAGATATAAAAATGGCAGTTTGGAGAAGGCACCCTTCAAATATCAGGGACCTGGAGCAGTTTGCCAAAGAAGAATGGTCTAAAATTCCAGGAGAGCATTGTAAGAAACTCATTGATGGTTACCGGAAGCGGTTGATCGCAGTTATTTTGGCTAAAGGTTGTGCAACCAAGTATTAGGCTGAGGGTGCCAATACTTTTGTCTGGCCAATTTTTGGAGTTTTGTGTGAAATGATCAATGTTTTGCTTCATTCTCTTTTGTGTTTTTTCATTGAAAACAAATTAAATGAAGATAATAATACCAAATAATTTGTGACTGCAATCACTTTCAGGAAGAAACTAAGTATTATCTGACAGAATTGCAGGGGTGTCAGTACTTTTGGCCACAACTGTATGCACTGACTGACCACAAGGACTCATCTGTGACATATCTATTGTCATTAAATAGAAAGTAGTGCATGAGCTCTGGTTTTACTTTCTCAATCGCCTTATGTAGTAGGGATGTGTTCAGCTTCCTTCTAGCGGAGGGATTAGTCTGATGGCGTAAGGTTAATCTCAGAAATATCTGAGCATGATCTGACCACGTAATTAAGGTAATGTTCTTTGAAGTACATCTATTGAGGGCCTTACTGTCAACCAAGAAATATTCTATTCTACTATTTGTCTGGTGACATGAGTAGTTAAATGTATAATCATGCTCTGTAGCATGAGAATACCTCCAGAAATAATGGAGGCGATATTCATTTACCACTATTTTCAAGTCTCTTCTAGGTCGGGTCAGTCTATTGGAGCAGTCCATCTCTATCTATAGGGATTTTAAAATCTCCACATATAACTTTTTCCCCCTGAGCCAACTCTGTCGTCTTCTGGAACACCTTGAGAGCAAAGGTGCATTAAGCTTCATTAAGAGCATATGCCACTACCAGTGTTTGTAATACCCCATTTAGTGAGCAAACCAGGATAAAAAATCTGCCCGCAGGATCCGTATATATCTCTAGGTGACTCTATGTGATTTCTAAATGACACAGTATTTTTAATTAATATACAAACTCTCGCTTTTTTAGTTGCACTGTTAGTGAAAAACATATGAGGAAACTGTGAGTGATGAAGTCTATTATTATCATTCTCTAGAAAATGCATTTCCTGCAGACATAATATCAGCACGCGATTTCCTAACCTCCCTCCATAATATTGAATGCTTCATAGGCAATTAAGGCCTCTAACATTCAGGGACATAAAATATATACTCATATTAGAAAGGCAAATATTCTATAAATGGAGCAGACCTCAACATACCAATATCTCCCACTATAGAAGTGACCAAATCCCCGAGACACAATACCGTAGGAAACCAGAAAGTATACATTTCTTTAGGCTGAATAAGCATGCAAGTATTAATCATCATAATGGTACACTCATGTCAAAAATAAAAAAGAAAGAAAAAAACGAAAAAGGAAAAAATGAATATGCAGAAAAATCTACCAAACCACTGGATGCACTTAAAAATTTGTACATCCTTGAACAACATCCAAAGTTGCAGAGAATGACTGCAATGGGGTAGGTGAGCTCTTCTAACACTACTGGTATCCCCAGCAGAGTTGCCCACAGTCACTGATTGCTAAAGGTATTAAAGGTAAAGGGAAAAAAAAAGGAAAATCGGACAACGTTCAAGCAATCCTTCTTTAAGCTCCAGCATACGGACCATTACAGTCCTTCATCTTATGTCTGTGACCACTCCGGATCCAACGTTTTCTCCCCAGGCACTTGACCTGAGTAAATGAGATCTTCTATTCTTTAAGCCTGTCCTCAGCTTGTTTAGAGGTACGACATACCACCACTCTGCCCTCATGTATGATTAGCAATTTCACTGGGTTATAACCCCATCTGTATTTAGTGCCCATCACGCAGCACTTTACATATGTGTGCATATTCTCTTCTGTTGGCCAAAATCATGGCAGACAAATCTGGGAAGACTTGCAAGGACTGAATCTCCTGGGGCAAAGTCAGGTTTTTCCTCTTTCTTTGCATGAACACATTCTTGGTGGTAGGTGGTAAAAAGTGCAGCCATGCCAGCGTGTCTCTGGACAAATCCTGATCCACATGCTTTGGTTTGGGGGTTCTGTGTACCCTATCAACAATGAGGTCTCTAGTGGACATCTCAGGGAGAATGGCTTGTATAAAACTGTGTAGGAAAGTAGGCAAATCTTTCTCTAAGACCTCCTCTGGGATCCCTTTCACCTGTATGTTGTTTCTGCGGGATCTATGTCATATGTTTTATCACTCACATGGTCAGTTCCTCCCTCAAGGCTTCATTTTCATCCACCAATGCATTAATGGAGGTAACATACTCAGCCATTTTATTCTCCAGATGAGAGGTGTCGCTCTCCTAACGATGTAATTTCTCCTTTTAATTCTCTTAGCATATTGTTCATATCTTCTTTTAGAGAAGCTCTTAAGGAGGAAAGAAATTCCTTCATATCCTCCCTCGTAAGCATAGTAGAATGAATGGTGCTGCTGGCTACAGGCCCAGAGCCCCTGGAGGAGTGTGAGGAGCCTGAAGGGGACACAGGCACCACCTTACCTGCTGCCTTGGCTGGCTTTCCCTTGGCAAAGAAGTCAGGTAATCTCGGCAGGGAACCCCTCTTCAGTGATCAACCCCGTGTCATCACGTGCCTGGACAGTTGCGGGAGCTGCGGGTGAATAGGTGGAGGAGTTTGGATGCTGGTGTGAGTCAGGATGAGCCGCTGAAGGTCCGAAGCTGCAGGAGCTCTGCAACTATACTGTGCCATGTTGGCTAGCAAGCCACGTCCCCTACATGCGACTTTTTGATAGCTTTTTATTCCACTTTTTTCAGCAGTATGATGAAAAAGTAGATTTTTTTTGCAATTTTTATTTTTGTTATGCTATTCACTGAAGGGGTTAAATATCATGACATTTTAATAGATCAGTTCTTTCTGGATGCAGCGATACCAAATATATGTACTTTTTGGTTGCATTCTTGTGTTTACATAAATATGTATTTATTGATACAATTTTTTTTCCTGTCAGTGTTACAATGACCAAATGCTTTTTAGACCATGTTGCTGGCATTGGTCTAACTGGCTACTGTAGCTAGCAAACTGAAGGTCATCATGACTGCCATCTGGTTCTTGTGGATATGTCGCGTGGGGGTGCCCGATTAAGGCATTTGGGGGGTTAAAGAGCCAGAGGCAGGTACCATTCCTAGCTTTGACAGCCAGAGGTCGGCTCTTACACCGAACTCCTAGCAGCAATCATCATGCCTGTACTTCAAATTAGGAAGGGGTTAACACTTAAATAACTGAATGGGGAACTATGAAAATTGCTTTAAGGGTTTACTCACATCTGTGTATAAATACGTCGAGTGAAATCGATCAAATAAACGGCTTGCACTCACACCAATTTTAATCAATGAGTCTTGCTGATCTGCATATTTTCCTCAGCTGTTTTCAGTCTAAGGAAAAAAATGTCAGCATGTTGCATATGGTCACACAGACCATCCATATGTCATCCGTTTTTTATGGATACATTACCATTCTGCAGCATAGAGCACTGTAAATGAATGTTGAATAATAGCTGCTGAGGAAAAAATTGTGTTGCATACGGATGTCATACAATTGCTAGGAGAGAAAAAAAAATTGCACACTCGCATGACATATGGAATAGCAAATGAATTTCACTCGTACAACTTTTCTGAATGATAATCAGACACATTTATTATACGCAGATGTCAGCAAACCCTAATTTTTTTTTTAATTCCTTACATACGCTCAGAATACAGTGGCTATTTTTTCATACTCTTCTGAGGGGATATCATTTCTCATTATAAATTTTATGAACAGTGTACACACAAAATTTAATACAAAACCACTTCTATGAACATAATATTTTTATTAACTAATTAATACTTTAATATTGTTCATACACCATTGACACTTTAATACAAAACATCACAGTGCTGATAATTAGCACATACTGTAAAAAATATAACTTTCTAAGTGAAACATACAGTAGAAGCGGAAAAGTCTCTCTTACTCTGACATAGTCTTGTCGTAATTTACCCTGAAGAACATAAACTGGATTTGATAACAACACATGGTCAGAGTTTACTTTGCTGACATTGTAACACTGCCACAACCTAGTTCACTTAAGGAGGTTTACAATACTGTACACAAGGCTATTAAAATGTATAGAAAACAGACAATATATTACACTAATCTGTCATTTTCAGAAGTTAGGAATTACACTGCAGCTACATATTCTTGATAAATTGTACCCGAAAAATACAGATTTGCCATAAAGCACACATTGTGAATTCTCTGCTTCTGGCCTGGTACAGTACATGAACATTCATTAAATTAATAAACAATAATTAAATTACATCTTTGAGTAATAGAAATAGTTAGTCTTAACACAATAAATGTACTGTTTTCCCTGCCAATATAGATGACATGTGAAATACATGGTATAAATGTTAAAACATTCTCAAAAAGTGTCTGACTTTCATCTGTACAAAAATTAAGTTTCACAAAATGCTTTTGTTTGTGCTTTTACAGTGATATAATTATTGGTTTAGAATTTACATATTATTCTCTCACTTTAAAGGTAATTATGTCAGGGGACTTGTGGTGCCACAAGGTGAGAGAGAAACAGTTAAATTTTACTTTCAAAACTCTGCTGCTTTTCAGAGAAAGTACAAGGCCCAATTTATTAAGACTGGCAGTTTGAATGCCAGTATTTCGCTGGTGTAAAATGCACCATATACATTAGGAAGCATGCACCTCTTAATGAATTTGGCATATCTTCCACATGTTCGGCACAAGAAATGGATTGCAGTTGGGGACTGGAGTAAATTTCTGTTGTAATTTTTGCTCTTTTGTGAAAGGTTGAACTTGATGAACCCAAGTCTTTTTTCAACCTATGTAACTATGTAATTATTATTAATTTGCCAGCCACACTTATGTGCCCCCTCTCTTGAAGCTCTGTCCATGTTGAACAAAGTTGGTAGATCTGGCTATTATTGACCAAAAAACCTGACAAAATTCGCAAAATGTTTGCACAAAAACAATCTGCGCAAACATTTCACGATATGTCAAACATTTTAATCCAGCGTTTTGACTAAAATGTATTAATTGGAGCCATACTTTAAAAATTACATGAGAATTAGAGGAGTCAAGGAGGTGCCCCCCTCCCCATTCATTGCATTTTGTAGATCTAAGTAAAACAGTTGTTAGTAGAAATCATGACCTTGTTTTATGCTACCTAGGCAGCACAGATCTAAGGCTACATTCACACACTGCATATTTGCAGCTTTTCCCTGCATTTACGTGGCGCTTTTTTACACACACTTAAATGCAGTGAAATGCAATTATGGAAACGCAGTTCAGCAAAACCTATGGGTTTTGCTAAATTGCGTTCACATGTTGCGCTTTTTCACATTTTTTTTACGCACACGCTTTCACTGCAAAAGCGTGTGCATAAAAATAATAGAATGTGAATTCTTTTTGTGCTTTTCTGCAAGCTTTTCCCATTGCCCACATGTTAAAATGGGCTCGGGAAAAACGCACAGAAAAAAGCGCACAAAGGCGCAGTATGTGCGCTTTTTGCTGCGTATTCGTGTAAAAAAGCGCAACTGCAGAAAAAAGCGCTAAAAAAGCGCAATGTGTGAACATAGCCTAACAGATTCCATGTAATAGGTATGTATGCCATTTGCTTGCAGAGACCTGGCAATCAAACCCACCTGGTTGGAGAGAAACAGTTGGGAGTTGCTGCACCTTTGACTTTTCTACCCATTTGTGGCACATTTTTAAACTACACTTTCTCTGTTTTAGGCCGGGTTCACACCACGGCCTGATCAGCCCCGGACCTGATTTTGACATAATGCAGCCATATGGGGCCAGATGGAACCGGGTGAATTCTGATTATCCTCCCTGACACAAAAACGTTGCTTGCAACGTTTTTGTGTGCGAGGGGAAAATCTGCCCAAATCGGATCCTCCTGGATCAGGGGCGATACAGTGCTCCCTAACATGGGAGTCTGGCGCCGGATCGCCCAGTCAAGACAAAAACATCGGATCCAGGAACCAGACGCCGGCGGCTGCTAAACTTCAGCACCACCAGCTGTCCCCTGCAGAGATTCCAGGACCGCGGCTAGCTCCCCGCTAGCCGCAATCTTGACATTTCAGTAGCTGCGGCTGCGATCTGAGGGATCCGGCTGAAAACAGGGCATATTTGCCCTCCGGTTCTGTTTGCAAATCCAGTTCGGGGTAGTCCGGTTTAGAGCAGAGAGCCCCGGACCTGATCACACCGTCGTGTGAAGCCAGCCTTAGAGTTAAACATAGTGGTTTGTAATGAGCAACCTGCTGCTTGTAATTAAGGCATCAGGAAACTCCTGACAGGTTCCCTTTAAATGCATAACAAGGGGGATTTCACTCACAAACGTTTGATGCTAATTATAACTAGCAAAAAAGGTTTAACAAAATTAATTTGAAAAATGAAACCATTTCTCACAAAGAAAAGCACAACCTTTGGCAATGTTTACATTATTTAAGCCAAGCCCCTTTGGAGAATAAAAAATGACACTACATATATAGTGAATTTGGTATTTGATTATATTTGATTTGCTAACTCCAGTAGGTTTTTTTTTTTATTAGCTTTCCCTTTGGTCATAACACCTGTAAATATATTTTCATTTTTGAGGATCGTATAGTCTTTGGGCATTCCCTGTTTGACTGAGCTTCCAGTAAGTTATAGATACATGTGTGAAGATCACATAGGAAAAGTCTTTAACCTCTGATAGTAAAGGGATTGGAAGAAGTTCATTTTAATTAATAGATCTCTAAGTTATTAAGATATTTCACAGTTGGATGTGTTAAGAAGATATTCATGTGCTGCTCTTATAAATAAATGTCTTCCCCATCATATAAGGTTATTTGTTATTTCTAATCATGCAGAGTTGCTCAGTTCATGGTAATCACATTCCTCAGCTTCTGGACATGGTGGAGGAGTATAAGACACTTATGACAGTCAGGGGCTCACAGCTAATGCTGCCAAAACCTGAGGAAACATTTCACTGACTGAGGTAACACGTATCTCTGAATGAAGTATAATGTGTCCTTGACTGAGGTAACACCTATACTTGTGTTATTACATGAGTGAGTGTTCCTGTCATGTTACCAGTTCTGAGAGTCCATCATAAATCAAATCCTATAAACTCTGAGCTTATCATAAATATCATGAGTGATGTAGCAGATGAGGGCTGGAGATGCAGCAAAAACACCTGTTCCTATGATAAAACAGACAGGAAAATGCGTCAAAGAAAGTATCAGCTGTGAGTATTGACTGTTCTGTCTGTATACTCCCTTTTCATAAGTAACTTATCCTCCAATCTTCCCCCAGCCAGAGGTGCCGGATCATGAACTGGAGCAGCTCTGTATGGTCAGACATGGTACATAACGGGAGCACACATTTAACATTATCTCAGCTTAGGAACAATTTTTAAACATCTAATTGTGGGACTTATTTTTAGTCCAAGTTCTGTTGATTAAAATATTTATTTTGGGTCATCGCATTAAAGAATAAAATAGCTAGAGTACTGAAAGCAGATCTGTCACCAGATTTTACAATACAAACTGCATATATTATTAAAAGGAACTCTTAGATCTCATGAGGCTGGTGTAATTACGTTTTACCTTCATGCCAGAATAGCTGTATAATTTTATGTAAAGGATTTCCCATGTGATAAAACGAACCTGTTGGGTCTCCAAAATGCCATTACAGAGGATCTTTGTACAAACGTATTACTGTATTAAAGTGATGTATTTCTTCTACCATTATAAATGCAACTATTTGGGCAAAATCAACTTTCATACTGCCGGAAACAATATGCAAATTAACAGACTATTCCTGTGAGGCATTTACTGCCCTGGACTAATTTTCCCTTAGTAGTTTCAGATATGTTCTTGGGGGACTGATGGAACTAACTTGCACCGCCTGTGTACTCTTACTAGACCCTGAACTCTTGTGCACGAGTGTAACCTGTCCCTGTTTGAGAAATGAAGTGGCGTAAACTCCCCACAGCTACTTTGTCATACTATAAATGAGCGCTGAGCCCAGAGTATATACAACTTTTTTTGTAAACATATTTTTCCTTATGTTTTAACAAATAAACAGAAGCTGCCTAGCAATGATTCCAATGTAGTCATAAACATAATTAGCACTACACGGTTTACCACACTTATGGTGCAGTTGACAACCTATACACAGAAATGTAACCAGAGAATGTAAGTATAAAAATCAATTAAATTTTTTTTTAATGCAAAAAAGTTTGGTTTTAAACTGTGAAAGTTATCATAGTAACTATTAGACTTTGATGACATGTAGTGTAAAAATTACACTGTTGAAGCAATGTACAAATAAGCAACAAAATCCAAATGGACTCCACGTGTTATTGCAGAATTCATAGCAGATTTTACACCTTGACTGGCAAGTAATGAAATCTTTATCACTTGCAACAAATTAAGGATTGCTGAGAATTTGAAAGAATGCAGCATTTCTATTACTCAGTTTGTAATGTTTGCACTGGAAATGAATATAATTTGTTAAACCCATTTAATTTACACTGGGATTATTTATGAACTTGATTTCACAACCTCATCTCCACAATGAATATGCAAGACACTGGTGCAGAATTATTAGGCAAATGAGTATTTTGATCACATGATACTTTTTATACATGTCCTACTCCAAGCTGTATAGGCTTGAGAGCCAACTACCAATTAAGTAAATCAGGTGATGTACATCTCTGTAATGAGGAGGGGTGTGGTGTAATGACATCAAGACCCTATACAAGGTGTGCTTAATTATTGGGCAAATGCCTTTCCTTAGGCAAAATGGGTCAGTAGAGAGATTTAACGGGCTCTGAAAAGTCCAAAATTGTGAGATGTATTGCAGAGGGATGCAGCAGTCTTGAAATTGCCAAACTTTTGAAGCGTGATCACCGAACAATCAAGCATTTCATGGCAAATAGCCAACAGGGTTGCAAGAAGCATGTTAGGCAAAAAAGGCGCAAGATAACTGCCCATGAATTGAGGAATATCAAAAGTGAAGCTGCCAAGATGCCATTTGCCACCAGTTTTGCCATATTTCAGAGCTGAAACGTTACTGGAATATCAAAAAGCATAAGGTGTGCTATACTCAGGGACATGGCCAAGGTAAGGAATGCTAAATAACTGACCACCTTTGAACAAGAAACATAAGATAAAACATCAAGACTGGGCCAAGAAATATCTTAAGACTGATTTTTCAAACGTTTTATGGACAGATGAAATGAGAGTGACTCTTGATGGGCCAGAGGCTGATCAATAAAGGGCAGAGAGCTCCACTCTGACACCAACAAGGTGGAGGTGGGGTACTGGTATAGGCTGGTATAATCAAAGATGAACTTCTCGGATCTTTTCGGGTTGAGAATGGAGTGAAGCTCAACTCCCGGACCTACTGCCAGTTGGAAGATAACTTCCTCAAGCAGTGGTACAGGAAGAAGTTGGTATCGTTCAAGAAAAACATGATTTTCATGCAGGACAATGCTCCATCACATGCATCCAACTACTCCACAGCGTGGCTGGCCAGTAAAGGTCTAAAAGAAGAAAAATATTGATATGGCCCCCTTGTTCACCTGATCTGAACCCCATAGAGAACCTGTGGTCCCTCCTAAAATGTGAGAGCTACAGGGAGGGAAAACAGTACACCTCTCAGAACAGTGTCTGGGAGGCTGTGGTGGCTGCTGAACGCAATGTTGAGCGTAAACAGATCAAGCAACTGACAGAATCTATGGATGGAAGGTTGTTGAGTGTCATCATAAAGAAAGGTGGCTATATTGGTCACTAATTTTTTTGGGTTTTGTTTTTGCATGTCAGAAATATTTATTTCTAAATTTTGTGCAGTTATATTAGTTTACCTGGTAAAAATAAACAAGTGAGATGGGACTATATTTGTTTTTTATTAAGTTGCGTAATAATTATGCCCAGTAATAGTTACCTGCACAAACAAATATCCTCCTAAGATAGTCAAATCTAAAAAAAAAACCTACTCCAACTTCCAAAAATATTAAGCTTTGATATTTATGAGTCTTTTGGGTTGATTGAGAAGATATTTGTTGATCAATATAAAAACAATCCTCTAAAATACAATTTGCCTAATAATTCTGCACACAGTGTATTTATTAACCCTTATAGATGAAGAATGTCAATCAAATAGGAGCTCCAGTCAAACTGAAGCCATGCATTTTCTAATTCCCAACCTTTTCAAGTCATTAATAATGTCTGGGAAGCAAAAGACTGGACATGTTCTCATTTTAGTTGTCCCAGATAGGAGACATTTTCTTAATGGGGAAATGTAAATTGAGAACTTAAACTAAAAAAAATAGTACATAGGTATTCTTTAGGCAAACAGCTAAAGTAGTTCTGTTCTAAGGACAAAGCCAAGGTTCATCTTCCCAAATTACAGAATACTTGAGTAGCGGATAATTGTGTTTAAAGGGAAGCTATCATAAGAAAGTGACCAAATGTTTAAATCAGGATTTTGTGTTAGATGAATTTTTTTAAATGTTGACAATGTTTTATTAAAAACAATTGCAAATTTCACTCTGACCACTGGAGCTTTTGTTAGGCTCAGACTTCCTGTTCTTTCAGGAGGTTTTCCGCAAGGCTTTTATCAGCAGAGGTAGGCTTACAATAGAGAAGTAGAAAAATGGTCCAGCTCCCGAAGTTAAATGCATGAATATTCTTTTTATTTGTGAATAATCATCAGGCTCCTTATTAACAGCATTTACACAAGCTCGTTCCACAAGCATTGAATAAGGCAGGGAGCGTTGCTTGTGGAATGAGCTTGTGTAAATGCTGTTAATAAGGAGCCTGATGATTATTCACAAATAAAAAGAATATTCATGCATTCAACTCCAGGAGCTGGACCGTTTTTCTACTTCTCTACACTGGTGCGGTGTCAGGACGCAGGCCCGTGCACACTGGGACTGTATGTGGTGAACTGATTACATCCTACTCCTGAACCAGCAGCACCTCCCTGCACAATCACCTTTGCATATGCTCATTAAATATTTTAACACAAAAGATTGGGTCAAAATCCGTTCTTTGCGGGTAATGTACATGTGTTTTTTCCTGAAACAAGAGCAATTTTGTGTCTAGAAAAGACCAAGTGGCCAAAATGAAAATTGCAAGGGTTGTATTTTTCATGCAAATTGCACTTTAGTAAATAAAAGCATGGCAAGACAAAAGTTAAACAGAAAAACTTTATTTAAACAATAAGTCTTCTGATGATAGCTTCCCGATAAAAAGATTCTATCAGCAGTTTTTTGCTATTTATTCTGACAGTGGCATGAGATAGATACAGAGACCCTGATTCTAATGTTGTATTACTTAGTTGACTGGGTACAGCAGGTATAATAGTGCCACAGTTTTTTCTGCTGCAAATCTAACATAGATTAGTTTTTGAACTGTGTATAACTCTACCCGCACCACAGCTTTCTTTGTACATTGTATAGTGACAGAAAGCAGCTAATCAGTGCTGGGGTCACTGTTGGACTGAGGGCTAGGTGTCCTTTAGTGATAATCTCCTGCTGATAAAACACCAATATGAATGAAAAACAGCAAAGCTGAGCCCAGTAAGTACTGTAATATCACTGTAATCTTTGGGGTCTATGCCCCTCTATTATGGTGCTCTCAGGTTACATAGCATAAAACTGGTCACTGATTCCTTTTAACAAAACCACACTAAGTTCTGGGTTAGACGACTGTATATATAAAGGACACTTGCATTGTAAAGCACAGAGTTGCAGCAGCTCTCCTGACCGAGCATGACAGCTTAATGAATTACTGTGCAGCTGTTATGGTCAAGTGAGGGGTGATGCCATCCACATTGTGCTTTACAATGCGAGCAGCATGTGTTATATGACGTCTGACCCTGGCATTAATGTTGGGTTTCACTGAAGTTCTTAGTCTTTTTTTCTTTACATAGACTTTATAGTAAACCAATTTACGTTTATGAAAAAATGCATTTTGTAAAGGTTACAGACAAAAAACATTTTTTGTTCTCAATAACAAAAATTTTACTGGTACACTTCTAAAACATATAATAATTATAAAACTGGAGAAAATAAAAGGATAAGTGATTAATTTATTGTTAATCTAATGCCCACTTTATACATGTTTATGTATTTTATGTGATTGTCCATGTATAATAAAAAACGTATAAAGAGAATCTGTCATAAGATTAACTTTCTAAAGAATTCTAAATGGGCATGAAGGTCATAGGAAGGGGGATAAAAGAACACATTGATATCTATGATCTAATGTATGTAATCTAATTCCTATTCTGTAAATAAGCTGTTAAGATCTATGGGGTAGCCATTGATCTACCTGAGAATCTGCCTCCAAAGCTTATTTTAAATTTAAGGAGGTGTTACTAGTGTGAGACATGCAATAACTTACAGTCTGCTCTCCTGATCTCACTGTAGAGTTGTGTGTGATTACAATTAACATAGTACAGCAGAGCTGAACTTTGTCTCACTACAAACACAGTAACACTTCTCTTCTGCTGTTAGCTCAGCTAGAGAGCTGTGCCTGACTACAGTTACTTCTTGGGCTTTCTTCTCACAAGCAGCCAGTGTTGAGGGAGGGGAGTGCAGCTCCACTAACAAAACATCACAACATCCTGAAAGGAGAGTAAAGGTACCATAACATGATAAGATATTGTGAACGATATTGTTTAAACGTCACAGGTTCGGGGTCGTTCAAACGACATCGTTAGGATGTCATTGCATGTAACACCGAGATTTGAGTACGTTAAATCGAAGGATCGTTGATCGCAGATTTGAGAACGTGTTCTAAGATCATACGATCCCCGATCAGCCAAAATGCTGCATCGTTCTGTGTGACACTGTGATAATGATGTCGCTCAAGACTTCACCGATTCACATCAGTGAACAAGTATTGTTCGCTGGGTTGACCGTATGATACCTGCTCGCTGGATGGTTGCTGCGTCGTGCACGATATCTAGGCGTGTGACATCTCACCAACAATGTTCTAATGACCGCACGCCCCCGAGATAGTTAGTGATATCATTTCAACATTGTTGTGTGTAACGGTACCTTTACAACGAGAGAGATATTTGTAAAGAGACTAAGTTCTGTTGAAGTGTCCTTCCCTGCACAATGGCTGGCACTGAGATGGAAGCTGAAGAGGTTTTAGTTGAATTGAAGCACAGCTCTGCAGCAGAGCTGACAGCACTATGACTGCAGCTGTAGATGTGCTTGTGATGAGAGAAAAATCAGTTATGCTTATTAAGATAATAACGGTCAATTAGGCAGATTCTCCGGGAATTTCGTATTCAGCCCATTGATCTTATCTGCTCATTTACGTATTAAGAAAAATGTGGATTTCTCTAGAATAAAATATTGGATAGCAGATATCAATTTATTCATCTTTTTATGATCTGCAAGCTCACGTAGATAGCTTACGAAGGTTGATCCTTTTGACAGTTTGCATTTAAATCCATTTATAATTTTGTATTATTCCTAGCTTAACTTCTGTATTTTGAGATAATTTGTCATCTCCATAGATTTCTGGAAAGTACAAGCAATTACAAACACTTTATGGCCTAATTTGAGAGAGTACAGAAAAGGGAGAAATCTTCAAAATTACAATTCTCAAATCTGTGAACTGGATGACAATTTATTAACATAGTAAAAATAAGTCAATCTGTGACTCAACTTGCATTGTATGCTATAATTTGAAGTTTTTTTTATTTAAAAAAATGGACAGTTTATTGTATTTTCAAGGCAAATCCTTTTATCACATATTGCTGGTACTTCATGATAAATGGTCACATAATACAAAAATATTTATACCAACCATAGCAAATGCTGAATAGTAACATTATTAGATAAAAAGGGGGTAATTTATCATTCTACGACAGCTACACCATCTTTTTGGATGAAAAAAACTGGAAATTATGGAGCACACCATACTCTCTATAATTGTCAACTTTTTATCTGCTTATGCCACTTTTCTGAAAAGTACATGGAGATTAGTAGCAGTTGTATGACCATAATGACCCCAAATATACTATACTTAGAGCCATAATTGGCATTATCCATAATTGATCATAATGTGACTGTGTGAATGCTTGATCACTGAATTTAAAAGCCATTGTTCAAGACTGATTTAACTAACCTGAATATTTATGTAAACATTTAAAGTGCTACTTGAAACCTGTTTCATTTGTTTACATTCATGTAAATAATTGGCACACAAAACACGAAGCATCTGCTGGGTATATAAAAAGGTAACCTTGGGCATCATGAAAATGGGTTGTAGTTGTGCTTTTTTTATGTTGGTCCTTTGACACATACTTGGAATGTTACTACATGCAGGTATCACACTTACATTTCAATTGGAATGTTGTTTTTATAGTTTAAATATATGTATAAACGTTCGTATAACTAAAGGTAAATAAAATCTTTTGTGGAATTTTTTTGTTCATTACCATATTGGTCACATGCATTCCAAAGTAACTGAAAGGTGCAGGTATTTAACTTATTCATGACATTAAAGGGGTTTTGCCACGAACAAAGTTAATTTAAAAGTTCATTTTAATCAATAGATCTTGTAAGGCTGCTCTCACACTGGCGTTTTCGCCAAAATGCGGCAGATTTACCGCATCTGCCGCACTTGCGGCATGCTAGCAGCAAGCCCCCATGCATTGTCTACGTGGCTTGCGGTAAGGTGCAGGCAAGTGCGGCTGACCGCATTTTTTTTCACGGCCGCAACTGCCGCACTTGCCGCACCTTACCGCAAGCCCCATAGACAATGCATGGGGCTTTGCTGCAAGTGTGCAAGTGCAGCGTAATGCACTTGCGGCAGATGCGTTATTTGTCCGGATCCGGACAAAAACGCCTATGTGAAAGGGGCCTAATAATAATAATTTCACAATTAGATGTGATTAAAAAAATGTTCCTGTGCTGAGAACATCTTATAAATGTGCTCCTACTACGTACAGTTTCATTTTTGTTTCTGACCGTGCACGGAGCATTGGATTGAACCTGGGCAAGGAAGGATGAAATAGAGTAGACAGACATTACAGCACATGATCACAAATAATTGTTTCTTTGAGGTAAAACATTTTCTAGAAACAGGCAGGAAATGTTTTACTTCATAAAATTAATCAGCTGTGATCCCGTGCTATGTAACGTCTGTATAGTCTTTTACTTCCTCCCCTGCCCAGGAGATGTATGATCAGACCATGTTCCGTGCACGGTCAGAAACAAAAATTAAACAGTACATAGCTGGGACACATATATAAAATATCTTTTTTTAAAAACATCCAATTGTGGAAATTTTTATTTTTCCAAGATCTATTGATTAAAATTAACTTTATTCGTGGGAAAACCCCTTTAAAGGGAACCTGTCGGGTCCCCTGTGCACCCAGAATCATGAGTAGTTCTAGGTGCATATCTGACATTCCATTCTGATAGTTCCAGCACCTAGAAGCATACATAAACAGATCTTTAGAAAAAGTATTTCTAAAGATTGTTTATGATATGCTATTTTGGCATTAGTTCTCCAAACTAGTCTGTTCACACAGCAGGGCATTCCACTCCTGTGGATGCAGCATGTGTCTGTGTGTTACTCACCTTTCAGCATCTCTGTCTCTGGGTGTATGCACCCCGGGCTTCAGAGAAGCTAACTGCACATGATCGGAATGTGCCGTGTTTCCGGTCATGCGTACCACGAAGCCAGGATACATACACCCGGCTGTATAATGCGCATAACTGGAAACGTGGTGTATTCCAAGCATGCGTGGTGAGCCTCTTTGAAGCCAGTGGTGCATACACCCAGAGACAGAAATGCTGAATGGTGAGTAATACACGGCTACGCAATGCTATGCATAGCATGTTATCACACCCACGGGGGTGGAATAACATGCTATGTGAAAAGGCTAGTATATCAAATACTCTTTCTAAAGATTGGTTTATGTATGCTGCTAGATACTGGAACTATCTGAAAGCAATTTCAGATATGAACCCAGAAATGTTCGTGGTTCTGGGTGCACAGGAGACCTGACAGGTTCCATTTAACAAAAGGAAGACTTAAACTGAGCATTAATTAAATTCTGACAACTTACAGATATAGTTTCAGTATATGTTGTAATTACAGATAAATACAATACATAGATGAATGGAAAGAAAACAGAAACAAGCAGAATCATGGCTGAATTTCAATCGAGGAATTGTCCTTTCAGATCAGTAACAAACAGGATTTCAGTAAGTTCATTTAGAACTGTTAAGAGAACCAGACCAGAAGCAGGACTGTGAGGTCACCTATAGCCGTCCTTCTCCAGAAGGCTTTTAAATGATTAGTATGCATCTGCAGAGGAAAATTATTCCACATCAGAAGCATCATTGTCAGAAAGATGATAATTACTTCCCTTTACGCGAATATATTCTATATACCTCCCCTCATCAGATTCAGAGGCACCACATGTACAAAGTCTGGTTTCAAATAAAGATTCAATTTCCTCCAGCTTCTTTCCTTTAGTCTCTGGTAGGCAGCCATAAATAAATACAAGTCCAACAGAAGCAAAACCTGCATACAGGAAGAATGCCCCTGTAAAACAAAATTATATACAGTTAATTCTCACCACATACGCACGAGTATAAAGTTTTGCCACTTTTAGTGTATTTATGTACATATTTACAAAACTTTAAAAAAAACTAATTTTTTGAAGAGACAATCAGTTCTCAGGTGTTTTTTGGCGGCCTCTATATTACCCACCTCCCGGATATAACCCAACTTTAATAAAAAGCATTCGTTAATGTATTCAAAAAGTATCAAAATATTAGTTTATTATGTGTATAGGAATAAAAGCAATGTAAATGTGACATACAAAAGAAATCATATGAAAAATGGGTCTATTTCTTTTCTGTATTAAGGAGATTATAGAGAAACACAAAATCATGATATATTACGCTATTGCTACAGGGTTTAAAAATATCCTTAGTGTCTTATTTGACTAACGTGTGGCTCAGCAATGAAGGACCTTGTGCATTTTGAGTGTTCCTTTTTATTAGATATTTAGCAGCTACTATTTTCAGTTTATAGAGGATTTGAGGTGTGTGAGGTAGCGGCTTCACTTAGCCAAGATGGGAGGCAGTGACCCCAGGCTCTTGTTCACTCCACAACACTGTTTATTTACCAGTCCAGAATGTACAGTCCTTAGGGATCCAAGACGCAGCCGGTACAACCTTGTATGCTTGTAGGCTTATCCTTTGTAGGCTCCGTACCTCTACCAGGTTCTGTCCTGGCCGGGTCCACATGCAAGTGCCCAGTTCACCTAGGCTGTGTTGTGTTTGCACACAGCCTGCTCACACAGCCACTGCTGCTCTGAACACTTGGCTCCAAACTGAGAACCACACCCTGTGCTGCAGTCCAGGTTTAAAACACATTCCTGGACATGGGATCCTTGGAAGACCCCGAGTGGAGGGACTTATAGGGTTTCAGAGCACATTCTGCGGGACATATAACAGCCGTCATATATGACCCCAGTCACTGCCTCACATATTTCCCCCCTCTGTTCAAGCTTGTGTGAACACTTGCCACCATTCAAGGACCCCTAGGCAGGGCATCCACATTACCTTGCAACCTCCCCGCTCGAATATTCCACAATAAAACTGTAGTTCTGCAGGGAAAGGAACCACTTGGTGACCCCAGCATTTCGCTGCTTGGCATTTCTCATCCATACCAATGGAGAGTTATCTGTCACCAAGCAAAACTGTCACACAAACAGGGACTCCAGGGCCCACTTAATGGCCAGGCAGCACTCCTCCACTACGCTATAGTTCCTCTCCGGTGTGGTGATCTTCCTACTCAAGTAGTCGATGGATTGTTCCTTGGTTTTCCTCTCCATTTACCTGTTGTGACAGCACTGCTCCCAGACCGACATCGGAGGCATCCGTCGGCACTATAAACTTCTTAGGAAAGTCGGGATTGGTGAGAACTGGCTGTCCGCATAGAACCACCTTCAGTGCCTGGAAGGACTCCTCTGCCTGAGGATTCCAATGTACCATGACGGACTTCTTTCCTTTAAAATATCCGTCAATGTTGCCAACAACCCCGCAAAATTGGGAATGAAGCGTCTGTAGTAACCTACGATGCGCAAGAAAGCCCATACCTGCTTTGTGGTAAGGGGTCGGGGCCATTTTTGAATCACCTCAATTTTATTGATTTGTGGCCTAATCACCCCTTGGACTATTCACAGAATCCCAAGTAGTGGGCTTCCTTGAGTCCCACTGCACGGTTCTTTGGATTTTATGTCAGACTGGCAGTTCACACCACAACACTGTTTATTTACACAGTACAGAATTTACACACCTTAGGGATCTGGGACGCAGCCGGTACAACCTTGTATGTTCGTAACACAGTCTTATGTAGGTTCCGTACCTCTGCCAGGTTCTGTCCTGGCCGGGTTTACATGTGACGGCCAAGTCCACATGGCTAGGCTGTGTTGTCTTTGCACACAGCCTCTGCTGCTCTGAATACTTGGCTCCAAACTGAGAACCACACCCGATGCTGCAGTCCAGGTTTAAAACACATTCCTGGACATGGGGTCCTTGGAAGACCAGACGTGGAGGGACTTAAAAAGGGTTTTGTAGCACATTCTGGGGGACACATAACGGCAGTCATATATGACCCCGGTCACTGCTTCACAGGTGCCAAAACAGAAGAAAGAAACCCTAAAAGACCCCAATTCAGGAAATGTGCTCCTGTTGCAATGTATCTTAGCCTGTTGTATTTTGACACCACTGCTGTTGAAAGGGGTTGTCTGGTCTAAATTCAAAAGTCGGCAGTCACTCTATGATACTATGTTAGAGCCAGAATGATTTCATGTATGTGACATGCATACTCCTGACCAAAATCTGACTAGAGGGGCACATCCTCACTGAATACACTTGCATTGTGTGAGGCTGCAGCTATTTAGTCAGATTCTGGCTGGGAGTATTCACGTCAGATACTCACGACCACTTAATCGTCATTTAGTGGCTCTAACATCAGCAAATCTTCACAGCACAAAGTGGATTGAGAAGTCTGCAGTCACATGAAATGATTTGGGAAAACCATTTCATACACTAATACAGTGAAAACCCCTAAGTGATCACATTTTAGAAAATCCTTTCAAGATATTCATTAGGTGGTGTAGTGAGCACTTTTACTTTGCATGTGTTTTTTTTTATTTTTTTTTTTTAAAGAAATTAGTGCTTAGTTTATATTGCAATGCATAATTTGCAGTTTTTACATACATTTGCCAATATGGTGTGCCCAGACTGTGCTTCAGTAAAAAGACTAATTGTTATGTTGTGTTTTATGGTTTTATGAACACCTTACTAGTGATCCAATTATTTTGCTCGGTAATAGGAGTGCTTAAGAGTACCAAGTGCATTTGAAGCTTAAATTGGTAATTTAGACTGTATTGACCCACAATTACATAGGCTCTGAGATCAAATAGTCAATAAACACCATAGATTTGACCCAAGATTGAACACTAGACTGTTTAAAACATTTATTAAGGGGTTAAAGGGAACCTAACCATCCCTGTCTAATGTTATTTGCTAAAATCAATGTTTATAAAATGCATTTATAACCTGCGGTTTCCATATGCTTATTAGGCCTTTGACCAGTCGAAGGGGCGCTGTTTCTGCAGACTAATCAGCCTCTTTCCATGTTATCATGCCCCTGTGGGAGTGCTTATATGCTTTCCAAGAGTCAGCGTTATTGCAACTTCTTGAAATATTGTGCATGTGCATAGCTTGTTTTGGCAGCGATAGGCCCCATTCACACACTGCTTTTTTTTGCTGCATATTTTTACGCACAAGCTCAAAAAAAGCCAGGAGTGGAACAATCAAAATCGGGAGTGGCACACTCAGAGGAAAGGTCTAATGGCCACTTTACACACACCAACTTATCTGTCCAACTTCTGACCAACTTACTGGTTGCAGTGAAATCATGGACACATTGCTCCATTTTGTGGCTGTGTACAAATGGAACAATGTGTCCATGATTTCACTGCAACCAGTAAGTTGGTCAGAAGTTGGACAGATAAGTTGGTGTGTGTAAAGTGGCCTTAATAGAAGCAAGTGCTCCACTTATATGTTTAATCACCCACTCCTGGTTTGTGATGAGCTTGTGCTTAAAAATATGCAGCAAAAAAAGCAGTGTGTGAATGGGGCCTTAAAGCACCTCTGAAGCCAGGTATACACGTCCCGGGTTCAGAGAGGCACACAGATCGGAAGAACAGTTTCTGCACTTCCGATCATGCCCAGTACGCCTCGGATGTGTACACCCGACTTCAAGAGACTTCATTGAAAAATGGGGCTTGGTCAGCATAGCCAAAATCGCTTGGTCACTAGGGAATAAACATCAGCCAAACCAGAGGCAACCAAATGTAGCTTCTTTCTCCTCATCAAGTTGTTTGGACAGACCATTTTCTTCCTTTGGAAGAAAGCGAATTTGCAGAAAGTCAACAGGAAATTTCAGGAACATTAAACTTATTGGTTTAAATAAAGCTTGTCAGGAAATTCATGACTTTGGGCAGCGTGATAACAACAAGGTACAGGGAAGAGGTACAGGTAAGAGCGTCAGCGGTCGGCTTCCAATCAGACTATACTAGCCTGAAATCCTATGACTATTTGTATAAAGGGATGCAGTATTTCTGAATAAGACATGGATGTCTGTAATAAGAGGGCCTGTCACTGTTTCCTGCTGTTCAGGTCTGGTAGCATGAATTTCTCAACATGTTTCCTTTAAATATTACTTGTGATAATCTCAAGAATTTCAAGAAAATTGTCAAAGTAAAACAAAACCACCCATTTATTTTTTGCTGCTATAGTGTTTCATCTTCAGATCAAGTTGTCCATTAGTTCCTGGTGTTTAGTCTTCTATATATGACCAGAACAGTCACGTGACAGCAGATCGCAAATGCAGCTTTAATGGATCTAGTAATATGAAAATGGATGGTAATAGCTCAGTTTAGTCACCGAGTACGTGACTGTAATATCTCTTTTTCTTCCATGCAGATGCTATGTGTACATACAGATATACGTTCCACATCACATTTAAAATGATTTTGCGTTATGTAGAAATGCCATTTGTACACCTGACATTTCACAGAACCAGCAAATTTCATCACGTTTATCAGTTTACAGCTTGGTGCTCTGGAGGTGTCTGAAATCTTAGGTAATGACTGCAAATATTATTGTGATCAAACACAGATGTTTTCTTTGCTCATCATATTCATTACATGGAAAGGTTAGCCATATTGCCAGCCTCTTCTGAAATTTGTTATAAAAAAAAATACATCTAGAAAGCAGCTGTTTAACCTTCCTAGCGTTATTCCCGAGCCTGACTCGGGGTTAACATTCACTACCAGAAGCGTTAACCCCGAGTCAGGCTCGGGCTTACCCGCGTTCGCGGCAGATGCGGTAAAAAAAACCGCATCTGCCGCACTTGCCGCATAGCTGCCGCACTTGTGCCGCACTCGCGGCGCGGTTGCGGCGCGGTTGCGGTAATCTGCATAGTAAAGGGAACCATGCAGTAGACATGAGATAATGATTGTATACACTTACATGAGGGCGTCTCCCTGTGTGTGCTGGCACTTGTGAGCTGTGTTCGTCATGCCTGCTCTCCCCCTCCCTTATGCCCGCCCCCTCTCAGCCTGCTATAGTGATGTGAGGCTGATCTCGTCATAAAGGGGCGGGGCTACCGGGATGCGCGATTTAGCCCCGCCCCTTTATGACGAGATCAGCCTCACATCACTATAGCAGGCTGAGAGGGGGCGGGCATAAGGGAGGGGAGAGCAGGCATGACGAACACAGCTCACAAGTGCCAGCACACACAGGGAGACGCCCTCATGTAAGTGTATACAATCATTATCTCATGTCTACTGCATGGTTCCCTTTACTATGCAGATTACCGCAACCGCGCCGCAACCGCGCCGCGAGTGCGGCACAAGTGCGGCAGCTATGCGGCAAGTGCGGCAAGTGCGGCAGATGCGGTTTTTTTACCGCATCTGCCGCGAACGCGGGTAAGCCCGCTTTTAGCAACAAAAACCAGACCTAAACAGACCGCCAGGGAGGCTACAGGGATTATCCAGGACAGTTTTATGTTTTTACTATGAGCCTAAGTACTAATAGGCAGAATATTGGTAACAGATTGCTCCTCCTGGCCATTCTATGGCTTCCACTGACATCACATCAGCACTTCCTCTTCAGCTACCTGGGTGTGATTACAGACGTCATGCCGATTGACAGCCGATTCACTATTGTCTAATTGCAGAAAGTGCAGAAAGCGGTCTGTCATTCAACATGACATGGGCGGTCAGGCCCCGTCGACACAGCAGAGCTGAAGAGAAGCTGCTGCTGTGAAATAGCAGAATCGCCTGCAGGAGCACATTGTGACCACTATGAGCTGGAGCCACTTAGAACTGACAGGTAGTAAAAATGCAATTCCTTTACTGTTTTTATGGGGTTCATTAAGCGGTTAAATTGATCTAGTAAGAAGAGTCTCCAGCTTAGTACGATTATGGCAATATTAAATTTGTATGTGGATAGATAAATGATAGATTTTAGTGTTTAAAAAAGCATCAGAGCTTTGTTAAAAATAATAATAATAATAATTGGAAGTCTAGAGGTCAAGAGACCAAATGACAGAAAGTTAGATTTTTTTTCCACTTGAAATTAAAACATCCGATTTTAAAAAAAAATTATAGTATGTATTTTTTTTTTTTTTTTCTTTACATTTTTACTTTTTTCCATCTCCTCAGAGGCCTTGAACCTGCAATCATACTATATACTGTGGTTTTAAAGTATTGCAGTATATAGTAAATTATAGTTCTTCCATGAAGCCCAGTCACAAATCACAATTGGGGTGTGTTCACACGCTGCGTATTTGCTGCATATTTTTACGTGAGTGCTCTTGCAGTTTTTGTAGCTAAAACCAGGAGTGGTGTGATTAAAACCAGCAGTGAGTGATTAAATACAGAAGTGGAGCACTTGTTTCTATTAGACTTTTCCACTTATTGTTCCACTCTTGGTTTTGGCTTCAAAAACTGCAACAGCACTCACGTAAAAATACACAGCAAATATGCAGCGTGTGAACGCACTCTTAGGCACTGGCTGGGGTTCACATAAGTACCATCATTCTAGCTATGAAGCCTTCATTCGGTCCCTTGTTGCCATGGCAACCTATCGGTACCCTACAATTGTGGAATCAGATTTACAGTGACATTTACAGCATTGGTTGGAGGTAGGGTCAGTCACTGCAGTTATAGGCAGATGTTAGCTGTGTAACACAACCGACCTATGCTCGATATGTAGCGTGCTCAGCTTCTGAGCCACATAATACTTATGGAACCTTTAGGGGTTTAGTTAGTAGCACATTCTGCAGGTTATGTGCACTTCAAGGAGAAGTATTCTCCCTACTTTCTCTCATGTATTAGGATGACTTTTTCTATACTAATTTTGCTCTCTTACATTGCTACTAAAACCACAACTTGTGATGTCTTTTTAAGATTTAGCTTCCTATTCATTATATAAAGAGGACTGTCCTCTATTACAAAATGTTGTACAGCAACCTAGAAGACCTGCAAGAATTAAGGTATATAAGATGTGCAAAAAGCAAATAATATGTGATTTGTGTATCTCAGTAGGAAAATGAATACTGATGATAACCTGTGGTGCTGCTCATGACAACCAGATCCTGACTTTCTAATACTCTTGTATAAAATATCTACAGAATCTGATTTACTGCTATAGCAACAGCATGGTTTTTAGATAATATCATGTCAAAATTGTACAAACGTGACTCACCAACACTATGGTCAATAGAAAAAAAAACGGAAATGGCATGTATATTCCAGTCGTTTTTTACTGGCAAAAAAATACTAAATTGGGAAAGGAGAGGTTCTAAAAGGGTCACTAAAACATAATAATACTGAATATTTATAGCAGAATAGTGCATCTGCATGTCAGAGTTTGATTTAACATACATTTCATAAATTGTATATGTTCACACACACAATGTTTCTTGTGGTTTTTGCAGTGAATTGTAGTCGACAGCCTTCCCATCCTCCACAAACACAAATCTCTGCCTTTTGCCAAGGTCTGTGACAGGAAAATCTGCACAAAGTCCTACATGAATAATATCATGACCATATAACATTTTTATACCATAGCAGTTACCGTATATACTCGTGTATAAGCCGACCCGTGTATAAGCCGACCCCCCTACTTTTGCCCCAAAAATCTGGAAAAACCTATTGACTCGTGTATAAGCCGAGGGTGGACCCCAGCACAGGTATACAGACCCCAGCATGTGTGGTATACAGGCCTCCCCAGTGGTAGTATACAGCAGCCCCAGTGGTAGTATACAGATTCCCCAGCAGCCCCAGTGGTAGTATACAGATTCCCCAGCAGCCCCAGTGGTAGTATACAGGAGCCCCAGCAGCCCCAGTGGTAGTATACAGGAGCCCCAGCAGCCCCAGTGGTAGTATACAGGAGCCCCAGCAGCCCCAGTGGTAGTATACAGGAGCCCCAGCAGCCCCAGTGGTAGTATACAGGAGCCCCAGCAGCCCCAGTGGTAGTATACAGGAGCCCCAGTGGTAGTATACAGATTCCCCAGCAGCCCCAGTGGTAGTATACAGATTCCCCAGCAGCCCCAGTGGTAGTATACAGGAGCCCCAGCAGCCCCAGTGGTAGTATACAGGAGCCCCAGCAGCCCCAGTGGTAGTATACAGGAGCCCCAGCAGCCCCAGTGGTAGTATACAGGAGCCCCAGTGGTAGTATACAGATTCCCCAGCAGCCCCAGTGGTAGTATACAGATTCCCCAGCAGCCCCAGTGGTAGTATACAGGAGCCCCAGCAGCCCCAGTGGTAGTATACAGGAGCCCCAGCAGCCCCAGTGGTAGTATACAGGAGCCCCAGCAGCCCCAGTGGTAGTATACAGGAGCCCCATCAGCCCCAGTGGTAGTATACAGGAGCCCCAGTGGTAGTATACAGATTCCCCAGCAGCCCCAGTGGTAGTATACAGATTCCCCAGCAGCCCCAGTGGTAGTATACAGGAGCCCCAGCAGCCCCAGTGGTAGTATACAGGAGCCCCAGCAGCCCCAGTGGTAGTATACAGGAGCCCCAGCAGCCCCAGTGGTAGTATACAGGAGCCCCAGTGGTAGTATACAGATTCCCCAGCAGCCCCAGTGGTAGTATACAGGAGCCCCAGCAGCCCCAGTGGTAGTATACAGGAGCCCCAGCAGCCCCAGTGGTAGTATACAGCAGCCCCAGTGGTATACAGCAGGCCCCCAGGGGTACATATAGCAGCCCCCAGGGGGTACCAACAGCCCCCTGGGGGTACCAATAGCCCCCAGGGGGTACCAACAGCCCCCTGGGGGTCCCCAGCAGGTACCCCAGCAGCCCCCAGGGGGTACCAACAGCCCCCTGGGGGTACCAACAGCCCCCAGGGGGTACCAACAGCCCCCTGGGGGTACCAATAGCCCCCAGGGGGTACCAACAGCCCCCTGGGGGTACCAACAGCCCCCAGGGGGTCCCCAGCAGGTGCCCCAGCAGCCCCCAGGGGGTACCCAGCAGCCCCCTGGGGGTCCCCAGCAGCCCCTGGGGGTACACAGCGGCCCTCGCCCCCCCTTGCAAGGGCCCCCCCCCGCTTCTCTTACCATTCCGGACTTCTGATCCGCGCCGCTCCTCGCTCCTCCGCGCTGCTCCGTCCGTCTTCTACATCCGGGATCCCCGGCCGCGCGATGACGTCACATGCCTGCGACGGCCGGAGATCCGAGATGTAGAAGACGGACGGAGCAGCGAGGAGGAGCGAGGAGCGGCGCGGATCAGAAGTCCGGAATGGTAATATAACCATCGGGGGGGGGCCCTTACAAGGGGGGGCAGGTGCCAGCACTTGGGGGGGATTTAATTAGTTATGCACTGCTTTCCCCTGCCGGTGATAGACAGGGGAAAGCAGTGCATATTTAATGAGCGGCCCCACGCGACGGGGCCGCTCATACAGCAGCCTCCCCCCCCCCGCCTCCTGAAGCCTCCACAGCCCCCGGACACAGCCCCGGACACAGCCCCCCCCGTATTGACTCGTGTATAAGCCGAGGGGGAGACTTTTCAGCCCAAATTTTGGGCTGAAAAACTCGGCTTATACACGAGTATATACGGTAATAAAATTTAAAAGACCAGATACAGTTTCCAATTTCGAAAATTGCAATGAGTCTGTAAAAACATAATGATATACAGTTGAGTTATATGGGATCCAATTTTTTTATTTGTTTTGCTCACAACTTGAATATGCAAGTATCATCCAAATTAGGGGAGAGACTTGGGCAGTGATGGCAAACCAATAGAATGTGTGTCAAAGATGGCACGCAGAGCACTCTATAGGCATGCGGTGTTGCCTCAGGCAGAGTGAACCACCGCTTTGAACAGTTCAAAGTTGTTTCGGATTGGAGGAAACATTACCTCGCTCTGACACTTAGGTGAGTGTTTAGGCCTGCGGCCTAGAAGAGACTGGTATCGTCATTAAGCCTGGCACCATCTAATAACGTCATATTTTGTGGCCGCAGGGGAACTAACACAAGAACTGATAAAACCAGCATTGGGTGAAGTGGAAGTAGGTAGGGGAGTAAGGGTGGTTTCACACTGGCGTTTATGTCTGCATGCATATGGCATGCAGATGCAAACACAGTGCAAACGCAGCCCATACTGATGTGAACGCAGCAGAGAATCTCCGCATGCGTTCACATTAGTATGCACCCCTGCCAGCCAATCAGCTGTCTCGGGGGTGGCCGGGAGGAGGAGATCAGCGGTGGAGATCTTCTCCTCCTGGCCACAGCTTATCTCCCGCTGGTGTCAGCGCGGGAGATTTGAAGATACAGCTGATCTGACAGCTGTTTAAATCTCCTGCACCGACACTGAATAGGGTGATATTGGTGCAGGAGATAAGAAACAGCTGATCGGTGCTTCAAATCTCCCGCGCCAACATCCCCTCTCTGGTGTCGGTGCGGGAGATTTAAACAGCTGTCAGATAAGTTGTTTCTCCCTGCTCTCCCCACTGACACCGGCGGGAGATCAGTGGCGGCTCTAGCTGATCTCCCAGTGACCGCCGGTGATCACCGGCGGCCACTGGGAGAGATTTCGATGTGATCCGCAGCGTTCTCCTGCGCTGTCATGCAGAGGACACTGCAGAACCATTGACTTCTATGCATGGTTTGTGCGCTTGCGGGTGCTTACAGATAAATCAAGCGCCCACGACTGCACAAAAAATGCAACATGCTGCGTCCAGAGTGCTTTTGGAGGGTGCACAAATTGTGCGCGTCCGAACACAAACGCAAGCACATGCGTTCCCATGTTAAACATAGGAATGCATGTGCGCAAGCGTTCGGCTGTGTTCGGTGCGCTGCGTTTGCAAATGCCAGTGTGAAACCAGCCTAAGATTTTATTTTATTAACTAAAGAAAAGCAACCAGGATGGGAACATTACTACCAGGAGAGGATCAGGATAAGGCACATTACTACAAGTGGATCAGGATGGGGCTTTACTACAACAAGAGGATCAGAATAGGGACACATTACTACAAGGAAAGGATCAGGGATGGCAAAAATATAGTTGTGTGAATGTACCAACAGTAAAATAACTAAAATGTAAGGTGCCTAACACCTGTGATTTTACAGGCTTAAACCTACCAACATGTCTTTACTGGTAACTAAGATAAATGTTTAGGTGATTATGATAAAGCACTTTTCATAAGAAAGGAAGCTGCAGTTAATTTGCCATGTATCTTAACCATATAATGAATGAATGCTGTTCAAGAAAATCTAGGGCACATATGTTGTCTAACTGTGCATGTGATTCCAAAATGATGCAGTGCTTACCATAGTACGTCAGATATTCTGCTGTGTGTAAAAATGTGAGGGAGATCACAACATTGAAAATCCAGTTAACGCCAGAGGAACATGCATTTCCTGTGCTTCTTGCCCACAATGGGTATATTTCGGAATTGACAGTCCATGGCATTGGTCCCATACCTAAAAATAACAAAGAATGTAGTAGAAGGAAATTAAAAATCAAACACATAGGGAACAAGTGGCTTAGAAAACCTCTTAATTGTACACTTGTCAACAGATGCAGTGTCATGTATTGCGCTGAAGAAGGTAGACACTACATACATGCACATATTATATATATACACACACACACTATATATATATATATATATATATATATATGTATATATATATATATGTATCAAAACAATAGCAGCACACTGGTAATGCCAATCACATGCAAACAATGGTGTTCCCAGATAATGGTAGTAAATGCTTTTCTTGAGAAAAAATAAAGACTAAAAAAGTTTAAAAAAAAAAAAAAACTCAGATAGGAATTTTTTTTATAAAAAACTGCTCATCTTATAATAAGGTTCTTAGTGCATGTATTGGCCAATAAATGCCTGCCCTTCAATCACAGCAAGGTGACCTTAGATCTTTTTTTTTTTTTTTTTTTTTTTTAAATTCTTTATTTTCACATTTTTGAATATATATACAATCCAAGAACATATTAACCATGTTTGACAACATTTCAATCTCAAATGCAACTTGTACCAATTATACGGGCAAGCACCAGTGACATTAACAACATGAAAAACCTGTCACATCTCTCTTAACCGATTAGTGTGGACACGCCCGTTTGCCAATCTGCTTAGTACAGTAGAATCAGTCCGCACTCCAATTGGGTTCAACAGTTGGACAGCTTCTTCGTTTCTCCATCGAAATCACCCTAACATATGTCCGGGTGTTTTTTGTCCATGCAAACCACCCATATTCTAAACTATTTCACTAACTTAAACATCCGAATATATTGTATATCACCAAATTGGTCTTAGATCCAGCTCACCGACTGGAAAACAAAGTAGAAACCAGTCTGGGAGAACAAGAGGAAGATAACGCGAGGATAGAGAGAAGGGGAGGGAAGGGGAAATAGAAAAGTAAGAAGGAGGAACCCCAGCCCCGTGAGTGAGAAATCAGAGGCAATAGCCCCTAACTTAGACCCCTAGAGGCCGGAGTGGAGAGAGGGAGAGGTCCAGCCAAGCATATTTCTCCTGATACGCCTTTGTCAAACTATGTCCTGTAGTCCATCAACAACCTATTGTATTCGGGAGTTTGTTGAAAATCCATCCACTTATACCATGTGGCCCAATGTCTCTGGTAAGAGTCATTCATGGAGGCTGTCAGGTCTTCCATTAGCATCAATTCGTTAATTTTAGCCACCCATTGAGAAAGACGGGGCGAGGTTGTCGTACCCCAGAGAACCGGTATACATGCCCTCGCTGCTATAATCAAGAACTTTAGCAGAGAATGTTTATATCTTTTTTCGGGCATGTTTGTTAGATGCAAGAGGACCGCTTCCGGAGTCAGAGGGTCTGCATACCCCGTTACCTGAGCCACCACAGTCTCTACTCCCTTCCAGAATGTCCTGAGCCCTTCGCAGTTCCAGAAAATATGGACCATAGAGCCCGTCTCCACTTTACATCGCCAGCATTTGGATTCTGCCGATGGGTACATAGCATGCAGTCTCTCTGGCACCCTGTACCACCTAGTCACTATTTTATACCCCGCCTCTTGTTGTTTTGAGCTGATTGAGGTGCTGTGTGCTAAACTGCAGATTCTGTTAATCTGGGTATCTGAGAACGTCATTCCCAGTTCTTTCTCCCATTTGGCTATAAAGTAAGGGGGTTTTTGATCCGGGGGGGCGTTCAACATCGCATAGACCAATGATAGCACATGTCTCATCGGGCCTTTTCCAACGCAGAGAGACTCAAACTGTGTCAAAGGTTTTGTATAATTACTCCGTGGTTGGTGTGTACCCAGGAAGTGTCTTATTTGTAGGGATCTCCACCATCCCAAAGGGGCGGTTCCACCATGCGCCTAAGAGCATTCAGAGATGGCCAGTCATCTCCCTCTCTAAAGTGCTCGACTCTGTCCCTCTCTTCTGCTATCCATTGTTTAAAGACTCCATCATTTCTCGCTTGACTAAAGTCTGGGTGGCACAGTACAGACGTGAGTCTAGAATACGTTGGAATCATGAAAGCTCTAGTCCAAAGGGCCGAGCAATAATGTGCTGTTGAACCCAGAGTGGGGTGTGTCCCTATTTCCTTCTGGGATGCCGACAACAGCCAAGGGAGTCTAGACAGGGGTACCGAGCAAGAAGCCTGCTCTATGCCTACCCATGCCTTCCCCTCCGCGTTTCTGCACCAGTCTACCATCCTGGCAAAGTGAACCGCCATATGATAAAGTTTAAAGTTCGGCAAGCCAATGCCGCCCTTCGATTTGGGTCGCGACAGCAACGCTTTACTGATCCGGGCTTTTTTCCCCCCCAAACAAATGAGGTCTGGAGGGAGGAAACTGCCCGAAAGAAGGAGGCTGGTATTTTTACCGGAATCGCTTGTAGCAAGTACAGAAGGCGCGGGAGGACGTTCATCCTGAGCACATGGGAACGTCCTAACCAAGAGAAAGAAACCTTCGACCATCTCTCACAGTCCTTCCTGAGGTTAACCAGTAGAGGCGGAAAATTTAGTTTAAAGAGCATATCCGGGTTAGCTGTTAGTTTAATCCCTAAGTATTGGATGTATGTGACATTCCATTTGAACTTAAAGGATGCTTGTAGGTCTTTCGCAGTCCCCGACGGCAGGTTTACATTGAGAACCTCCGACTTTTGAAAATTAATTTTGAAATTTGATAATCTAGAGAAGGCCTGTATTTCCTTCATCAAGTTAGGAAGGGATGTTTTAGGTTTAGTCAGAAAAAAGAGGAGATCGTCGGCATAAGCTGCTATCTTATGTTCTACCCCCCCTGCTTCTATCCCAGTGATATCTGGGTTGGCCCTGACGTTCCTGAGTAATGGTTCAATCGTGAGAACAAAGATCAAGGGTGACAAAGGGCATCCTTGTCTGGTTCCGTTATGTATTGCAAATGGGTCTGATAGACACCCGTTCACCCTGACCCTAGCTGTCGGACCAGAGTATAGGGCCATAATCCAGTTCATCATATTTGGTCCCAGTCCCAGATGCCCGAGAGTCTCCCTCAAAAAATTCCAATTAACCCGATCAAACGCCTTTTCTGCGTCGGTAGATAAAAGGATGGAGGGGACTCCCCGGCCTCTGGCCCCGTGAACCAAGTTGATCGCCTTCACCGTGTTATCCCGCGCCTCTCTACCTAAAGTGAATCCTGCCTGATCCTTGTGTACGATCTCCCCCAAGGTGGGAGCCAGTCTTGACGCTAAAATCTTTGCAAACAGTTTTAGATCCACATTCAAAAGCGATATGGGTCTATAACTTGCACATTGAGTCGGGTCCTTTCCCTCTTTCGGTATCACCACTACGTGTGCCCTGAGGGAGTCACCGTGGGGGGTTCTTCCACTTTTCAGGTCATTAAAATAATTAAGGAGGTGCGGGGTCACTATTTCCCTCAACTTCTTGTAGTAGATAACTGAGAATCCGTCAGGGCCAGGTGCTTTTCCATTTTTCAGGGATGCAATAGTATCAGCAACTTCCTGAGTAGATATGGGTAGTTCCAGGGTAGCTATATCTGTCTCCTTCAGTTTCGGCATTGCCGCTCTATTAATATAGTCTCTGATTTTGGGGAGGAACGTCGGGGACTGCGTCAGAGAATTCTCTTTGTGACCTTAGATCTGAAGGGTCCCTGTCTACACTTAAAACCTCTCCTGTACCCTAGGGGTCTCTGTTACAATGGGCAGTAGCAGGATACATACCACATTAGATGGCCCCCGTGGCTTACTAGGGAGGCAGGAGTGCAAGTTCCAGCAGTGGAGCCAGTACTCCACTCACATTTAATGAAGACAAAAAGCCAGTCAGCACTTCCTTTAACCTTTCGGCCTAGGTGCAATTCTATATACTGGATTACACATATATCAAAACAACAGTAGCACACTGGTAATGCCAATCACATGCAAACAATGATGTTCCCGGATGGTGCTAGTAAATGTTATTGACCCTCTGGAAGAAGCCCCCAAAGGCGAAACGCGTCAGGGTGACCCCAGCATCCAGTGTGGACGGTAATTATAACACTAATTGAGGCGCTGTAGTTGCTGGGCATTTGCCCAGCCGGAACATGCGCTTTATGTGAGAACTTACAGCTATAGTGCATAGTATATACTGTGATGCTCAGTGTTGGTGTTTGAGATAGAGTGTTTCTGTTAATCTTAGGGATATCCCTATTAGTGACCACAATTGGGGATTATACACTGTGTATACTCTTTGTATACCTTGGTAAATGGTTTTCTAGCCTCTCAACCTTGGTGTTGGTAGTTGACTTATTTAGCTTTGCCCCTGGACCGTTTTCCTTTTTATTATTTTTTGTCACTGTTTTTTTGGATATATGGTATATATATATTTTTTTCTGATATGTCTTGTTGTGCATAGAATATATATACCCCCTTGTTTCTCACATGACCTATGTTGACACTTTGAGGTTCTTTGGATTATGCACTAGAGCACCATCACTTGTTATTTAGGTTATGCACTGTTTTGAGTACATTTGATACACAAAGTATTTTTTGTTTTGTATGGCACTTAATTTTGGATTTTTTATGAGTGTTTGTCACCATATTCTCTTGATGGGGATACTTTATTATTTTTAAACTTTGCAATAGTCACTATATTCAGGATTATTGTATCCAGTGGGCAATTTTATTTGTTCTTCAGCTTTCATCTTAATGAGGTAATCGACCATTTGTTATATATTCCCGAATCTGGATATACTATCAGTGGAATCCCTTTGCATATGAAACCTCTTATGAAATTGAGCAGTGACAGTTGTTCTAAGGATGTATAAGATATAAATGACTTTAATAAATTGATTGTTCTCTGTTCAATTGGTGAATAACAATAACAGGATACATTACATTTGTGGTGATTTTATCATTATTTAATGTCATAATTGTATTACTGATTATGTTTTATGAATTGTACCAATAAAATATTTGTTTTTATACCATAATTGGGCTATAAACTCATCTTTTTATAGGTTTTTCTTCGTATATTGAGTTTGCCTAGGTTTTATTGGTGGCCTAGCTCTGGTTCATTAAATGTTATTCTAGTATCCTGCTACTGTCCATTGTAACAAAGACCCCTAGGGTACAAGAGAGGTTTTAAGTGTAGACAGGGACCCTTCAGATTTAAGATCACCTTGCCGTGGTTGAAGGGCAGGCATTTATTGGCCAATAAATGCGCTAAGAACCTTATTATAAGATGAGCAGTATTTCATAAACAAAAAAAAAAATTCCATCTGAGTTTTTTTGAAAAAAACGTTTTAGTTTTTAGTTTTTCTCAAGAAAAACATTTACTAACATCATCCGGGAACATCATTGTTTGCATGTTATTGGCATTACCAGTGTGCTGCTATTGTTTTGATATATGTGTAATCCAGTATATAGAATTGCACCTGGGCCGAAAGGTTAAAGGAAGTGCCGTCTGGCTTTTTTTCTTCATTTAATGTGTGTGGAGTACTGGCTCCACTGCTGGAAATTGCACTCCTGCCTCACTACTAAGCCATGGGGGCCATCTGATGTGGTATGTATCCTGCTACTGCCCATTGTAACAGAGTCCCCTAGGGTACAAGAGAGGTTTTAAGTGTAGACAGGGAACCTTCAAGATTTAAGGTCACCTTGCCGTGGTTGAAGGGCAGGCATTTATTGGCCAATACATGGGCTAAGAACCTAATTATTAAATGAGCAGTTTTTCATTAAAAAAAAACTTTCTTCCATCTGAGTTTAAAAAAAACAAACAAAAAAAAAAACATTTTAGTTTTTATTTTTTCTCAAGAAACACATTTACTTGCATAATCCAGGAACATCATTGTTTGCATGAGATTGGCATTACCAGTGTGCTTCTATTGTTTTGATATATGTGTAATCTAGTATGTAGAATTGCACCAGGGCCGAAAGGTTAAAGGAAGTGCAGTGTGGCTTTTTTTCTTCATATACCGTATATACTCGAGTATAAGCCGAGTTTTTCAGCACAATAATCGTGCTGAAAAGTGCCCCTCTCGGCTCATACTCGAATCAGTGGTACTGGCTCAGTGTGGGGGGGGAAGGGGTGTCCAGGGGCTGGAGGAGGCAGGAGGAGGCTGTAGTATAAGCGGCCGGTCACGTGGGTCACTCATTAGTGCAATGCAATATGCACTGCATCCCCCTGTCCATCAGCGGCAGGGGGAGCGGTGCATACTACATTGCACCATGTAAGTGGTATACGGGCCCCCCCCCCCCCCCCCCCCGCAGTGGTATACAGGCCGCCCGCCCCCTCATTGGTATACAGGCCCCTCCACCCCCCGCTGTGGTATATAGGCCCCCCGCCCCCCCATCAGTATACAGACCCCCCGCCCCCCCACAGTGGTATACAGGCCGCCCGCCCCCCATCAGTAGTATACAGGCCCCCCCTTGCTGCTGCACACCTGTAAAATAATACATCATTTATACTTATCCCTGTCGCTGTCACCGCTCTGACACCGCGCATCCTCCGGTCTTCATGCTTCTTCCTGCTTGTACCCGTCGGGCGCAGCAGCGATGACGTCATTGCTTGTGCGACGGGCACAAGCAGGAAGAAGCATGAAGACTGAGGATGCGCGTTGTCAGAGCGGTGACAGCCACAGGGATAAGTATAAATGATGTATTATTTTACAGGTGTGTGGCAGCAAGGGGGGGGCCTGTATAACCACTGATGGGGGGGGGGCCTGTATACCACTGATGGGGGGTCTGTATACCACTGATGGGGGGGCGCCTGTATACCACTGATGGGGGGCCTGTATACCACTGATGGGGTGGCCTGTATACCACTGATGCGGGGTGGGCCTGTGTACCACTGATGGAAGGTGGGCCTGTATACCACTGATGGGGTGGGCCTGTATATACCACTGATGGTGGGGCCTGTATATACCACTGTTAGGGGCTGTAAACACTGATGAGGGGCCTGTATATACCACTGATATGGGGCCTGTATATACCACTGATGTGGGGCCTGTATATACCACTGATGTGGGGCCTGTATATACCACTGATGGGGGGCTGTATATACCACTGATGGTGGGGCCTGTATATACCACTGTTAGGGGCTGTAAACACTGATGAGGGCCTGTATATACCACTGATATGGGGCCTGTATATACCACTGATGGGGGGCTGTATATACTACTGATGGGGGCTGTAACCTCTGATGGGGGGCCTGTATATATCACTGATGGGGAGCCTGCATATACCACTGAGGGGGTGCCTGTATATACCACTGAGGGGGTGCCTGTATATACCACTGATGGGGGGCTGTATTCCACTGATGGGGGGCTGTATTCCACTGATGGGGGCTGTAACCTCTGATGGGGGGAAACTGTATACCAGTGATGGAGGTCTTATATACCAGTGATGGGGGATTATATACCAGTAATGGAGGGCCATTTATCATGATGAGAGGGGCTGTATACCGTGATGAGTCTGCTTCATTTCCCCCCCTAGGCTTATACTCGAGTCAATAAGTTTCCCTAGTTTTGGAGGGTAAAATTAGGGGCCTCGGCTTATACTTGAGTATATACAATATATATTTGTGTGTGTGTGTGTGTGTGTGTGTGTGTGTGAAAATTATGGTATTAGTAAAAATACATTCAGTAGAAAAGATCATGCAGACTATGAATGCAGCTCCTCAGAGTGGAGCGCTCTTCATATTTGCCATTTAACTCCATGTCGTACAGCCTAAGGCAAACATTACACAATTATGCATTAAACAACTTGTCGTTTGGAAAACAACATATCATGTGTATCACATGATATATTAATGTTAGAAAAAAATCTCACAAATCTCTACATGTTATACATTTGGTAATGAGACAACTGAATGGTCGTGTGATTTTTTTTTGTGTGTGTGTGTGCGCGAATTTAAGAGATAAATAATGTCGCATATGTAAAATAATATTATATTAGGGAGACCATGAAAAGCCCTCCACATTTGTCTACATGATCTATTACCTATATACAGCCTCTATTTGCACACAACTCTTAGCAAATATTGCTTTAAGTACTATCTATGCTGAGGACACCTAGAGCTACCATACAATTTGGGTAACCATCATTTAGCCAACAGCCATCTCCTTTGACTCAGCTGGCTTCATCGCACCTATATTCTCTATGAGATAGATGCTGCCAGATATTTCTGGTGGTGGCTTATCTCTTACAAACCCAAAAGGATCGACAGTCTGAAATTAAACATACTAAATTTACCAGTCACTGACTAATTGAAACTGAATATTATAACAGCAGAACTTTAAAGGGTTATATGCTCTAGTTTTCTTACCAGGTGCAAAGAAAGTCAAGTACAATATTAAGCCAAAAAGCACAGTCCATGAATATGATGTTGGACAGTAATTATAAGCCCAATATGATCCAGATTTAGATTTGGTTTCATTTGTACATCTGAGAAAAAAAATGAATACTGTTAAAATTTATTTCAGGCTTTATCTTTTTTTATGGAAACTACATATCACCTAAAATATAATATTCAAAAACTCCCTTTGCCTCTTTAACACAAAATGTATATTGTGATGGCAAGTAATACCAACATGTTTCCACTGAGTGCTAAGGAAGCCACTTCCTGTGACGAAACACATAGGGTGATGTTTACCATATAAAATTATTCCTGTGAGCCAAATACCTAAGTGACTATGTATATTTCACTTTTTTGTATAATGTTACTGCAACCTCTCATATTCTTTTGATTGATTATGTATATTGTGTATAAGTACATTGAACCATTTTTCTTTATTGAATACCATTTGACATCACTTTATAAGAAGTATCACTTCATATGTATTTCAGATATTAATTATACTTGCATGGGTCTTTTGGTTTTAATGCCGGTCATATGGGTAATATCATAATGCCTAATGCCAGTCCTTTAACTAGGAAACATGCTCTGGCACATTTGCGGAATTTTAAAATGTGCTTATTTGGTGGGTTTAGGTTTTTGCATTTGTTATATAATATAGGAAGGCAACCAAACTTTCATGTGTGTTTTTACTCTTTTCTTTTTGCATATGTTTTAGATGTATTTAGATTAGCACTCCATTAATATACAGATATTGCCCAATACAATAAATTGTTACTTTTTGGTGCATATTTTCACTGTCTACAATTGTAATACATGTTTTGCATGAAACCACAGTGGCCAGGGATTAGCTATAGCAAACAAGTGTTGGTATGGCATATCACAAAGGAAGACGTTACCCGGCTCCTTGCATCTTTTCACTCTACTACCAGTATCAGTGACCCTATTCCCTTACATCTCCTTCAATCCCTTTCCCCAGCTGTCACATATCACCTAACTAAAATATTTCATCTTTCCCTCTCATCTGGTGTTTTCCACTCTTCCTTCAAACATGCCAGCATTCAACTATTACTAAAATAAACATAACTGAACCAGAATTCTACTGCAAATTACAGACCGGTCTCTAATCTCCTCTTCATCTCTAAACTCCTGGAAAGCTTGGTCCACTCCTATGTGATCCGCTATCTCTCAGATAATTCACTTCTTGACCTGCTGCAATCCAGCTTCCACTCCTTACACTCTACTAAAACTGCCCTCACTAAAGTCTCTAATGATCTACTAACAGCTAAATCTAATGATCACTACTCCCTTCTGATCCTCCTGGATCTCTCTGCTGCATTTGATACTGTGGATCACCAGCTCCTCTTTATGCTCCGTTCTATTGAGCTCAAGGACACGGCTCTCTCCTGGTTCTCCCCCTATCTCTCTGAGCGCTTCTTCTTTCACCGACTTCTCAGGGTTCAATCCTAGGTCCCCTTCTCTTCGCTCTATACACTGCCCCCATTGGATAAACCATCACTACATTTGGTTTTCAGTACCATCTTTATGCTGACGATACCTAATTATACACATCATCTCCTGACATCACCCCCACATTACTATAAAATATCAGTGATTGTCTGCTGTTTCTAACATCATGTCCTCTCTCTACCTTAAACTGAACTTGTCAAAAACTGAACTTCTAATGTTTTCTCCCTATACTAATCTTCCGAAACTTGCCATTTCTGTATGTGGATCCATCATTAATCCCCAGCAGCATGCCCACTGTCTTGGGCTATATTTGACTCATGTCTTTCTTTTACTCCCCACATCTGATAATTCGATTGTGTCACCTACACCTCAAAAATATCTCTAGAATTTGACCTTTTCTTGCCATCGATCTGGCAAAATCTCATAACTGTCGCACTTATTCATTCGCGTCTGAATTACTGCAATTCTCTACTAATTGGTCTCCCTCCTACTAAACTCTCTCTTCTCTAATCTATGCTGAATGCAGCAGCCAGGATCATATTCCTCTCCAACCGCTTCATTGATGCCTCTATCCTGTGCACAATATAAAACCATCACTGACTCGCAAAGCCCTCCACAGTTCTGCACCGCCCTACATCTCCTCCCTCATCTCGAGCTATCACCCTACAGCGCCCTCCATTCCGCAAGTGACCTAAAGGCCACGTCACACGCATCAATCTAATGAACGATTTTGTTAGTGATCACATGCACGCGTGATTGCTAACACAATCGTTCAGATCACTGGTGAACTGTCACACAGGCAGACTCACCAGTGATCAATGGACCATCGACATCGTGGAAATAATTTAAATATCGTTTCCACGATGTCTTGCTCCCGCTGCCAGGCTGCGGTAAGCAGGAGCAGGCTGGTCTCCAAGGTAAACAGCGGGTATCTAGTCAGTGTGCTCTGCCTAGATATCCGAAGTATACCTTAGTTACCAGCCTTCTCCACTCACCGGCTGGTATCCAAGGTACACAGCGGGTAACTAGGGTCCATAGTTACCTGCTGTGTACCTTGGATACCAGCCCTTGAGCGGAGAAGGCTGGTAACCAAGGTATACTTCGGGTATCTAGGCAGAGTGTGCTGACTAGATACCCGCTGTTTACCTTGGAGACCAGCTCCCAGCGCTTGCAGAGAGGTGCTGGGAGCTCGCTTATCGGTCATCTCCCGGTGTCACGCGCAGCGATGCTGCGTGTCCACCGAGTGACCAACGATAGATTTGAGGTCCTGTCCTCAAATCAAACCATGAACGATCAGCCGAATGATCGTTCATCGTTTGTAGTGTCACACGCAAGAATGTCGTTTCGACATCATTCAAGCGTCACAAAACACGTGACTTTTGAACGATATCGTTACGTGTGACGGTATCTTAAGACTGACATCAGTTACAATCCAAACCTCCCACTCTCGTCTTCAAGACTTCTCATGAGCAGCACCAATTCTCTGGAATGGACTGCCAAGAACAATTCAATTAATTCCAAATATCCATAGTTTTAAGCAAGCATTAAAAACACATATTATAATAATATTTATTCATTTATATGGTGCTATTAATTCCATAGCACTTTACATACATTTGTAACACTGTCCTATTGGTGCTCACAATCTAAATATCCTATCAGTATGTCTTTGACATGTGGGAGGAAATTGTAGTGCCTGGAGGAAACCCAGCAAATACAGGGAGAACATACAAACTCCTTGCAGATGTTGAACCCAGGACCTCAGTGCTGTAAGGCTGCAGTGCTAACACTGAGCCCCCATGCCGCCCATAAACATATCTCTTTAGACTAGCCTATTTCCTAGTCATCTGTCTAATTATTCTTATTCTGTCCTTCTCCAAATCTGCCTGTTGTGTCATCTTTCAACAACCCCCATGCACTACATAGCACTTTATCTGCACTTGTACAGATCCCGGCTGGTAACTTGATCATGCAGCATTATGCAAATTCTTTATTTATTATATTTATGGATGGACCATATATGACGGCAGTCTTTACCATTACCTTTTGTGCTCTTTGTAGATTGTAACCTTGAAGCAGGGACCTCGCTCCTCATGGTATCAGAAATATTCCTTTTTTTTTTTTTTTTTTTTATTGTTCATATTTCTGTATTGTATTTTATCATATATGCTTGTGATTTTTATTGTATTATTTGTATCATTGTATCGTATACTCGATGTAAGTGCTTGGAATTTGCGCAATATAAATACAAATTATTATTATCATCATTTAGGCAGCAGTACAGTATGTCCATCGGGTTTACAGTATTTCACGTTAAAGAAAAGTTCTCATGGAGAAATAGAGTGCCGACAGGTCTTTATATAGATTCAGCTTTCTTTTAAACTGCTTTTCTTACAAGTTACAAGTAAAACACAGAATTTAATTATACAGAAGAAAATAAATATTACCTGCCCCATGCTGACTGCTCTGTTGTTTTTGGATCTACTGAAATGCAAGATGAATCAACTATAGTTGAACCATTTACTTTGTAGCAAAATCCACAGCTGGGATCCAGCATACATCCATTACAAAAGCTGCAAAAAGCAAAAGATTGAGAAATAGTCATTACGTAGGCACTGATCTATGTTTGTATATCTTTCCATTATGCACGAAATCTTAAAAAATTTGGATCCAGAATGTACGTACCAGATCTTTATGGAATTAAAAACACTTCTGAAAAATGTGCACAATTGAACAGTGACATTTTTTTCTTCTACAAATGCAAGAAGGAGAACCTGATTCCCAAAGGACTCTGAATTACAAATCCAATTCTACACATTTGTAATACTCATTATGAATGAAACCTTAAAAAAATTGCATACCTGCTTGTATATCATCACATAAGACATTTTTTGGTGCCATCTGCTACATTTGTCAATCTGATCATATTTATAATGCATTTCCCATGCCGTTTGGACAGTTATAAACAGATTTCAAACACACATTTGGATATTCAACAAAAGCGAGACAATTGCCAACATATCATAGTCACCTATATTTTGTGCAAGTAGAGTTTTGGCTGGCAGGATCTGTTGGCGTGAAGGTTACAGGAGGCGAGACTTGAGCAGACAATAAAAAGCCCAAAGCCAGTACTATCAAGGCCAATGATGTACCTATGGGGAACATGTAAATTGCAAATCAGTTAAATTTGTGATATTTTTTTCTCATTAGCTCATATTACCTAATATGAATTCCACATGCAATGCATGTATTGGACATTTGTAAGGGAGATCAAAAGGAGCTGTCTATCAGAATGCTCCACACTGCCTTCACAAAGAGCAATAGATAATGACAACACTGAAAGCGTTAACTGCTGTTTAAATTTTATTTAATAACAACTGATTTTAATAAACTTTCAAGTATACTTCATTAGAAACCTTCCACAAGGTGTACCCACTACACTGTATGTGTGTAAAGCAGACATATGTTTATTCTCACCCGATGCGTCTTCACACTGAATACAGGCATGTAACCAGATAAGGGAAAGGGGGCGGGGCCCTACACAACATTCACACTGTTGACTGCAGTCCATGAGGAAGCAATTTATCAGATTAGCTCAGCCTACAACACTGTTGCTAAGCAATGTCAGAAGGTCAGGGTCACTGCAAACTCCTCATCTGGCTCCACACAGCTCAGCCACAATCTATATTAACTCTTTCTCTGCTGTAACATTTTACTGCTCCCCATCAGCCTGCTCTCAAAAGATGTTGAAATACACACACAGTGCTGGCACATGCTGGCCACACCCACACAGCCATAAAATGCTGTTTTTAAAATAGCACAGAAAAATGTGAGAAAATAATGCTTTTTTTGTGCCATATGACTTATCTTTGCTATGTGACCCATCGTTAACAACCAGTGCAGTATTTATTTTCCAATGAAATGACATTTACACTTCAAATCAGTGTTTTTACAACTTTTGACTGCATGGATGAAAGCAATTTATGTGCTATTTTGTTACATTTCTCAATATAACACCAGTCCCATATACCTAAGTTTAGCTATATAACAACATATTTAAAAATCAGCAAGTAGTTAAAATAATCTGAAAGCAAATGTCGGTGTCAGAAAACTATTAGGGTTCGTGCTCACGGTCTGGAGGAGCTGCTGTTGGACGCAGCTCCTGACTGTGTGAAGCCTCGGGTGGCCGCAGGGAGACCGCAGCCGCCCTGTACTCACCATGTGCGGCGTGTGCAGGGTGGCATCTCCCTGCAGTCACCCGATGGGAGCCGCTTCCGACTCCGCAGCATGAAATGAACATTGCTGCGGAGGAGCGGACTCCCGGCAACCCGCACCGCAGCTCCAAACACGCTGCGGGCGGGTGATGCATAGTGAGGATGGGATTTCTTGAAATCCCATCCACTATGCTATTACTGTACTACGCAGCGTTTTGGATGCAGCAGCAAGACGCTGCGTCCAAAACGCTGCGTACACTGATTGTGTGCACGCACCCTTAGGCCTCGTGCACCCGCTGAGTATTTGATCAGTTTTTTACTTCAGGATTTGTAGACAAAACCAGAAGTAGAGCAATCAGAGGAAAAGTCTAAAAGAAACACCTGCACCACTTCTGTATTTAATTATCCACTCCTAATTTTGGCTACAAATCCTGAGGTAAAAAACTGATCAAATACTCAGCGTGTGCATGTGGCCTTAAGGACATACCATAGGTTCGCCAAACTTTGATAAACAGGCTGCTGAAATTCATGGTAGGACTCTCAGCAGAACAAAAAAATTGGGTATATTGAAATCCAATGTGTTCAATTTTTTCTACCAACATGATAATTTTTATGGTGTTTACCAAGGGTATATCATTAACATTATGTAATTATGCAGTGTAGTCTGAAGACATGCCCCTAGAGAATCCTGTAAGCAACACCCACTTGTTGAATCCCAGAAAAAATTAGTACAAAATAAACAGGCATACATCTCTGGATGCATGGAGCAGGTTAATGCAAAAAAAAAATCATGGAGTATTCAAGGGTAATGTTATACATTAAACTGTGTGGCCATTAATAGGTTTTCCTAATGGTTAGCCAATGAAGCATAGTCTGATTTGTTTACATTGAAAATAAGAGAACGCATATATATTGACAAAAGATTACTACTAGCTCAGTGTCAAAATGTATATAAAAGCATTATCCACTCTAAGTTTATCCTGAAAACAGCGCCACATATAGGACATTGTGTAAATTACAATTAAAATTGAATGTGAAGAAACCCGTAGTTCGGTTGATCAGTCAAAAAAAACAGCAACACCTAAAAAGGACATTTGTGACGGGGGGCCCACACGCCATCCAAGTCACTGGCCACAGCGCAGGCATTCATTATCACCTGTGCCTGGGTCCGCTCTGTGATATCCTTGGGGTGGACCCATCTTGCTGCTGCACTTCCTCCCATTTGCATTCCACTCTGGAAAGCAGGCTGGCGCCATGGCTCCTCAGCATACAGGGGCGGACAGAGCACATCGGGGAAGAGAGACAGCAAAAGGGAAGTGAGCGGATAGAGGAGAAAAGCATAAAAGAAGAAAGTGCACAGAGTGAGAGCACGCACCACAGAGAGAGCGTGCACAGGGGGAGAGAGTGTGCACATGGGGGAGAGAGTGCGCAAAGGGAGGACAGAGCGCGCGCACAGGGGGGAGAGAGAGCACACGGGGATGGCGAGCAGCAGCAGTGCCTGCCAAGCCACGGCCAACCCGTGCAGCAGCGGGCTGCCCCTGCCCTCCTTGGTGGCACTGCAAATTAGTAGCGGGAGCATTTGGACTAATAGATAATTGCACACGTTCTAGACACGCTCCATGCGATAGAATTGGTCACCAGTCTAGTAACATATTAACACTAGAAGGCAGTACTTTCAGATGGATTTTTATGATAGACCTTGCTCATAATCTAAATGCAATAGCAATAAGTACCAAATAGTAATTTCTTTTAAAACGATAAAAAAAGCACTAACACAAATTGTATTTTTCAGATTACATTCTTACACCGTTCACATACCTGTTAGACTTCCAAGTGTGAGTTTCCTTCTGCCAACTTTTTCCACAAGCCAAACACCAACAAGTGTAAAACTGAAGTTTGTAAATGCAGTTATAGCGGCAAGCCAAATAGCCAGTCTGTCATCATCTACACCGGACATCTGTAAAATTGTTGCACTGTAATACCTAAAATTAATAAAATAATACTGTTAAGAACATGTATACATATACACACAATTATTATATAAAATTATATATATAGTACATAAAATTATATTATATAAAACTTATATAGAATTATATTATATACAGTGATGCCTTTTTTTGGTTGATAATCTGTCTGAAAACAAATCGGCCAAATCCAAAACCAATTAATTTGTGCCATAAACACATTTTATAGACAATGAAGATAGCGTTTTATACGAAAAATAGTAAGAAATTAATAAAACATGAATATAAAAGACTAAAGAATAAATTAACATTTAATATAGTATTTACTTTTCTAAAGACTGTGGTGTATGGAAGACAGAGAGGAGGGTAGAGAAGTGCAGATATTACTGTTTAGAAGAAGAATTGTGTAGGCCCTTTGTTCTCGCAAAATTACTAGCGAGGTCATGTGAAACACCAACAAAATCAGAGGCAACCAAAAAAAAACATGACAAATTGTTCATGGAAAGAAAAAAAAGTCGACGAAAAATGCAACTGACAATAACAGATGTCAACGAAAACCAAGGAATTACTATATATTATATAAAATTATATATATTTTTACTTTTTCTTTGCTTCCTTTATTCCCAGATGATGTGCCTTCTTTGATACCATTGGAATCTATGTGCACATCTGTGTGGTCTTCAATACATCTTACAGATTTCGAAATATCATTCCTTGGGGGGGGGGGGGGGGGGGGGAGAAGTGGTGTGCCAATGGCAGAGTAGGACACATGCAGCAGAAGTTCCATTTGTTAACCTCTCCTAACAGCCACCAACGCTACACATCCTTATCTGTTCTACCTATCGGCAAAGCTAGAAAACACGCAGGTCCCCAAGATAAGCCCGACGGAACCCTGGGCAGCATGTAATGCTTCCTCAGCCAGAATTCCTCAGCAGTCCCCTGGGCCACAAGATCTTAGATGGTGCCAGTTTTCTCTCACAAAACACTCACCACTGTGGGAGATTCAGGTGTCACACAGCTCAAAGCATGACTCTTCTAGTGAGGAAAATGACAACAACATCCAGCTCAACCCCATGAGATAAGTACCTCTATCAAAGCTCTACCTACTAAAAAAATACCTAGCAGGCTAGAAGACACTTATAAGGAAGAGATCCAGCTGCTGAAAGCCAAATTTACAACCAGGGTGGAGTAAGTGGAAAAGTCCCAGGAGGTCATAATCCAGGAACTGCAAACATACAGAGAGGTGATACTCAACCACTCAGCTAAAATAGGGCCTCACTTCTAGTCTGAATGACTCAGAAAATTGCAATTGGCAAAATAATTTACGCATCTGGGGTATACAGGAATCTGAGACCCTACCAGAGCTGGATGCTACAGCACAAAAGTTGTTTATGCATATAATGCAGACAATCAGGGGCTGGCTGGCTACCCTAACTCTGTGTGGCAGTTTTGCTCTGCCAGCCCTTAGGTGAGGACCGGGGTGATGTGGGGGGGGGGGGGGGAGAGAGTGCTGTCAGACTTTTTTGGTGTCCGTGCGGGGGGAGTTGCTGTCAGAATTTTTGGGTGTCTGGGGAGGGGAAAGGGGGCCTGGGGTGCTGTCAGACTATTGCCGGTCACTCACTGTGTCACCCGCCGTCACTGCTGCTGTATCACAGCGCCGGCCGCAAGGGGCCGCGTCTGCTGTACTTTCAGAGCGCCGGCCAAAAAGCACCGGCCCATTTCTGTGGGGGGGCGGCCCTAGATGAGGGCTTTACCACTGGCCCAGGGGGCACTTGCACCCCTGCCACCTGGGCCAGTCCGCCCCTGCAGACAATACAATTGAGCTAGACTGCATTCACAGGACTCAAGGGCCCAAACCCTCACCTGATTCATACCCACAGGAGATTACATGTACAGGCCATTTCTACAAAGTGAAAGAAGCCACTACGACAGCAGCAAGACAAGCAGGCACACTTGAATTTCAGGGCATGCAGGTTCAAATTTTGCCTGATCTTGTTAAATCAACATTACAACTGAGAAGAGCACAGAGGCCCTTGCTACAGCACTTGAAGGAGAGGATCATCCCATACAGGTGGGATTTTCCCTTCCGGTGGAACCTTCTAGATGGCAAAGAGTCCAACATGCAAGAAGACTACAGACCAGTCTCCAATCTCCCCTTCAAACTCCTGGAGCACCCGGATTACACCCGCCTCATCCGGTACCTCTCCACTCACTCTCTTCTAGATCCATGACAGTCTGGTTTCCACCCCTACATTCTACAGAAACTGCCCTCATCAAAGTGACCAATGACCTTCTGATGGCAAAACAATGGTGAACACTCTGTGCTTATTCTTCTTGACCTCTCTGCAGCCTTTGACATTGTTGACCACCATCTCCTACTCTCTAGGCTGCACTCAATCAGCATAAACATCACTCTCCTGGTTCTCTTCCTATCTTTCTGATCATTCTTTCACTTTATTATTTGCTGGCTCCACTTCCTCCCCTCTTCCTCTCACTATTGGGGTTCTCAGGGTTTGGTTCTTACATAGTAACATAGATTTTAAGGAAGACTTTAAGTCCATCTAGTTCAACCCATAGCCTAACATGTTGATCCAGAGGAAGGCAAAAAAAAAACCCATGTGACAACACTAAGCTCCACATTGGGGAAAAAAATTCCTTCCTGACTCCAGATATGGTAATCAGACTAGTTCCCTGGATCAACGCCCTATCAAAGGATCTAGTGTATATAACTGGTATAATATTATAGTTTTCAAGAAAGGCATCCAGGCCCTTCTGAAATGTTAGTAGTGAGTCACTCAATACAACATCATGTGGCAGAGAGTTCCATAGTCTCACTGCTCTTACAGTAAAGAATCTGCGTCTGTGATTATGATTAAACCTTCTTTCCTCCAGACGTAGAGGATGGCCCCATGTCCCAGTCTCAGGCCTAAGAGTAAAGAGATCATTAAAAAGGTCTCTGTACTGTCCCCTCATATATTTATACATTATTATAAGATCACCCCTAAGCCTTCGTTTTTCCAAGCTAAATAACATCAAGTTTAATAACCTGTCTTGGTGTTGCAGACCCCTCAGTCCTCTAATGACTTTTGTCGCTCTTCTCTGAACCCGCTCTAGTTCAGCTATGTCTTTCTTATACACTGGAGACCAGAATTGTACACAGTATTCTAAGTGTGGTCGCACTTGTGACTTGTATAGAGGTAAAATGATGTTCTCCTCATGAGCATCTATGCCTCTTTTAATGCATTCCATTATTTTATTTGCCTTGGCAGCAGCTGCCTGACACTGGCTATTAAATGTGAGTTTGTCATCTACCCATACACCCAGGTATTTTTCATTGATAGTTTTGCCCAGTGTTTTACAATTAAGCACATAATTATACCTTTTGTTTCCTCTGCCCAAGTGCATGACTTTACATTTATCCCCATTAAAGCTCATTTGCCATTTTTATCAGCCCAAGCTTCTAGTTTACATAAATCCTCCTGTAATATAAAATTGTCCTCCTCTGTATTGATTACCCTGCAGAGTTTAGTGTCATCTGCAAATATTGAGATTCTACTCTGTACGCCCCCTACAAGGTCATTAATATATTAAAAAGACGCGGGCCCAACACTGACCCCTGTGGTACCCCACTGTTAACTGTGACCCATTCTGAGTGTGTTCCATTAATGACCACCCTTTGTTTCCTATCACTAAGCCAGTTCTTAACCCACTTACACATATTTTCCCCTATCCCCATTGCCCTCATTTTATGTATCAACCTTTTGTGTGGCACCGTATCAAAAGCTTTTGAAAAGTCCATATACACCACATCCACTGCGTTTCTTTGGTCCAGTCCAGAACTTACTTCTTCATAGAAGCTTATCAGATTAGTTTGACAGGAACGGTCCCTCGTAAAACCATGTTGATATTGGGTCATGAGATTATTTTTCTTCAGATACTCCAGTATAGCATCTCTTAGAAAACCCTCTAGGATTTTACCCACAGTAGAGGTTAAGCTTACTGGCCTATAATTTCCAAGTTCAGTTTTTGTCCCTTTTTTGAATATTGGCACCACATTTGCTATACGCCAGTCCTGTGGTACAGACCCTGTTATTATGGAATCTTTAAATATTAAAAATAATGGTCTATCTATGACAGTACTTAATTCCTGCAGCACTCTGGGGTGTATCCCATCCGGGCCCGGGGATTTGTCAATTTTAGTGATTTTTAGACGATGCCGTACTTCCTTCTGGGTTAAGCAGGTTACATTTAATTGAGAATTTTTGTTATCACTGATCATATTGTCTGTCAAGGGATTTTCTTGTGTAAATACTGTTGAAAAAAAGTAATTTAGCATATTGGCTTTTTCCTCATCCTCATCCACATTTCACCCAGACTATTTTTAAAGGGGCCAACACCATCATTTTTTAGTTTCTTACTATTTATGTAGTTAAAAAATATTTTAGGATTATTTTTACTTTCTCTGGCAATGAGTCTCTCTGTCTCAATCTTTGCTGCCTTGATTTGCTTTTTACAGATGTTATTTAATTTTCTGTATTTATTTAATGCTTCATCACTACCTACTTGCTTTAATTCCCTAAATGCTTTCTTTTTGTCACTTATTGCGCCGCTTACCGCTTTATTTAGCCATAGTGGTTTCCTCCTATTTCTAGCATGCTTATTCCCATAGGGTATATATTGTGCACAGGTCCTAATCAGGATGCTAATAAACATCTCCCATTTGCTTTGTGTACTTTTATGTCTCAGGACATCATCCCAGTTTATTGCACTAAGATCATATCTCAACCGTTGAAAATTTGCCCTCCTGACGTTTAGTGTCCTTGTAGCCCCTCCACTACACATCTTAGTAAAGGATACTTGAAAACTTATTATGTTATGATCACTATTACCCAAGTGACCTCCAACCCGTATATTTGATATGCGGTCCGCCTGTTGGTTAATATTAGGTTTAACAGTGCCCCCATTCTTGTTGGGTCCTGAACCAGTTGTGAAAGGTAATTGTCTCTCATAGTTGTCAAAAACCTATCACCTTTGCTGGAACTGCAGGTTTCTGATCCCCAATGTATTTCAGGGTAGTTGAAGTCCCCCACAATAAAGACTTCTCCCTGAGTCGCTGCTTCATCTATTTGCTTTATGAGGATATTCTCCTCCACTTCCATTATTGTTGGGTACTTATAGCAAACCCGTATCAGTAATTTATTATTTTTCCCCCTCCCCTTATCTCCACCCACAGGGACTCTACATTTCCATTAGATTCACCTATATTATCACGCAGGATGGGTTTTAAGGATGATTTTACGTATAAACATACACCTCCTCCTCGCTTATTTGTACGGTCATTTTTGAACAGACTATAGCCCTATAAATTAACAGCCCATTCATGGCTCTCGTCCAGCCATGTCTCCGAAATCCCCACCATGTCATAATTATTTTCCAACAAAATCAATTCTAATTCCTCCATTTTGTTGGTGAGGCTTCTGGCATTAGTGTACATGCACTTTATACATCTCTCTTTACCTCTATTCCTTCTTACTATATTGACTGTTCTAACCCCACCCCCCCATGCTACCCCCAATTTTATTACTTGTGCCCAGGTTACTATTTACACTATCTTCCCCTCCTATACAATGAATACCCTCCCCCCCAATCCCTAGTTTAAACACTCCTCCAACCTTCTAGCCATTTTCTCCCCCAGCACAGCTGCACCCTCCCTATTGAGGTGCAGCCCGTCCCTAGCATACAATGTGTAGCCAACAGAGAATTCGGCCCAGTTCTCCAGGAACCCAAACCCCTCCTTCCTACACCAATTCCTGAGCCACGTATTTATCTCCCTAATCTCCCGTTGCCTCTCTGGTGTGGCTCGTGGTACAGGCAGTATTTCAGAGAATACTACCTTGGAGGTCCTTGCCTTAAGCTTGCAGCCTAATTCCCTAAAATCATCTTTAAGGACCTTCCCCCTACCACTAACTTTGTCATTTGTGCCAATGTGCACCATGACCGCTGGGTCCTCACCAGCCCCTCCCAGTAATCTGTCAACCCGATCAGCGATGTGCCGGATTCGAGCGCCAAGTAGGCAGCACACTGTTCGACGATCCCTGTCTTTGTGACAGATTGCCCTATCTATTTCCCTAATAATTGAGTCCCCCACTACCAGCACTTGTCTGGCCTGCCCTTCTCTCCTGTTTTCCCCTTACTGGAGCAGACACTCCTCTGGTTTTCAGAGGTCATGCCCTGCTACAGCAGTGCTGTACCTGAACTCACACCCCCTCATCTGCCAACATAGCAAATTTATTGGGGTGTGCCAGATCAGGGCTAGCCTCCCAGGCACCCTTCCCTCTACCCCGCTTTCTAACTGTCACCCAACTAGCTACCTCACGGTTCTGCAGCTCCATACTACCATCCTCCCCCACATCTATCCCATTGAGCAGCTGTTCAGTGAGCAGCAGACTCCTTTCCATATTGTCTATGGATCTCAGCGTTGTCAGTTGTTCATTTAGATCCAGTATCTGGGCTTCCAGATGCACAACATACTCACATCTCATACAGCAGTATGCACCCTCGACCGGCTGTTCAAGGATTGCATACATATGGCAAGATGTACACCGGATGGCATTGTCAATTATGGAGCTCATTTCCAAATGGGGATTGCACCAGACAGAAATGATAAGTAAAAAGAAATGTAAAGTATTAATAAAATACAACCTGCAATTCAGTAAGTCCTCCCTTCCAAACTCCCTGAATCCAAAGTCACTGAATCACAAGTCACACACTTACTTCCGTCCGCACTTACGCTCCAAGTCACACTAAGCTTGTGTCACACTCGCTAGGAAAGAAGATTTAAATCTTTTTTTTTTTCCCTTAGCAGAAAATCAGCCTACAGCTCAGTGTACTTCCTTGGCCCTCTTCTCTCTCTACATGGCCCTGATTGGACACACCATCAGCAGATTCGACTTCTAGTACCATCTCTATGCTGATGACACACAATTATACAGTTCAGCCCTTGACCTTACCCCTGCTGTATTACAGAACACCAATAACTGTCTAGCTGCAGTTTCCAACATCATGTCTGCTCTCTGTTTGAAACTCAACCTTTCCAAAACTGAACTGCTCCTGCTACCACCCTCCACTAACCTCCCTAAATCTGATATCTCTCTCTCAGTGTGCGGCATCATGACAATGCTTAGGCAGCAGGCTCGCTGTCTGCGTGTTATGTTTGACACTGATCTCTCCCACAAAGCTCTTCACAGTGTAGCACCTCCCTACATCTCCTCCATCATCTCTGTGTAACACCCCACCCATTCTCTACGTTCTAGAGATGACCTTCGACTAACATTTGCACTAATCTAATCCTCCCACTACTGGCTCCAAGACTTCTCCTGACATGCACCAATTCTCTGGAATGTTCTACCCCAAGAAATCAGGACTATCCACAACTTGCATAGCTTTAGATGCTCCCGAAAAACACATCTTTTTAAGGTGGCCTATCATGCTCCCTGATAGAAGTCCTTTGGACTTTATATAGCCCATTTACTGTCTCTCTGAACATAACTTCTTGTAACTCCACCAAACCCAAAAGCTCTACACAGATTGAATGGTGACCATTCATGTAACTTTATTTCTATCCCCCACTTGCTCAAGATTCCTGGACCATCACTGTAATAAGCCCCTGTACTTTGTGTAACCCCGATCTCATTGTAGACTGTAAGCTATTTTGAGCAGGATCGCCTGTATTTTTGTGTTGTACTTGTATTGTACTATTGTAATTATTGTATTGTACTTTTTACATTGATTCTATGCTTATTGTATTGTACCTAATTACTGTACTGTATTTTTTACATTGTTTCTCTGCTTTAAATTATTGTACTTTTACATTGATTCTCTGCTTAGCGTATTGGATTTTTTACATTGACTCTTTAATTACTTACTGTATTGTATATTCTTTATTGTTACCTATGACTTATACAAAGCACTGTATTGTAAAGCGCTGCGGAATATGTTGGCACTATATAAAGATTTATTATTATTATAGCAAAGGATTATCTGTGACTGTTTTCCAAGCATCACTATGACTCCTAACCTAACAGAGACTAATAAGGGACATTAGTGCAAACTGTACAGATACTCCACTGAGGAGGTGCCCTTCATTCTACATGAAAAATCACCTAGAAAAGAAGCTTAGTTAGACAACAATCAGAATTGTTACTGTGTCTCAAAGGAAAACTGTCAGGTCAAAAATCATTATGTAAGTGCTATCATTTTTCAATTCCTTTCTCTAAGCTCTCTCTATTGATGTATTTCTTTTATTTATATTCCCCTCCTTTCGTCTGTAAACTTCAAATAAAGAGATTCACTCCATCTGTCAATCACAGTGAGTGATCCACTTAGTTGTCTGCTATCCACTCTCCATACAATGAATATGCATGTCACAGCACAGGACATCAGTGTGTGTGTGTTGGGGGGGGGGGGAGGAGGGGAAGGACTGTATTCTCCTTTCTGCTCTCTGTGTCTGCAGCCAGGAAAGAGGTCAAATACAACACAGGAACTGTCACAGGAGGGATGCCTGCTTAGAGAAATAAATGGAGTCTAGATAAGATAAGGCAAGACCTGCAATCCCTCTCTCCCTGTGTCCTCAACAGAATAGATCTCCTAAAAGTGAAATCACAGGGCCAGGAGAGCAGAGGAAGGAGGGAGCAGAGAGCTGCTGAGAGGGAGTGCATATTTACATGACAGTTTAACACGGCCAGGACTTATCGTCTCTGCTTATAATGGACAGAACTAATGCAGCAGCTTTCTGAAGGGTCTGACAAAACCTGGGAAAACCTATTGACTTGTGTATAAGCCGAGGGTGGACCCCAGCACAGGTATACAGCCCCCAGCAGTGTGGTATACAGGCCCCCCCAGTGGTATACAGGCCTCCCCAGTGGTAGTATACAGCAGCCTTCCCAGTGGTAGTATACAGCAGCCTCCCCAGTGGTATATACAGGCCCCAGCAGTTTATACAGTAGCCCCAGCGGTATACAGACCCCCCCCCGTGGTATATACAGGCCCCAGCAGTTTATACAGTAGCCCCAGCGGTATACAGCCACCCCCGTGGTATATACAGGCCCCAGCAGTTTATACAGTAGCCCCAGCGGTATACAGCCCCCCCGGTAGTATATACAGGCCCCAGCAGTTTATACAGTAGCCCCAGCGGTATACAGCCCCCCCATGGTATATACAGGCCCCAGCAGTTTATACACTAGCCCCAGCGGTATACAGCCCCCCCCCCCTCTGTGGTGTATACAGGCCCCAGCAGTTTATACAGTAGCCCCAGCGGTATACAGCCCCCCCCCGTGGTATATACAGGCCCCAGCAGTTTATACAGTAGCCCCAGCAGTATACAGCCCCCCCTGTGGTATATACAGGCCCCAGCAGTTTATACAGTAGCCCCAGCGGTATACAGCCCCCCCCGTGGTATATACAGGCCCCAGCAGTTTATACAGTAGCCCCAGTGGTATACAGGCCCCCTCCTGTGGCATACAGGGCCCCCCCTTGCTGCCGCGCACCTGGAAAGTAAGACATCATTATACTTATCCCTGTCGCTGTCGCCGCTCGGTCACCGCGCTCCTCCGGGTCTTCATGCTTCCTCCTCCGGCGCACAGACAATGACGTCATTTCCTGTGCGCCCGAGGAGGAAGCATGAAGACCCGGAGGAGCGCGGTGACCGAGCGGCGACAGGGATAAGTATAATGATGTCTTACTTTACAGGTGTACGGCAGCAAAGGGGGGCCCTGTATACCACGGGGGGGGGGGGCTGTATACCGCTGGGGCTACTGTATACACGTATGACTCGTTTATAAGCCGAGGGGGAAACTTTTCAGCACATTTTTTGTGCTGAAAAACTCGGCTTATACACGAGTATATACGGTATTGGTTTAACTCCCTTAGATTTAATATTATATGAGTGGAGCCATTGGGCTTTTTGACCTGGAATATACTTCAGTTAAAGTCATCTTCCCTGTTTACATAGAGGACAAAAACAAACACCCATTTTTCTATGACACCAAAAACCTTTTAAAGCAATCAGAGTGATTATTAGCATCCAAGGTTCAAAGGAATCTGTTAGTAGATTTTTGCTATCTCATCTGAGAGCAGCATGATGTAGACAAAGAGACCCTGAATCCAACAATGCAGAGGTCACCAACTCCAGGCCTCGAGGGCCACCAACAGTGCAGTATTTCAGGATTTCCTTAGTATTGCACAGGTGTTAATGTGATCAAATGCACAGGTAATGATTACAAGCCCTGCGCAATACTGAAGAGACCCTGAAAACATGCACGATTGGCAGGCCTGGATTTGGGGACTCCTGGTTTAATGGATGCTGTGGTTCTGACACTAGTAGTTTTTAGATACAGCAATACAGCAAAGCTAAGAAACCAGCCACCAGGCTCTCTATGTACAAAATATATAGACAGGAGGGGGCGTGTCAGACTGCTGTGCATGAGGCAATGTAGTCTGTCAATGATAAGGTCATGGTGCTAAAACAACCATTAAAAGTAAACAACACAGACATTTGTTGGGAATCTCAGCCAAAACTAATAGGTCCAGCAAAAGTTTTATAGTCTTGGTGAGAACTTTATCTTCCAAAAGGTAGAAGAGAAAATAAGGCGATCTGCTACCTTGGTTTTAGTCATTATAAACAGGGAGAAAATGGTTGAGGAGGTAAGAGTGGCTGGGATCCTAGGAGGCAGCAATCATGCTATTATAGAATTTTGGATAACTAGAGGAGGAAGACATGTGAAGACTCAGACTTCAAAGTTGGATTTCAAGAAGGCAGATTTTAAAAGGACTCAAAAAGAGGATAGGAGGAATCCATTGGCTGGATTTCCTTAAGGACAGAAATGTCCAGGAAGGATGAGAAATTTAGAAAAATTAGATTCTCACAGCACAATCATTAACAATCCTTAAAAGAGGGAAGAATAGGAAGCATTTAAGAAAACCAGGATGCAGGAAGACAGAACTTAAGGGCCCGTTAAACACTACGATATCGTGAACGATATAGTTGAAACGTCACGGGTTTTGAGACATTCACACAACGTCGTAACGACGTCATTGCGTGCGACATGTACATACGATCAACGATAAGTCAACTGATCGTTGATTGGAGGTATATGATCACGACCTTAAACCAGTCGTAGATCGTCCAGCCAACCTGCAGAATCGGTGTGTTTGACACCTTGATAACGATGTCGTTTACGACTTCGCCTATTCAAACTGAAGGACGTAGGCGACCAAACGACCACAAGTGTCGTTTGCTTGTTGAGGAATCGTTGCTGTGTCGTTCTTGATATCTGTACATGTGACACCTCACTAGTGATCAATTAACGACGTTCCAGCGATCTAGGTCAAGTTGGATCGTTCATCGGATTGCTGGGACAATGAAGCGTGAAACGTGCCCTTTAAACACATGCTAAAAAGGAAGAAAGAAATGTTTATCAAATGGAAAGGGGGAGGCATATCTAAAAAAAGGCTACAATGCAGTCTGCAGTACCTGCAGGGCACGCATCAGATTAGCTAACACTGATAAAAAATGAAGGCTTGCAAGATATCTCAAAAGTAATAAAAAAGAATTTGGGGGCTATGTCAAATGTAAAAGAAAAGTCAAAGATATTATAGGATTTTTACAGAAAGAAAATGGTAAAGTGGTAAAAAAAAAACAACTTTTAAAGGGATCCTGTCACCTCCAAAACGCCTCAAAAAAGCATCCTGTTAAAAGTGCCTAAAAACGTTTTATAACTTACTCATCAGTGATGTTAATTAGCAGGGGCTATATTCTCTACTGCTGTGTACTGCTTCAAGCACTGCATGCGCAATGCGGTGCTTGAAGCCTACAGAGAGGCGTAGGTGTACTGACGTCACCCGATGCCGGAAATGATGCGATTCGCGTCATTACAGCCTTTACAGCGCCGTGGAGAGCAGGGAGGCGCTGAATACAATATGAACAGAAGATCACGCCTATTAGGGCGTGATCTTATGACGAAAAGGGCCAGCTCAAGGGGCTAAAGAATGTAGCCCCTGCTAATTAACATCGCTAATGAGTAAGTTATAAAACGTTTTTAGGCACTTTCACAGGATGCTTTTTTGAGACAAAAGGAGTGTGGGATTAGTGATAATATGCTGCAGGGACATGTTTTTCTAACTTATGAGGCGTTTTGGAGGTGACAGTATCTCTTTAAATTCCTAATCTGCATTAGTTTTTTTCTGAGAAAGTAAATGTAACATTAACTGATCTTCACTGTACAACACTGAACAGAAGAATCCAAGCTATCTATAAACAGAGATAGTGAGGGAATACTTATCATAAATTAATTCAAGTCTCCAGGTCCAGATGAATTACACCCCAGGGTACCCAAGGAGATAAGAGGACATTTATGAATCACTAAATTCTTGGAGAACAGGAGAAGTTTCAGGACTGGAGAAGAGCAAATGTTGTCCCTTTCTTTAAAAAGGGGAAGAAGTTGGATCTTTGAATAAATTATTGAACAACATGTATTTAAGTACCTGGATGAGAATGAAGTGATTAACCAGAGCCAGCATGGGTTTGTAACCAATACGTCATGTCAGACTAACTTAATTCCCTTCTATGACAGAATCACTGACTGGGAGGATCAGGGAAATGCAGTAGATATAATATAACTTGACTTCAGCAAACCATTTGACAAAGTATATCATACCATCCTTATTACTTATTACATTTGCTGATGACACAAAGCTAGGTGGGATAGGTAATTCTAGAGAAGAGAGAGAGAGAACAGCTTTATTCTCATTACACAAGGAAATAATAGAAGCAATAGGATGAAACTAAATGGGAGGAGGCACATATATATTATAGTAAAGACTTTTTGACAGTGAAGGTGATCAATGAGTGGAACAAGGCTTTTAGAAGAAGTGGTGAGTTCCCCTTCAATGGATGTTTTCAAACAAAGGCTGGACAGACATCTGTTTGAGATGATTTAGTGAATCTTGCTTTGAGCAGGAGTTTGGACCAGATGACCCAGGTATCTCCCAACTCTACCATTCTGATTCTATGATACACCACAGACCTTGATAAGAGAGGCATCACTGAATTATCTGTGTTAAAGGGACTCTGTCGGGTTTCAGTATGATACTGATAGTACCCTTGAATAGTGGTTAGGCAGACCTTTCAGAATATGTAAAATTCAATAATGTACTCTTTGTAGTTCTCTTGCTATAAGCACTTGCACACCCAGCAGGCAGCTGTAAAAGTAACTGACCTGACTCTTAAGAGTCACAGTGTGTAAGTGTTATTTAAATATCCATGCCTATCTAAGCTAATATTCTGTCCCTCCCCTATGTTGAAGGTACAATGAATCTCAGGCTTCTGCAGGCTGCTGGGGAGGGGGTTGAGAGAGGGGAGGTGTTTTGTGCTACAAATTTTGTAGTAAAATTACTAGCCTGTGTTGCCTGTGAGAGATTTCTATTTATATGAACGTTGGTTTTCCTGCATACATGTAATAATGTGTTTCTGCTGAGCAAATGATCAAATGTTCATGCAAACACAAAGAAATAGCTGAGAGCACACACTACACACATCCCTCAGAAACATACAATGAAGAGGTCATATCTGATCTGCTAAGAGCACACACTACACACACGCCTCAGATACAAACAATGAAAATGTCAGATGTGCATCCGCTAAGAGACCACACCTCCTCCACCCTCCTTTCTCCTCTGTCTGCAGGGAGTCCCTGTGCCTAGAGAGCTGACCACACACAGCATACAGATCAGGGGAAGGCAGGGCAGTGCAGTGATCCATGAATATTCATTCTTGGGGAGTGGGCAGCAGAGAAGCAAGTGATCACTCACTGTGATTGACAGATGGAATGAATGATTTATTTTGAAGTTTACACAGTTTAGGAGGGAAGTATAAATAATAATGATACATGAATAGAGAGAGTTTAGAGAGGAATTCGAAAATTATATCAGCTACATATGGATTTGTGACCCGACAGATTTCCTTTAACTCTTACAGCATGTGGTCTTCAGAAAACAGAGCAAAAACGTTTTGTAAGATTTCCTTTAATCGTATTACTACAAATTTTTATCACCTCAGCTCCCTAACATAACTTTCCCCTCTTTGTTGATCCACCCATCTAAATGTTAAAAACAACCTGCTCCTTCCTATTCATCTGTCTTTACATGCTCCCTAAAACTAATAGCACGTAAGTGCATATGGACAAAACTAGCTAATGGCTGCAGCCTTATATGAAAAACCCCTATTCATGGTTGAACCAAACCCTACAAGTACATCCTACCTACCTAATGTGCCCCCCCCATGTCCTTATACATTGTAAGCTTTCAAGCAGGGCCCTCACCCCTCCTGTAACTGGTGAACTATGTAATATTTTGTATTGTCATTATTGTCTGTGTATTGTCCCTTGTTTAATAGTAATGTGCTGCGGAATATGTTGACGCTATATAAATAAAATGTATTATTACTAAATTTTCTAGTGGTGTTAGACACATATAACTGAGACAGTAGCCATCCCCGAATTTTACCCAAGGCCTTTCTGTGACCTTCTCTGACGCTTAAGAAAATGAAGACTGGACAATCTCCCATCCATACTCTGGCATCATTGTTGACTTTTCATGACTTGACCTTACAACCTACATCCTCTTTTCATTCCTTTAGCCAGTGAGATCTACAGGCAAGCTTATGACCGTAGCCCTGGCACTTAGTCCAAATACTAATTTTCCACCAAAATTTGAAAAAAATGTCTCTCCAAATCAGACAATGTGATTTTCAGGAATTATTTTCTCATTTTGTCTCTCATAGTTGAGGTCTACCTATGATGTCAATTATAGGCCTCTCTCATCTTTTTAAGTTGGAGAACTTGCACAATTGGTGGTTGACTAAAAAATGTTTTCCCCACTGTACATGTTTAGCAATGAGCTTTTACGAATTCTAGTTGTGCTTCCCATATAGTATTTATCACATGATTTGCACAGAGCCTGACAAACTACGTGAGTACTTGAACTATTGAATTTGTACTATTGATGAAGCATTTGCATCATCTAAGGAGTGCCACCTTGGATTCTCGGAGCACCCTTATGAATCCACTTTGTATATGGTAGGCTGAATATACTGTATATATATATTTTATGTACAGTACACACCTCCCAATTTTCAGGCATATACAGATGCATGTCAATGAATTAAAATATCAAAAGTTAACTTATTTCAGTAATTCAATACATACAGGGGCGGACTGGCCCGGCGGGAGATCCCCCGGGGGGCCCCCGACACTTTTTCGCCCCGCCCACTTAGCCACGCCCCCATTCCCCCCTGGGCCATGCAGGGAGATGTGTGAGGCCCCCCCATACTATCACTAATCATATCAGTGCACTGCCAATATGATTAGTGATTATTTCTTGTCTTGCAGCAGCAAAGCACGGAGAGAGCTCTCCATGCTTTGCCTGCTATTGCGGTGCCGCCCAGCCTCCTCTGCGCAGCGCGACACTGCCGGCGTGTGCGCAGATGGAGACAGTCTCAGCCTGCGATGACTGCCTCCATCCAGGCTGTGTGCACACTCACTGTGCAGGTGCCGGCAGCGTCGCTGCAGAGGAGAGGGACCCGCTGTCGCCCCAGCAGACCAGCAGACAGTCAGGCCCAGGCCAGGGTGACTATAAAGGCGGGGGCAGGGGTAGGAGGCTTGGGTGAGGGGGGGAAGGTCGTCCTGGTAACTGAGGAGCCCGTTCTGCCATAATAGATGGGCTCATCAGCCAGGGGCCTGGGGATCCCAGACCATGCTCCAGCCTCCACCATCCAGTCTCACCTGCTGGGGGCCTGTAGTGCTGTGCAGCATTTAGTGTGAGGAGATGCTGCTGCTGCTTCAACTACTGCCCCCAGCATGGTGCCCTCAGGGAGGTCCCACAGGGCATCACTGGCCGCCTTAGTATGAAGCAAACACTGTGGGAGCTCCCTGATGGCACCATACTGGGGTGCAGTGAGAGCCTAACCTCACGGAGCCCATGATCTCTATCTACAATCCCTGACTGGACCCCATGATCTCTATGTACACCCCTGAGTGGGCCCTGTAATCTCTATGTATGCCTTTGAGTGGCCTCCATGATGATCTCTATGCACGCCCCTGAGTGGGCCCCGTAATCTGTATGTACGCCTCTGAGTGTGCCCCATGATGATCTCTATGTACGCATCTGAGTGGGCCCCATGATCTCTATGTACGCCTATGTGTGGGCACCATGATCTCTATGTGCGCTTATGTGTGGGCCCCATAATCTCTATGTACGCCTATGTGTGGACCCCATGATCTCTATGTACGCCTATGTGTGGACCCCATGATCTCTATGTGCGCTTATGAGTGGGCCCCATGATGATCTCTATGTACGTATCTGAGTGGGCCCCATGATCTCTATGTGCACCTCTGTGTGGGCCCCATAATCTCTATGTAAGCCTCTGAGTGGGCCCCATGATGATCTCTATGTACGCCTCTGAGTGGGCCCCATGATGATCTCTATGTACGCCTCTGAGTGGGCCCCATGATGTTCTCTATGTATGCATCTGAGTGGGCCCCATGATGATCTCTATGTGCGCCTATGTGTGGGCCCCATGATTATCTCTATGCACGCCCCTGAGTGGGCCCCGTAATCTGTATGTACGCCTATGTGTGGGCCCCATGATCTCTATGTACGCCTATGTGGGGCCCCATGATCTCTATGTGCGCATCTGAGTGGGCCCCATGATCTCTATGTGCGCCTCTGAGTGGGCCCCATGATCTCTATGTGCGCCTATGTGTGGGCCCCATGATGATCTCTATGTACGCATCTGAGTCAGCCCCATGATCTCTATGTGCGCCTATGTGTGGGCCCCATGATGATCTCTATGTATGCCTCTGAGTGAGCCCCATGATCTCTATGCACGCCCCTGATGGGGCCTCATGATCTTTATGTATGCCCCTGATGAGGCCCCATGATCTCTATGTACGCCCCTCATCCTTATATACACCCATGATGGGGCCCCATGATCTCTATGTATGCCCCTGATGGGGCCCCATGATCTCTATGTACGCCCCTGATCCCTATATACTTCCCTGATTGGCCCCATGATCTCTATGTCCGCCCCTAATGGGGCCCCTGTAATCTCTATGTGGCCCTCACCTCCACTTGGCAGTAGTAGAAGCAGCATCTCCATAGTGTGGCATTCACACTACATGCTGCACTGTACAGGACTCCGAGCCAGCAGCAGGACGGATGAGGAGGTAACTTTCTGGGACCCTTGACTGAGGCTGGCAGGACATACTACTGGGCAATGGGCATGATTATCATGCCCATTGGCCAGCATGTCATGCCAGCCTCGGGTGGTACTATCATGCATGCCCATTGCTTAGTATGTCCTGCCAGCGTCTGCGGTACTATCATGCCCACCCAGCATGTCCTAACAGCCATTGGTGGTAGTACTAGCATGATAGTACCACAGAGGCTGGCAGTACATACTGGGCAATGGGCATAATAGTACCACAACGGCTGGGAGGACATTCTGGGCAATGGGCATAATAGTACCACCAGTAGACTGACTAGGCAGTCTCCAGGGCTCCGTCTCCCCTCCTCGCTGCTGTTAGGCTGGGTTAACATTGCACTTATGCTGTGTGTTACAACGGATCCATTGTAAATCAGCACAAATGCAATGTACCGTAGACTTGCATTGCAAAAATGCATACTAACGCTTGCAAAAATAGGCATGCGTTTGAAAGTATGCATTATTTGCAATGCACAGGAAAACATGGTCGCCGGGTGGAGGCCAGCTAAGCACTTCTCTACCAGCTGTGTTCTAGTGTAAAGGCACCGTTACACACAAGGATATCGCTAACGATATCCTTGCAACGTCACAGGTTTTGTGACGCTGCAGCGACCTCGCAGTGATAACGCTGTGTGTGACATGCTGCAACGACTGGCGATCAGCTAGCTGATCATTGCGAAATGGCCGGGACCATTTTTCGGGCGTTGGTCTGCCGCTGTCACGCATGCATCAGCATGTGTGACAGGGTCCAACGACCAGCGATGTTCATTCTGACAGGCTGGGTAAGTGGGAGCAGGCTGGTAACCAAGGTACACATCGGGTAACTAGGCACAGCGCTGTGCTTAGGTACCCGATGTGTACCTTGTTTACCAGTGTTATCGCTGCTCGCTGGTGAGTCTGCCTGTTTGACAGCTCACCAGCGACCACACAGCGATGTTCCAGCGATCCCGGCCAGGTCGGATCGCTGGAACATCGCAGCATGTCACGGGGCCTTTATTCTGTGCCTGCTTATCTCTGTCAGCAGACATATTTGTCTGATGGCAATGATGTAGCAGAGCTGAATACAGAAGATCTGTGGATTACGTCGGAGCGAGGATTTTTTTTTTATTGAAGATTGAGTCTCTAAATGTGTTTTGTGTTTGATTTTTCTTAAAAACTGTTTTTCTCTGTGTTGTTTTTTTTCTGTTTACTAGAAATTCGGTGGCCATGTATAGTTTGGCATGACGCCATGAATTTCAGGCTTAGTACAAGCTGATAATATAAAGCTGGTACTAACCCCATTATTACCCAGCGTGCCACCCCGCACCAGAGCCGCTGGAAGAGCCGGATAAAACACCTGGAAATGGCACTACGTTGAATGCGCCAATTCCAGGGGTGGCTGCGGGCTGCCGTTTTCAGAGTGGGGGGCCCAGAATGCTTGGGCCTTACCATGCTGAGAATCCAAGCCCCCAGCTGCCTAGTTTTAACTGGCTGGCAATCAAAATATGGCGGAAGCCCATGCATATTTTTTTTTTTAAATAATTTTTAAAAAACATTGGGCTTTCCTGCTTTTTGATCCCCAGCCAAGGTAGCTGGAGGCAGCTGTAGGTGGCAGGCTGTAGCTGTCTGCTTTATCTGCGCTAATAATCAAAAATTCCGTGGAGCGCTATGTCATTTTATTTTTATTAATTATTTTTTTTCCACACTTCTGTGTGTGTGACAGACCCAACAGCTAATCACAGACACTGACACAGAGAATGGGCGTCTCTGATTGGCTGCTTGAGTAACCTGAAAGCAGCCTAAACATAGTACCATACTAGAATGTATGGGCTGATTGTAGATTGCTCAAACAGCCAATCACAGATGCCCATCCTCTTTGACAGCATCTGTGATTGGCTGTTGGGTCTGTCACATATAGAAGTGTGAAAAATCATTTTTAAAAACATGATTTAGCGCTCCACAGTCTTTTTGATTCTCACCGCAGATAAAGCAGACAGCTACGGCCTGCCACCCCCAGCTGCCTGGCTTTACCTTGGCTGGGGATCAAAAGACAGAGAAGCCTAATATTTGTTTTAAACTTATGGAAAATATATTTTTTTAAAAATATGTTGATGGCCAGCCAGCAAAAACAAGGCAGCTGGGAGCTGGGATTCTCAGTATGGTAGGGCCCAAGCGTTGTAGGCCCCCCACACTGATAATCGCAGCCCGCAGCCACCCCTGAAAATGGTGCATTCTTCATAGCACCATTTCCAGGCACTTTAGCCGGCTCTTCCAGTGGCTCTAGTGGTGAGTGGCACCTTGGGTAATAAAAGGGTTAGTACCAGGCCAGCTTTGTATTATCAGCCGGTACTTAGCCCAAATGTCATGGTGTCATGTCAAATTAGACATGTCCACCATGAATTTCAAGTAAACAGAAAAAAAAAACTGATTTTTTTTTAATTAAAAATAAAACACAAAACACATTTAGGGACTCCATCTTTAATTTAAAAAAAATCCTTGTTCTGACGAAATCCACGGGTCTTCTGTCTTCAGCTCTGCTACATCTTTGCCATCAGATAAATATGTCTGTCAACAAGGATGAGCAGGCACAGAATGACACTTTAGCACTGTTACTGTGTAGTGCGGCACTATGTTTCTTTTTTTGTCATTTTAATTAGTGTAGAAATCTTGGGAAAAGTGTGGATTGTGCTCTGGAAGTGAGTCAGGTATAGCTAACTATGTTATTTTCTGCAGAGATAAGTCCTGCATAGAAGACGTGATATCATTCTTCACCTAGAGACATCACTGGTGAGTATGTGTATTACTTATACACACATACTGACACTATATACAGAGCTACTGTGTATAATATCAATAGTGATCATTGCATTACCTGTACACTGACACTATATACAGAGCTTTTTTACAATTTTATTATTTTAGTATTATTTGTCACTATGTGGTGGCATTATGTGCTTTGGTCATGACATGACGGTATTTGTCCCTTGTATGTAGTATTATTCAGTCACTAAGTGGTGGCAATATGTGGTCTCATGTTGTGGCAGTATTTATACCTTATATGTGTTAGCATTTGATCACTATGTAGTAGTATTACGTGCTTTGGTCATGGTGTAGCAATATTTGTGTATTGTGTGTGGCATTATTTGGGCACTATGTCATGGTAATATGTGATCTGGTCACGGTGTGGTGGTATTTCTGCCGTCTATGTGGTATTATTGGTCTTGGTAGAGTGGATTGTGGTCAGACATTTCTTTTATCTGATATCACCAAGGGGAAACTTCTTTATTTCCAATAGATATTAAATACTTGGATGTTTAACCCCTCCCTGTCCTGTGACACAGCAGCAGAGATGCAGTTACTGAGGTTCGCCAGAGAAAGCAAGTTGAGCATTTGGTGAGATTTTCACCTCAGTATTTATAAGACAAAACCAGGAGAGGGTGAGAATTGCAGAAAAAAATTACCTCTGATTGCTCCACTCCTGATTTTGTCTTACAAATACTGAGGCAAAAACCTCATCAAATACTCAAAGTGCCATGTTCTTCTAATGGTGCGGATTCCACCAATAAATAAGTGATCCTTCCTAACCTGTACATCGCTGAGAACTTGTTTTCACCAAAATATCCCTTTCATGCAAACTACAGTAATTGTACATCACAGTAATGGTGAGCGCAGAGTGATGTGCAGGAGACACTTGGGTTTTACAGTCCACGCTAGACTATAATATGTATAACGGATAACAGGTACTTGTATTTAGCTGAAGAATGGGTGGGCCCACGTGGGTCCAGGTGGGTGGGTCCCTGGAGTCAATTTTCCTGGTGGGCCCCAGACACCCCAGTCCGGCGCTGAATACATAGCATGCATAGCAGCAACCATGATATGCTTTTTATTAATATTTATCTCTCAGACCCTTCATCCTCCCTACTATAATTTTCTAAGATAATGACATTTGGATGTTCTTTGGCTGTAAGCCATAATCAACATTAACAGAAATAAACACTTAAAATAATTCAGTTTGTTTGTAATGACTATATAATATATGCATTTACCTTTATGTATTGAATTACTGAAATAAGTTAACTTTTTGATGATATTTTAATTAATTAATTGAGATGCACCTGTATCTGCTCTCCTATCCATGGGATTATGTAAAGAACCCATATCATTAAAGGGAAGAACTGACCCCAGAAATTTTAGCTACAGGAACATTAGTGTTAGGGGCCCTTTGCTAAGATGCCGCCTTTGATTCATAAAATGAGATTTACGTTTACATGAGGAGTAAATGTCATGCACGGACTAGGTGATGTTCGGTGCACAGAGCAACACAAAGGGGAAGGAATCCCCGAGTCGAGGGAAGTGGTGACCCCCAAAGAAACCTTCCACTGGTCCCTGACTCCTCTGACCACCCTCCGCGCTTATGCACCGAGCAGGATACCTGGCCCTGGCTAACCCTGACCTTGGCCTAAGGTAGAGAACGGATGGGATAAGCACTTAGTCAACCCATCTATGTACATAAGAACATACAGGGGGCACACAAGTGAAAGTACACAAACTTGAATGCTGTAGCCCAAACACCTGGGCTTGCAGCAGGCATGGCTCCACTAATAGGACTGGTCAGCAGTAATACCAGCAGCCACTGAACACCACACAGAATGGGAAATTCTATAATCGGCAACATGTGATGTATCATGTCACCATATAAAGAGAACTGGGAGTAGTCACCGATCTGGCTGTAAGCTGAGATAAAACTGGAGCTGCCAGCAAGGGAAAACTGACATGAACCCTTGCTGGCACAAAATAATTTTCTCCTGTGTTGAGAAAATTCTATACATTTGTACATGCTATGTACTATAGATATGTTATACATGTACACCAGACAGGAATGAATGCACTTCACCATCCGCTTTTCTGCTAATGGTGTTTTCTGTCAAGTGCACTTTGAGACTCCTAGTGCTCATGTCTGTGAATAGCAAGAAGTTACTTGAGTTACTTGGAGTTCTAACTTCAGAAAGCTTTCACTAGAATTAGTTGTATTGACATGTATTGATTATAAAAGTCAAGGATGTGATAAATTTAGGTGACCAAACATTCTAGTCACCTAAGCACAGACCTTGCTGATAAAAAGGGGCAGTTATACACACTTTTTTACAGAAAAATCACTGCAAATTCATGTTTATGGTTACTTTGGGTGATTTTTCTGGGAATTCAGATGCCTGTCTCAAACCATTTTCATAAGGTAACATTTCATGTTTTTCTGAAATCCACTGCAGAATAATAAGCATCCATTATCAACAGTATCATATATTGAAATATTTTTGTTTCAGAGACTGTTACAGGGTGCAGGGACTTAAGCCATTTCATATACTTAGTGTTAAGTTTGTGTCTTTTTTTTCACAAACTGCAACGAACATCAATGTTTTGCCATTTATTACACCATTTTGGTACCGACGGCAAAACTTAATGATACAAGAAAAAAATTATTACATTTATATATTACATTTATATATATATATATATATATATATATATATATATAGTGAGGCACCGCCGGCATGGTCCTCATGGCCGGGGTGCATCACATGCAGGATCAAGGTATGATCCTGTGCACACTGGCCGGTTTTACTGTGATGATGCTGTGTGAACCAACTTTGAACACAAGGTTTCATGTTACTAATGAGTGGCTCATAAGATCGAGGAAGCCCTAAGGAAAAGGGATGTAAGGGCTGAGTGCTGACAACCCGGAACACAGGGAGTTAACCTGAGCTGTGTGAAAGGCTGATTACCAGCAGCTAAGGGGGTGTGTCCATGTAGGAGTGGCTGGCACGATAAGAGGCAGCCAGCTGAGTGATTCAGATTCAGATTCAGATGGAAGCTGAGACCAGCCAAGTGCAGAGCAGTCCAGAGGCTCTGTGTGAATGAAGGGAGCATGCTAGCTCCAGGCCGGTGCCAAGGTCCGCGGTTGTGATAGCACCTGGTGGGGAAGCCGTGGCTGAACCCGGTGGAGACTGGTCCGGGCGTGGGGTGAACCACGTCCGGGAAAGGAGCCCTTGGGGACGCTTGGTGGACCCGTGACACAGGTAGCGAGACCCGGATCCGTGCCCGGTAAGACAGCGGTTCCCGTGTAACGGAGTGAGCTGTGTGTGAGTAATGCCAGGTGGGCATAACCGCTATTGGGTCCGACTAGGCAGTCGGTAAAGGACCCGTTGATGTATGTAGGGGCTTAGGCAATTGCCCTGAATGTAAGAGGATGACCTATGTAAGAACATTGTATAATAATGTGGGGAGAAAGTGACCCAGCCAGTATGGATGATGTTGGAGGCGTTCCGTCCCTGTGGGACGAGAGGGAGGCTTGCCCTGCTGCTTGCAGAGGGTACCCGTCCCTCAATCACGGCCTCTAATGGTGTGGGTGTGCCTGTGGTGCCAGACACAGGGGTAATAGGGCTCCTAGTAGGTAACGGATGAGGTTCCCGTGTACTATGGTTTGCCAGTCCCTGTAATGGGCCATGGAGGAGCCACAGTCCATGGATGATGGGCTGTGAGCGTGTGGAAGAAATGTATGTGATCCATGGACGTTTGAATGATGGATCACATACGGTATGTAAGGTCCCGGTCAGGCAGGAATCCTGACTACGGGTAATGTTGGGTCATCTTGCTGGGTAACTAAAGTCGGGCGGCAGGTACCGCCATTGGGACCCACAGGGCCCGTTGAGGCGTATGTAACGAAGGTCAGAAGCAGGGGTTCAAAAGGGCTCCTAGAGTGGGGACACCATGGTTGAACCAGATGGACTCTGACCGGGACGTAGGCGGAGATACGTCCAGGAAGGAGTCCCTTGGGGATACATGACATACCCGGTACTCAGGTTGCTCAATCCCTGTTATGAACCCGGAGAGGTCATCGTCGAAATATAACGAATGTATTTATTATAAATGTACTGTAAGATGTGTAAGTAGGCCGGAGGCCGTAGCTACCCCGGGAGCAGGTGTTAGAGCTCCAATGGGGAGAGAGTCGTGGTTACAGGTCCCGGGTTATTGTGAACGTATATGTGTAATGTTCTATGTAATGTATGATGTATTTATGTAAAGTGTTTATAATCAATGTGCAATGTGGCAAACATGCTACCCGGGTTATGTTATTATATGTGAAAAATAAACTGGTAGACATTGGTTAAACTTATAAACACGTGTTTTTTTCGTTATGCAAGCGGGTTCCCCGGTTGCTACCTCACAATATATATATATATATATATATATATATATATATATATATATATGTATATATATATATATATATATATATACACACACATACACTTATTAATGTGTTTCTACAAAAAAAAAAGTCTCACAACAGTATGATATTCTAGACAAGTCATAACAGTATTATAAAAGACATAAGACTAATACGGTTATGTTGCAAATTTATCATTAAGGTGTGACAAATAATACCTTTACAACCACCGATACACTTTAAAACAGTGGCCTTTAAGGAGCCTTATTCCTTACTGCCATTTTAAAACAGCAGTAAAGAATAAGTTAATAAGTGGATTAAAATGTCTAAAAAAAGTAACAAAAAAACTAAATAAACAAAAAGCACACGAAAATCATGAATCGGTCTCCATCTGTCAGATACAGCCAGAGACCCCCGAGAAAAGACAGAAGTAGTTTATTTCTTCATCTGGATGCCCCTTTGCGGGCTATGAGGCGCTCAGTGAGCACCATGCATCGAAAACAAGAATCAGCATTACCAGTGCTTCTATAGGACTCGGCAATCATATAATTGCTGGGATTTTGACGGCATATCAGAGGCGCCATGTGATTTCTCTCACATCAGGAGAAAGTCCTCTTTACCTTTCTATCCTCTAGATTCCCAAGATTCCAGTGGGGGAAAAAAACTAACAAACAAATCTAAAAATTTACAGATATCTTATTGGAAGACACAGTAAAAAAAAAAAATATAAATACGAGTAAAGCGTTTATGAAAAAGATTAAAATAAAAATAAAGCCCTGCCACGAAACATACAGGCAAAGAAATCAATTTTTCCTTTATTTGCATTGTTAAAATAAAAGTTACATAGTAATGTACCCTAAAACAGCACTAATAATACCACAATTTATCCGGTCGAAGACAGAGCCACAAACAGAACCTTCAATAAAATATAGTTGATAGTATTGTCTTTAAATACTATCACATGTAATCTTACATAAATTTATAACAAGGAAGGGCACTCCTTTCCAATATGTATGCCAACAGTCTTAAAAAAAACCATAACAGCAGATGGCAGCTTCCAGGCTGTTTGCTCAGCAGATAGATAACTCTTTACAGCTCGTATTAAAGTTCTCAGTAACATCAGTCATTGCGGCTGAACAGTGAAACAAATATCAGCACTACATTACTGTGCACTGGGTACACAATGCACAGCCTTCTGAATACACTACAAAGAAATAATATCATACTTAAAACGACTAAATAAATCCATGTGATGTTAAAGGGAACCAACCATCAAAAAATACCTATCTAACCTCTAAATATCTGTCCCTGGGGCCCTAAATGACTATTCTAACCATCCCTGACTGACTAAATCTACCTAACTAAAGGCACAATAAATCACTTTTATACTTACCAAATTCTTGTCGCCTGGGCGTTCCTCCAGGGTCTCTGTCAGCAAGGCGGGTCTCCTCGCTGCTGTCCGTCTTCCTTCCAGGGCGGCATCTTCTTCCTATGGATTCAAAATACCCGCCCATTGCGTCCTCGCAATGAGCGGGTCACGTGCTGCAGGCCCCTCGTCACTGGTGCACTCAGACCGGCTTCTGAGCATGCGCAGATGGCATGTTGAAGCCGGCCTGGGCGCGTCACAGTCCCAGCGACGCAGCGGGCAGAAGTGACGCGGGGCCTGCAGCACGTGACCCGCTCATTGCGAGGACGCAATGGGCGGGTATTTTGAATCCATAGGAAGAAGATGCCGCCCTGGAAGGAAGACGGACAGCAGCGAGGAGACCCGCCTCGCTGACAGAGACCCTGGAGGAACGCCCAGGCGACAAGAATTTGGTAAGTATAAAAGTGATTTATTGTGCCTGTAGTTAGGTAGATTTAGTCAGTCAGGGATGGTTAGAATAGTCATTTAGGGCCCCACGGACAGATATTTAGAGGTTAGATAGGTATTTTTTGATGGTTGGTTCCCTTTAAATTGTTCTGCATTATACATATGAATTTCACATGGACTAGATTGTATGTTTCTTAGGGCCCTTTCCCATTGGCGTTTTCGCCAAAATGCGGCAGATGTGGCAGATTTACCACATTTTCCGCCGAACGGCTGCACTTGCGGCACACTTGTGGCACACCCCATGCATTGTCTATGGGGCTTTCGGTAAGTGTGCGGCAAGTGCGGTTCCGGCAGGTGCAGCAGGTGCGGCCGCGAAAAAAAAACGCTGCTGACTGGACAAAAAAGCTAGTGTGAAAGGGGCCTTACTAAACTATTCAGATACCTGTTTTATATGGCAACCTATTGTATAATTTTAACTTTTCATTGTCTTGACTCACAGGCATTTTTGATCAAGTATAAAAATGAAGTAACATACAGGTCCCAATTAATCAAATCTTTTATTCCAGAAAATGAAAAGATTTGAACACTTGTAAAATATTTGCACAATTTGGAGTTGTGCAAAAATGTTGTGACTTGTATTTTTACCCCAGTTTCGTCTGCACTAGGGTGGGCGTGATGGAGGCATAACATCACAACCCATAATTCAAGATGAGCTGTGGTGTTCTTTATGTCAGAAATCTTACTCCTGTCCTTGCGTGAAGTAACATTTGTAGTGTGATGCATGGTGGCGCACACCATTTGTCAGACATTCCTGAATTAGTACAAGGTGTGCACCTATTAGGGATTCAGAAGATCTGACTATTCCACATCTTCTCCATAAAGACTGGCATGAATATCACTGGTCTTGATTAACCAGGGCCTTAGTCTATAATATGTATGCTGTCTTTTTAACCAGACCTGTACAATAATGACATTTATTTGGCAGAAAAGCAAATGGTTATAAATAGATATCACATATTAAAGGGTTGTCCACTACTTATACAACCCCTTCTAATTCCCCATTTGTCTGGTGCACATTCCAGCTTTCAGATGAATAATTAATGACGAATTGAGAGCTATGGCTGTCAGCTCACTTCCTGTTGATTACTTATACATCTGAAGGCAGGGACAGTGAAGCTGCTGGTTTCTGGGCATGAGGCTTATGTAACACAACTACCTCACGTGAACCCAGAGAAAGCAAGGCCCGACACTGCTGTACTGTCCATGTAGGGGACACAGCTAGCATCTGGTCAGATGAGACCAACGTAGAACTATATGTAGCGGTAAGCTAACACTGCACATCACTCAAAGCACCATCCCCATTGTGAACATGGCGGTGGCAGCACCATCTTTGGAGATGCTTTCCTTCAGCAGGAATAGGGAAGCTGGTCAGAGCTAATAGAAAGCTAATTGGAGCTAAATACAGGTTAATTCTGGAGGAAAACCTGTTAGAGACTTGAAACTGGAATGTAGGTTCACCTTCCAGTAGAATGACTACCCTAAACATACTGACAGACACACAATGGAATCATTTAGATCAGGGTAGGGAAACTCCAGGCCTTGAGGGCCACCAACAGTGCAGGGTTTCAGGATGTCCTTAGTATTGCATCGGTGATAGTTGAATCACCTGCCCTGGTGATAATTTCAACCCCTGTGCAATACTAAGGTAATCCTAATAACATAATTTGTTGGCGGCCCTCAAGGCCTGGAGTTTCCCACCTCTGGTTTAGATCAAAGACCAAAGTACAGATCTAAAATCACTATGAGAAACTGTCACAAGACTTGAACATTTCTGTTCACAGATGTTCCCCATCCAATTGCACTGAGTGAGAGATATTTTGTAAGGAAAAATTGGCACAAATGTCAACTTTTATGCGTGTAATACTAGTAGAGATATACCCCAAAAGACTTTCAGCAGTGATTGGAGTGAAAGGTGGTATAATATATTGGTTCAGGGGAGCTGAATACAAACATATGTCACAATTTTTTTATTTCTATTTTTTAAATATTTAGAAAATCATGTACCATTTCCTTTACAGTTCACACATACTTGCTAGTTAGTGTTGTTATATAATATAAAATACCCATAAAATACATTTACGTTTGTGGGAGTAATGTGAAAAAATGTGGAAAAGTGAAGTTAGTTGCATATGAATACTTTTTCTAGGTAGTGTATTTGGCTATAGGTAAACAGATGATAACCAGTAACTTTCCCATCTCTTGCTCTTCTTTTATAGGAGAGCTCTGGAACCAAAACAAAAAATAATCTAATGGCCATGTCCTCATAAACTATAAAAATAACATCCATAGTTCTGTTTCCCACCCTTACAGTACCTGTAATTTAGTGTGATGCTGAAGCTGTTCCTTGGTGCTTTTACTCCTTTCTGGGATGTAACATCACACATTAGAGAGTGTTATCTCCTCCCTGCTAGTAACAGTCAGCTCCCTTATATCTGCTTCTGTTCTGTCTGAGAGCACAGCCATGCCTCCTGATGTGTGATGTAATGTCCCAGAAGAGAGGGGGAGCACCAAGAAGCTGCTCCAGTGTTGCACTGAATTATAGGTAGTGTGAGGATGGGGAACATCACTATTGATATCATCTTTATAGTTTATGAGAGCATGGTCATTAGAATCATTTTTTATCTCCCTTTAAATCAAGATTATTCTACTTAATTTACACAGTAGCTACACTGCAGTGCTGTCACACACAATATCTGTACAATTTATCCAGTGTTTTAAGGCTTGGTTTCCCTGTCTCTATGACTTTGCAGTAACATCCTCTCACTATCCAGATTCACCACAAGATGGCAGCTTCTGCTCCCCATTTCACTTTTATACAGGCTATGATAGTCACCTAATTGGCTGTGGTTCACTAGGTGATGTGATCACTGAAAGCCATTATAGGTGAGCCCACCCAGCCGGGCCCAGTGTCATGTGACCCTTTTCTCTGGCTGATGCAATCTTCTGCTATGTTTAACATGGTGTTGGCTATATGAGTTAATTCATGAGAAGCATATTACAAAGTGGTTAAACTCAGCAGATTCAGTGAATTCCTAAATATTTTACGTGAATCTGATTCACAAACAATTTTCCCAACTATATTACAATTCTGGTGCATAATTTCATAGAATTGTGCAGTGCAATAATTATCTTTTCTTCCTATGCGAAACTAGAAGATAGCATTTGTTACTGATGAGATTCTATGTAGGAAGCAGAGGGAGAAGGGAGGAGCTCTACCTCTAGCTCCTCCCTCTAACTCTAGCTCCTCCCTCTTGTAGCTACATAGAATCTCATCATTAACACTTGCCTTCTCCTATCTCAGTAATGGGAAAGTCTTCACTGAATACAGATTTTACCTCAGAACTGAGAATTGTGATAATGACTGATCAATTACAAATTTGTCTGATAAGATATATTACAAATTTGCTTATTTTCATGTGTACTATTGATCTGTTAAATAAAAATTAAAACAGCAGTTACACTGTAATTTCTCTAAAACACAAAGTAAAATGAAGTGCATGGTTAGACCCACTTTTTCTCTAGGATAATTTTGGTACATATGATCATAACAGTTAATACATTTTGAAGAGTTGCTACATTTTTTAACTAATCATGACTTCCCACAACAGCCTCCAAAACAGATGGGTCATGGATGCCCAGTGTGTTCTTGGTGTTGCAGATGTTCATTTCTTTCTATGACTGCAGCAATGTCTATTTAACTAACCGAACTGACTGTCTAATTTTAATGTCAGATCAGGTTTAGGAGGCAAAAAAGAAATTGAGAGATATTGGAGTGTGAATTTCCACCACAGGTAATATTGTCCAAACATTATGTTGGTATATTTGATGAAAACCAGGAATTGTTTTAACCTGCATAGTAAGGCCCCAGTTAACAGTCTAAGTTTATGTTCACACGTTGCAGAAAATTTTTACAATGGATTTGGTTAAAAATCCTCAACCAATCTGCATGTGTTACTTGTGAATTTCTTTGCTGATTTTACCCTTCTCAACTTAATAATCAATAGGGTGAAAACCACAATAAAAATCTTCATAATAATGAGCATACTGAGAATATGAAATCGGCACTACACTGGAATACAGTTGTGGCCAAAAGTATTGACACCCCTGTAATTCTGTCAGATAATACTCAGTTTCTTCCTGAAAATGATTGCAATCACAAATTCTTTGGTATTATTATCTTCATTTAATTTGTCTTCAATCCAATCGATGGCAGCTTAGCTGGAGTTTCTAGCACATAACACCTAGTCCTGCCTTAAAACTACAGTAAGCACCACATCCCTGGAATCAAGGTCTCTGCCCCTACATTAGGCTACTCTCAGATTAAATAGAGCTGCGTGATTTTTCCTTCATGCACTTTCATCACCTTTTTTCCAAGAGCCAGAACTTTTTTATTTTGCATTGCTGTTTGAGGTCTTTTATTTTTAAAGAATGATTTGTTCTTTTGATTTAGATCATTCATGTTACCATCCAATGTGTTGCAAAAAGGGAAATAAAAATCCAAGCACGGCGTAAAAAAAAAAGCAACTTTGCAATTGATTAATTATTAATAATCCTCTAAATACTCAAAAAACTAAGTGAATTTTAATTGTAATGTTAAACTGCTTGTTACTGCTGCTCCGTGGCAGTGTTGGCCAAACATGTACAGGACCTTCCAATTGCCTTCACAAGTGCCTTCCAATTGAGCTTGTAAGTGCTGCTCTGAAATTGGCCAACTGTGCTCCTGTGGCATCAGTTGGGGCTAGCGGGGCAATGATGTTGCTGGTATGAACTTTCAATCAGACAGGAGCGCACCGCCCCCCATAAAGAAGGGTGTTCTCGGAAAAGAATTAGGAGACATAGCTTGCATACATAAATTAGAAAATCTAAACCCCTACCTAAAAGTGTCTAATTCTGGATTGCTATATTGTAAAATCCTCATGTTTATTATGTTACTGACAGTTTCTTTCATGGATTGCTTGCTAGCAGATGTGACTCATAGAGCTGCGTGGATGAGCACACAGAAAGAAAATGATTAAAGCCTTCTGGGAAATGAATAGATTGGGCCTGAAACTGATTTTGTTATAAGAAGTGATATGACTGGATAAAATGCATTAATCTTTAAAAACACTGAATTAAATGATTGATTGCAAGTCAGGAATTTGTCAGGCAATTTTTTAAATGCTCAGAAATTATTTTTCCATTGGCTATCAATATAAGCCTTAGATTCTGCCAACCCTTTACTTAGGTGTACCACCTCCTTAGGTAACATTCTTCAAAAGGTTCTTTAGTTGCAAAAATACAATTTATAAGCAATAAATGAAGATAAGAATTAGATAAATAAGAAATTGGCACTAGGACTATTTTTTCTTCTAATTTTTAAGTGTTTCCTTAAATGTTTTATAAACATTCCAGGTTCCAGGTCTCCAATTAAAAAAAAAAAAAAAGTGAGTATTTTTCTCTTTCCAATTGCGGCATTTATATGGACAGTAAGGGAATTCATTACCTCCAAGCCTTCAGCAATATTTATAAAGGGAGGGAGAGTAGCCTAAAGCTCAGTCACACGCTAGAGTAAATTAGATCACTCATTACTTTTATATGGACCACATTGGGGAAAAAATACAATAAAAGTCATATACAATAATAAAGTAGGTAAAAATGAATGAAAAACAACATTTTGACTATGGTGACACAAGGGAAAGTACTGTATGAAAATACTGCAGAAGCATATACAGATCCCTAGAGGCCAGAAGAGGCCTGATGTCTTTTTCTTGCAGCTTGTCAATGTAGTAATTGATAGTTGTGATATTTGAGGGCTGTTTTGATTAGATGGCCACAAGACATTTTCTGTTCATGCCTTTTCAACAGCCTTATCTTACACCTGTATTATACCTATACCAACATTGCTGTATAAGAGTATTGTGAGCCAGGTTACCGTTTTGCTGGCTTAGATTTGCTCTGCTGGTGCACTAACAGGCATACATGTGATAAATAACTACCTCAAGACTTTAGGTATTTTCCTTCAGTGTACCGTACTTTCCTCTTTCAAATTATTATTTTTATATAGTTTTAACAATAGGACCAAGAATAAAGTCACATATTTAATTTAAATACGTTATCAGATCATATAATACCTACAGAGATCGGTGACTAGCCAAAAAAAACAGGTAAAAGCTATATACACCAATAAGTGGCCATAAACAGCAACTAAAACTAAACCTAAATATATGACCACAAATGTTAATATTAAAATAAATTTTATTGCACATATAAATACATATTAAAAAACAGAGAAAACAATAAAAAAATAAACAAACAATACAGTCAAGGACAAGAATTAGACTCGTGTGAGAATAGTAGTAACAATTGGTCCATACACAAAATAAGCATATTGCTAAGAATAGGGCAACCTATGTGTTACGCTTGGGAAGCCAGGTTAGCAAGGAGCTGGATGTAGGGGTTCAGGGGAGCCTACTCTGGCCCTGATATTGGGGTCCCTGGCTTGCTCTGATCTCAGAGGTACCTCTAAATGTGAGGAGGTCCGAGCCACTAGCCTAAGTCCTTAAAGCTCCTTAGAAGCCCTAGGCATAAGCCTCCTACCTCCACCCACGGACCACGGAACCCAACAAGCTCCTAGGGAAAGAAAAACAGCAGCTTCGGATCACCGTCTGCACTCCACAGGTCACAGAGCAGAAGTGAATTGAATCAGCAACATCAGGTGGATGTGAGCTGACCCATTTATGGCCAAGGGGTGGGGAGCAACCAGCCCAGACACGCCCCTCAGCTCACCTAAGCATGAGTCATATCCATCACACACACATCTGCAGCAACCTCACCTGTAGAGCCGCACACTGAATAGGGAAAAAAAAGTTAAAATCAACAGCAGCAACAGCAGCACCCATGAGCATAAGACAGCCCATACATAACACTATGGTGTTAAGACCACATAACAATATGTAAAGTCCTGACTAACACATATCAGCTTTAATAAATAAATATTGAAAATATAAGTATAAGCTATTAGTGTGGGTAGCGCCCGATGCACGTTTTGCCTTTTTAGCTTCTTCCAGGGGTCATTTTTTAATATGTATGTTAAAATATGTGCAATAAAATTAATATTTTATCATCAACATTTGTGGTCTTATATGTAGGTTATCAGATCATGTAACAATGAACATACAAAGAAAACAAGACAGTGCACTAAGGGGGAGGGGAAAGGGCAATATGAGGCATAAGGACAATGGAAAGCAAGAATGAGAAATTAGTCAGGGAACGATGTGTTATTGTATATGATTAGAGATGGATGAACCCACAGATGTTCGAGTTTGCCGAATTCAGCCAGATTTGAAAAAAAAAGAAGGCTGGTTCATGCCCGGACTTGACCTGAAATTGAGCCGCAACTCTAAACCCCATAAAAATCAATGGGGACCTGAACTTTAGTGCTCTAAAATGGTGGTAGTAAGGGCTAGGGGGCTGCAAAAGAAAGCTCAATGTGGAAAATAGCAGGACAATTATACTTACCGGGTTTCGGCCATTCTGTCAACACTGCCTCCGGGTCCACTCATTGAACTTTTTGAATATTCCCCTATTTTCCCTACACACCCTCTGTGAGAGAATCTGTGATTGGTTATCGTCAGACTGCACCCCCCTCCCTTCTGTGTCAGCGTCTGTGATTGGTTGCCCTACACACTAGTATAAAAATAAATAATCGAAAAATACAGCATTGTTTGTTACCCAGCCAAACTAAAGCAGACAGCTGGGGGGTTGGTATTCTCAGTCTGGGGAGGCCCATGTTAATTGGGGCCTTCCCAGGCTAAAAATAGCAGCCCACAGTTGCCCCAGAATTGCCAGAATCAATTAGATGTGCTAATCTTAGCGCTTACTCATCCTGATTGCCCTGTTGTGGTGGTAATAGGGGTAATATAAGGTGCTAATTACATCTTCAGTACCTACAGTCAAATATGGTTGAGGTTCAAAGATATTTTGAGCTTGTTTCACTGACTCTGGCACTGGGTGCCTTGACTGTGTGCAAGGCATCACAAATTCTGAAGACTATAAAAAGACTTTGGGTTGCAATGTAGTGGTCAGTGTTAGAAAGCTGGGTTTGCGTTCTAGGTCATGGGTCGTCCAGGAGGACAATGACCCCAAACATACTTCAAAAAGCACCCAGGAATAATGGAAACAAAGCGCTTGAAAGTTGTGAAGTGGCCAGCAACGATTCCAGATCTAAATCCTATTAAACACTTCTGGAGATATTTTAAAATTGCTGTTGAAAAAGGGCACCCTTCAACTGTTATAGACCTGGAGCAGTTTGCAAAAGAGCAGTGGTCCAAAATTAAAGTTGAGAGGTGTAAGAATGAATACAATTGTTTAAATTACAGGGTAGAAATGTCAGGCTCAGATATTAAGGACAAATAACTTCAAGATATTGATAGCCAAATAAAAATCTTGACCAAATGTCATCAAAATGGAGAGAAGGAGGAAGAGAGTGAATACACGTTCTGTATGAGTTCGCTAAATGTCATCAGGGAACAGACATAATATATTTACTTAACATTTAAATATCCTCCAGTGCACTTTTCATTAGGATGCATATGGTAATGCATATACAAGTGTATCTCAATTACCGTATATACTCGTGTATAAGCCGACCCGTGTATAATCCGACCCCCCTACTTTTGCCCCAAAAATCTGGAAAAACCTATTGACTCGTGTATAAGCCGAGGGTGGACCCCAGCACAGGTATACAGCCCCCAGCAGTGTGGTATACAGGCCCCCCCCAGTGGTATACAGGCCTCCCCAGTGGTAGTATACAGCAGCCCCAGTGGTAGTATACAGCAGCCCCAGTGGTAGTATATAGCATCCCCAGCAGCCCCAGTGGTAGTATACAGGAGCCCCAGTGGTAGTATATAGCAGCCCCAGTGGTAGTATATAGCAGCCCCAGTGGTAGTATATAGCATCCCCAGCAGCCCCAGTGGTAGTATATAGCATCCCCAGCAGCCCCAGTGGTAGTATACAGCAGCCCCAGTGGTAGTATATAGCAGCCCCAGTGGTAGTATATAGCAGCCCCAGTGGTAGTATATAGCAGCCCCAGCAGCCCCAGTGGTAGTATATAGCATCCCCAGCAGCCCCAGTGGTAGTATATAGCAGCCCCAGCAGCCCCAGTGGTAGTATATAGCATCCCCAGTGGTAGTATATAGCAGCCCCAGTGGAAGTACCGTATATAGCAGCCCCAGCAGCCCCAGTGGTAGTATATAGCATCCCCAGCAGCCCCAGTGGTAGTATACAGCAGCCCCAGTGGTAGTATATAGCAGCCCCAGTGGTAGTATATAGCAGCCCCAGCAGCCCCAGTGGTAGTATATAGCATCCCCAGCAGCCCAAGTGGTAGTATACAGCAGCCCCAGTGGTAGTATATAGCAACCCCAGTGGTAGTATATAGCAGCCCCAGTGGTAGTATACAGCAGCCCCAGTGGTAGCATATACCAGCCCCAGTGGCAGTATACAGCAGCCCCAGTGGTAGTATATAGCATCCCCAGCAGCCCCAGTGGTAGTATACAGGAGCCCCAGTGGTAGTATATAGCAGCCCCAGTGGTAGTATATAGCAGCCCCAGTGGTAGTATATAGCATCCCCAGCAGCCCCAGTGGTAGTATATAGCATCCCCAGCAGCCCCAGTGGTAGTATACAGCAGCCCCAGTGGTAGTATATAGCAGCCCCAGTGGTAGTATATAGCAGCCCCAGTGGTAGTATATAGCAGCCCCAGCAGCCCCAGTGGTAGTATATAGCATCCCCAGCAGCCCCAGTGGTAGTATATAGCAGCCCCAGCAGCCCCAGTGGTAGTATATAGCATCCCCAGTGGTAGTATATAGCAGCCCCAGTGGAAGTACCGTATATAGCAGCCCCAGCAGCCCCAGTGGTAGTATATAGCATCCCCAGCAGCCCCAGTGGTAGTATACAGCAGCCCCAGTGGTAGTATATAGCAGCCCCAGTGGTAGTATATAGCAGCCCCAGCAGCCCCAGTGGTAGTATATAGCATCCCCAGCAGCCCAAGTGGTAGTATACAGCAGCCCCAGTGGTAGTATATAGCAACCCCAGTGGTAGTATATAGCAGCCCCAGCGGTAGTATACAGCAGCCCCAGTAATCGAGGCCCCCCCCAGCCTTGCTCCGGTCACCTGTAAAGCAAAATATACTTATCACTGTCCCGCTGCCGTCCGCGCCCGCCGCTGCCGACATCCGCGATCCTCCATCTTCATGCGACTTCTTCCGACTTCCTGTGTTCGGCGCCGGCAATGACGTCATTGCTGCGACAAACACAGAAAACCGGAAGAGGACGCATGAAGATGGAGGATCGCGGATGTCGGCAGCGGCGGGTGCGGACGGCAGCGGGACAGTGATAAGTATATTTTACTTTACAGGTGACCGGAGCAAGGCTGGGGGGGCCTGGATTACTGAGGCTGCTGGGGCTGCCGGGGCTGCCGGGGCTGCTGTATACCGTCACAATTTTTGGGCTGAAAAACTCAGCTTATACGCGAGTATATACGGTAATTAGAATATCATCAAAAGTTATTTTTTTTCAGAAATGTAATACAAAAAGTGAAACACATATATTATATGGAGTTATTACAAACAGTGATCTATTTCAAGTGTTTATTTCTGTAAATGTTGATGAGTATGGCTTACAGCCAATGAAAACCCAAAGGTCATTATCTCAGAAAATTAAATTAATTAATTTTTTGATTATATTCTAATTTATTGAGATGCACCTGTATTGAGATGCATGCTGCACTTGGGTTCAAGTCATACTATAGTCCAAAATGATAATAAAGGGAACCTGACCCCTCCAAATCACCCCCAACCCTATTAATACCTGTCCCTGCACCCTGAAAAATCATTAGCAGCGGTCCTTTTCTATAAAAAATGCGTTCTGTAACATTGTGAAAAACACCATTATACACTTACATATCAGCGACTTCTTCACCTTGAATAAGTCTCACAGGGCGTTCCCTGTGAGACTCTAAACCCTCCTGAGCAGTGCATTATCACGCCCCTATGGGCGTGATAAATAATCCTAGTCCTCCTCGCCCTGCTGTATGGGAGTAATAGCTGGTGTGACGCTATTTGCGTCACATCCGGTCCTGGTGACGTCGGTACACCCTTTAGGTGTAAGCCGACCTCACCATGCGCGGCTTTTTATTTACACCTAAAGGGTGTACAGACGTCACCAGGACCGGATGTGACGCAAACAGGGTGAGGAGGACTAGGATTATTTATCACGACCATCGAGGCGTGATAATGCACTGCTCAGGAGGGTTTAGAGTCTCACAGGTAATGCCCTGTGAGACTTATTCGTAAGTGTATAAAGGTGTTTTTCACAATGTTACAGAACGCATTTTTTTACAGAAAAGGACCGCTGCTAATGATCTTTCAGGGTGAAGGGACAGGTATTAATAGGGTTGGGGGTGATTTGGAGGGGTCAGGTTCCCTTTAAGAAAACTTCAATTTGTTACATAATAAACCAAATATTAAATATAACCGATCTCTCAATAAAATAGGATAGGTCATCTGAAATACAGTCATCTCAATGAATGGCTGATGTAGAATATAGAAGGACAGTTTTCTCAAACAAGAACCACACTTATCTCTGGCTTATAGGGAGGACTCCAGTTTAGTGACCACCTTTCAGGGGGTATATGAACAGAGATTACTGTGATAATACAACTCTTATTCACCAAAATTAGTTAAATATTCTGATTATTTTATGGTTTAGTTGTATTAAATTTCACCTTTGCCATGGTTGCATTTTGCGAAATTTCAAGGAAATTTTACTTACATGTATAAATTTTATAATTACCGTATATACTCACGTATAAGCCGACTTTTTCAGCCCAAAATTTGGGCTGGAAAGTCACCCCTCGGCTTATACGCGAGTATACAGTATATATACATATATATACATCATATATGTATATATACTGCAGCAGCCCCGGAGGTATACAGGCCCCCCCCATCAAGCTCCAGGGCCCCCCCCTTGCACGGAGCCTGTAAAGGAAAATCATACTTGCCAGTGTCCTGTCGCGCCGTCTGCAGCTTGCCGACATGACGATCCCGGGCTTCATTCAGCGTCTTCCGCATTCCTTTAGTCGCGGGCAATGACGTCATTGCCCGCGACTACAGGAAGTCGGAAGCCGGAAGACGCTGAATGAAGCCCGGGATCGTCATGTCGGCAAGCTGCGGACGGCGCGACAGGACACTGGCAAGTATGATTTTCTTTTACAGGCTGCCGCGCAAGGGGGGGCCCTGGAGCTTGATGGGGGGGGCCTGTATACCTCCGGGGCTGCGGCTGTATACAGCCCTGGGGCTGCGGCTGTATACAGCCCTGGGGCTTGCGGCTGTATACAGCCCTGGGGCTGCTGCTGTATACAGCCCTGGGGCTGCTGCTGTATACAGCCCTGGGGCTGCTGCTGTATACAGCCCTGGGGCTGCTGCTGTATACAGCACTGGGGCTGCTGTATACTACCTAAGGGCTGCTGTATACTACCACTGGTGCTGCTGTATACACCACTAGGGCTGCTGTATATACCTCTGGGGCTGCATATGGGGCTGCATATACCTCTGGGGCTGCATATGGGGCTGCATATTCCTCTGGGGCTGCATATACCCCTGGGGCTGCATATGGGGCTGCATATACCCCTGGGGCTGCATATACATATGGGGCTGCATATACCTCTGGGGCTGCATATGGGGCTGCATATACCTCTGGGGCTGCATATGGGGCTGCATATACCTATGGGGCTGCATATACCTCTGGGGCTGCATATGGGGCTGCATATACCTCTGGGGCTGCATATACCTCTGGGGCTGCATATACCTCTGGGGCTGCATATACCTCTGGGGCTGCATATACCTCTGGGGCTGCTGTATACTACCACTGGGGCTGCTGCTGTATACTACCACTGGGGAGGCTGCTGTATACCTCACTGCTGGGGGTTGTATACCTGTGCTGGAGTCCACCCTCGGCTTATACGCGAGTCAATAAGTTTTCCCAGTTTTTGGGGCAAAAGTAGGGGGGTCGGCTTATACACCGGTCAGCTTATACACGGTATATACGGTGTGTAAAAAAGGTAGTATTATTGGAGAATAATATTAACATTTTTTTATGAAGTGTAAATAAAATAGCTTTAAAAAGCACCAGTGAGTTGGCTTACTTTGTGCCAGGTATTTGCACCCAGGTTTGGAACATTTCTTGATGCACAGTACAGGATGGGGAATTTATATGGATACATCTAAATAAAATGGGAATGGTTGGTGATATCAACTTCCTGTTTGTGGCATATTAGTATATGGGAGGGGGAAAACTTTTCCAGATGGGTTGTGACCATGGCAGCCATTTTGAAGTTGGCTATTTTGGATCCAACTTTATTTTTTTCAATGGGAAGAGGTTCATGTGACACATCAAACTTATTGAGAATGTCATAAGAAAAACAATGGTGTGCTTGGTTTTAATGTAACTTTATTCTTTCATGAGTTATTTACAAGTTTATGACTACTTATAAAATGTGTTTACAGTGCTGCCCATTGTGTTGGATTATCAATGCAACCCTCTTCTCCCACTCTTGACACACTAATAGCAACACAGCAAAAGAAATGCTAGCACAGGCTTCCAGTATCCGTTGTTTCAGATGCTGCACATCTCGTATCTTCACAGCATAGACAATTGCCTCCAGATTAGTGATGAGGTTTTTTGTGAATGATGAAATTAGCAAACAAAACCACCGCTATTGGTCTGACACTAACTGACTGTGCATAGATCCCTCCAGAACTCTTGGAACACAAAAATTGATGGTATGGTGTGGTATATGGGATACAAAGATAGTGGGGCCATTCTTCATCAATGGAAACCTCAATGCCACTGGATATCTGAATCATGTAGCAATTTCAGATATCCAGGGCATTGAGGTTTCTATTGATGAAGAATGGCCCTATCTTTGTACCCCATATACCACACCATACCATCAATTTTTATGTTCCAACAGTCTTAGAGGGATCTATACACTGTTCATTAGTGTCAGACCAATAGCGGTGGTTTTGTTTGTTAACTTCATAATTCACAAAAAAGTTTGCCTCATCACTTATCTGAAAGCAATTGTCTATGCTGTGAAGATACGAGATGTGCAGCATCTGAAACAACAGATACTGTGCTAGCATTTCTTCTGCAGTGTTGCTATCAGTGTGTCAAGAATGGGAGAAGAGGGTTGCATTGACAATACAACACAATGGGCAGAACTTTGAACACATTTTATAAGTGGTCATAAACTTGTAAATAACTCATGAAAGAATAAAGTTATGTTTAAACCAAGCACACCATTGTTTTTCTTATGAAATTCTCAATAAGTCTGATGTGTCACATGACCCTCTTCCCATTGAAAAAAATAAAGTTGGATCCAAAATGGCCGACTTCAAAATGTCCACCATGGTCACCACCCATCTGGAAAAGTTTGTCCCCTCCCAAATACTAATGAACCACAAACAGCAAGTTGTAAGAAAAAAAGGGAGAGAAGGGGCGCATGTGTAGGATCACTATAACTAAGTTAGTATGGCGTTATTACAGGTGGCCACTCACCTGTTTGGGTTGTGCAAGACCTGCACAACCCGGTGTAATGGCCTCTGATATATGGGGTACCCCCAGCAATGTGCACGCTCCGCTCCTTCGACCTCGCTGGTCCTCAGCTGTCCGTATAGGACCTTTCCGGTCACGTGGCGCCGGTCCCGGATGTGCATCACTGCTTGTTATCTAGGGAACGCCAGGTCCTTCACCACTGTGCCCTCGCTGTGCTGCTCCAGCCACTGATTCCTCAGGGGGAATAGAAGCTTGCAAGAAAATGATTTAGCGGTCTTGTAGAAGCGCTACTAAAGCTCAGGCACCAGGATGATGAAGTTTATAAACCGCAATCTTTATTTTCCCCTCACAGCTCCACAACATGTTTCAACTGCTCAAGGCAGTCTTCCTCAGGTAGTGTAAGGGGGTGAACTGTGACATCACATTATATAAATAAGAAAAAACTTTGATTGGTTTCCTAATTAACTATGTTTAACTCCTCATGCACTTCTACAAACATTGTCAATAAAAAACTACATAATTAAACTACAATTTATACAATTCCCCTAATTCCATATTGAATATTAAAACTGTATATCTATATAAACCAGACGTAGCTCATTAATAAAATAAAAAATATACATAAAAAATTATTAAAATTATTAAAATTACTATACACATTATTATAAAAAATTATTAAAATGAAATTATTATAAAAATGATTATATGCAAGTAGTGTTTGCATCTTTATATATATTGAAAGAATGATTTTTTTTTTGTCTTCCTGAATTTTAAAGAGGATAAGTATTGGAACTGGAAGTAAGAGCAATAGCAGTTATAGTGACATCTGGTATATTTTGATATAACTCGTTCTGTTTTGGCTCTTCATATATATCTAGATTTGTAAAATAATTCAACAGAAAAAGTATAAGTTCAATACTTTCCATATATATATGTAAAAAATTATTATTTTGATACAATCACCCAACTAAATATTTGCATACTAACAGAATATTTTTGGAAATAAAATATAATTATTATATTAATGTTTTGTTACATTTTACAAGGTTAAATTATGACCCTCTGGACTTAAAGTTCCCAACTTAAAGATCCAGTAACATTCTGTTTTAATAAGGGCCCCTAGACGATCATTTACATTATCTGTTATCAGATCAATGATTGTGAGCTTCATTTTCGTGGCATCTTTTTGGTGGCAGATGGTATAATGCCTTGATAGACTGTGGAATTTATATCCAATCTTGATGTTGTGTCTATGCTCATTAAGCCTAGCATGCATGGTCTGCATGGTCCGCCCTATATATTGAGTACCACACGGACATTCGATTAAATAAATCACATAGGTAGATTGGCATGATACCCTATGTTTGATAGGGAAACTTTGCTTTGTTGTGGCTGACATGAAAGTTTTTTCCCTATTCTTAATGACCTTGCAGCATAGGCATTTGGGGGTCTCACACGCATAGCATCCATTGTTCATATCATCCCCTTTTATTAGTGCCCTATCTTCCGTTTTTTGGCACACATTACTAGGAGACAACATTTCTCTCAGGTTTTTGTTTCTCCTGCATTAGGTTTAGTAGGCAAATGATCAGCGAGAACTGGGTCACTCTTTAATACGAACCAATATTTGCTCATTAGATCTAGAATCATTCTCCTTGGTTGGCAGTATGTTGTAACAAGACTCCATTTTGTCCTATCTATAGTTTTCTCATCACTTATGTTTTTTTTGGATGACATCTTCTCTATACAGCATTCCTGAGATAGGTCTTTCGTTTTCCTAAATGCGTCTTGCAAGAAACGTTTGGGGTATCCCTTCGCTAGGAATCTCTTTTTTAGGGTTTTTGATTCCTGTCTAAAATCACTATCCTCGGTGCAGTTTTTTCTCACCTTCTAGTATTGGCCATAGGGTATGCTGGTTAACCACCTGGGGAGATGCCCACTCCCATACTCCAAGTAGCTATTAACATCAACCTGCTTGAAGAAGGTTGAGGTATACACACTCCCCAGGTGGTCCAAGCGCACCCATAGGTCCAAATACTGAAGGGCTGAGTTAGACACTGATCTAGTGAATTTTAGACCCCATTCGTTTTCATTTATTTCCGTGACAGTTAGTTACTTCTTCTTCTGTTCCTCTCCAGATGATGAATAGATCATCAATGAATCGCCTATAATAAATAATTTTCTCAGCTGTCCACTTGGGCTGCGCAATGGAGACCGATTCAAATGTGCACATGTAGAGATTTACGTAACTGGGTGCGAATCTGGTCCCCATTGCGCAGCCCCTTTTCTGTTGGTATACGGACCCATTGAAAGAAAATATGTTGCTGCATAAAATGAATTTTATTGCTGTCAATAGGAACTCTCTTTGTTCTTTAGGCAATTCTTGATCGTTATTTAAAAAACTTTCAATCACCTCTAGATCCTTCTGATGGGGTATGTAACTGTACAATGCCGTAACGTCTAAGGTCAGTAACAAACATCCTGGTAGGGGGGGTAATGACCTAACTTCTTTTATTAACTGTGTGGAATCTTTCAAATATGACTCCATCTTCCCAACGTATTTTTGCAAAAAAAGATCAACATAATGTGATAAATTACTAGTGATTGACTCTATCCCAGATATACAGTTAGGGCCAGAAATATTTGGACAGTGACACAAGTTTTGTTATTTTAGCTGTTTACAAAAACATGTTCAGAAATACAATTATATATATAATATGGGCTGAAAGTGCACACTCCCAGCTGCAATATGAGAGTTTCCACATCCAAATCGGAGAAAGGGTTTAGGAATCATAGCTCTGTAATGCATAGCCTCCTCTTTTTCAAGGGACCAAAAGTAATTGGACAATGGCCTCTAAGGGCTGCAATTAACTCTGAAGGCGTCTCCCTCGTTAACCTGTAATCAATGAAGTAGTTAAAAGGTCAGGGGTGGATTCCAGGTGTGTGGTTTGGCATTTGGAAGCTGTTGCTGTGACCAGACAACATGCAGTCAAAGGAACTCTCAATTGAGGTGAAGCAGAACATCCTGAGGCTGAAAAAAAAGAAAAAATCCATCAGAGAGATAGCAGGCATGCTTGGAGTAGCAAAATCAACAGTTGGGTACATTCTGAGAAAAAAGGAATTGACTGGTGAGCTTGGGAACTCTAAAAGGCCTGGGCGTCCACGGATGACAACAGTGGTGGATGATCGCCGCATTCTTTATTTGGTGAATGAGAACCCGTTCACAACATCAACTGAAGTCCAGAACACTCTCAGTGAAGTAAGTGTATCTGTCTCTAAGTCAACAGTAAAGAGAAGACTCCATGACAGTAAATACAAAGGGTTCACATCTAGATGCAAACCATTCATCAATTCCAAAAATAGACAGGCCAGAGTTAAATTTGCTGAAAAACACCTCAAGAAGCCAGCTCAGTTCTGGAAAAGTATTCTATGGACAGATGAGACAAAGATCAACCTGTACCAGAATGATGGGAAGAAAAAAGTTTGGAGAATAAAGGGAACGGCACATGATCCAAGGCACACCACATCCTCTGTAAAACATGGTGGAGGCAACGTGATGGCATGGGCATGCCTGGCTTTCAATGGCACTGGGTCACTTGTGTTTATTGATGACATAACAGCAGACAAGAGTAGCCGGATGAATTCTGAAGTGTACCGGGATATACTTTCAGCCCAGATTCAGCCAAATGCTGCAAAGTTGACTGGACGGTGCTTCATAGTACAGATGGACAATGACCCCAAGCATACAGCCAAAGCTACCCAGGAGTTCATGAGTGCAAAAAAGTGGAACATTCTGCAATGGCCAAGTCAATCACCAGATCTTAACTCAATTGAGCATGCATTTCACTTGCTGAAATCCAGACTTAAGACGGAAAGACCCACAAACAAGCAAGACCTGAAGGCTGCGGCTGTAAAGGCCTGGCAAAGCATTAAGAAGGAGGAAACCCAGCGTTTGGTGATGTCCATGGGTTCCAGAGTTAAGGCAGTGATTGCCTCCAAAGGATTCGCAACAAAATATTGAAAATAAAAATATTTTGGTTGGGTTATGTTTATTTGTCCAATTACTTTTGACCTCCTAAAATGTGGAGTGTTTGTAAAGAAATGTGTACAATTCCTACATTTTCTATCAGATATTTTTGTTCAACCCTTCAAATTAAACGTTACAATCTGCACTTGAATTCTGTTGTAGAGGTTTCATTTCAAATCCAATGTGGTGGCATGCAGAGCCCAACTCGCGAAAATTGTGTCACTGTCCAAATATTTCTGGCCCTAACTGTAATAGGGCGACCAGGGGGGTTTATTGGGTTCTTATGAATCTTTGGGAGAAAGTAAAAATGGGGTACCTTATACTTCGGAATGTCCAGGAATCTTTTTTCTTTTTTATCTAAAATTCCCTTCTCATATGCTGTTTTAATTATTTCATTGTATTTTAAAAAGATACTAATGGAGGGATCTTCTTCTAGTTTTACATAATATTCCTCATCTCTCAGGATCCTCATTCCTTCCTCTATATACCACTCTTTATCCATAAGCACCCCCTCCCCCTTGTCTGCATTTTTTATTATCACTTTTTATTATCACTTGGGTGATTGTATCAAAATAATAATTTTTTACATATATATATGGAAAGTATTGAACTTATACTTTTTCTGTTGAATTATTTTACAAATCTAGATATATATGAAGAGCCAAAACAAAACGAGTTATATCAAAATATACCAGATGTCACTATAACTGCTATTGCTCTTACTTCCAGTGCCAATACTTATCCTCTTTAAAATTCTGGAAGAAAAAAAAAAAATCCTTGTTTCAATATATATAAAGATGCAAACACTACTTGCATATAATCATTTTTATAATAATTTCATTTTAATAATTTTTTATAATAATGTGTATAGTAATTTTAATAATTTTAATAATTTTTTATGTATATTTTTTATTTTATTTATGAGCTACGGCTGGTTTATATAGATATGCAGTTTTAATATTCAATATGGAATTAGGGGAATTGTATAAATTGTAGTTTAATTATGTAGTTTTTTATTGACAATGTTTGTAGAAGTGCATGAGGAGTTAAACATAGTTAATTAGGAAACCAATCAAAGTTTTTTGTTATTTATATAATGTGATGTCACAGTTCACCCCCTTACACTACCTGAGGAAGACTGCCTAAGGGTATGTGCACATCAGTTGGTTTGTGGGCTGGTTTTGCACGTTTTCCGTCGGCGGTTCCCGCTGAGTTTTATGTTAATTTATGTTAATCCTACCCACCGGTAGGATTAACATGCTAGTCAATGGAGTTTTGGAAACGCTGTGTACATTACAACGTTTTTCTTCTTGACGATTTTAGTTTATTCACCGGTTTCCGACCGGTTCTCAAAGATAGAGCAAGCGACTTCTTTTTAGCGTTTTTCCAGCGGGTCCAGCTGAACAAGTGCAGCAAAGACCAGTCTGGAAATCGCTAAGGAACACGCCGGGAAATCGCCAAGAACACGCTGTGCGACCGCTAGGAACCCGATCGCAAAACGTTAGCAAATCGCTAACAAAACGAGGGACACTGGCGAGTGCAGAAAACTCAGTTTCTGCCAGTCTCCACCGGTTCCCGGTCGGTCTGCAAAGATGCAGAACCGACAGATGTGCACATACCCTTAAGCAGTTGAAACATGTTGTGGAGCTGTGAGGGGAAAATAAAGATTGCGGTTTATAAACTTCATCATCCTGGTGCCTGAGCTTTAGTAGCACTCTACAAGACCGCTAAATCATTTTCTTACAAACAGCAAGTTGATATCACAAACCATTCCCATTCTATTTAGGCCCACCCTGTATTATAAAAAGTTCACCGCAATCATGTGATATGCATGTCACATATCACATGACCGCGACTGGCCAATCACAGATCTTGGCAGGTCCTGGAAGGTGAGTACATGTGGATGTCTTGGCTCCCGATAACAGGAACAGCCGGTGGACAGTAAGTATTCAATTTTTATTATTTTTAAGACATTTGGATTACTTTTATTTAGGTTTTGCAGTGTATATTAACACACTGCGAAACCCAAAAAGGGGTTGTCACAGAGGTCACACAGGGGAGGAACACAGGATTCTTCCTCCCCTGTGCTTTGGGGGAGAAGTGCGGCCGTAAAAAAGCGGTGTGTGAATGCACCACTTTTTTTTACAGCGCTTTTTTGTGCGGCTGCAAAGCGTGGCAAAAAGCGCCTGCGCAAAGAAGCGCTACGTGTGAACATAGCCTTAGACTACTACCCGAAAAAATAAGACTGCACCCGAAAAAATAAAATTGATTTGTTATCAGTCCAAGACGTTAGATGTGTAACCTGGTATGCACGTTTTAACATAGAAATAGATTTCTATAACTTGTATATTACATTTTCAATGCCTCTACCTGTAATGGATTGAAAAACAACATTTCATTGTTATCCATAATTTATTATGCGCTTATAAGAAATGCAATAGGTAAGATCTTACCAAGCAATTTAAGCATTAGACTGACACAATCAACTATGACACATTTTAACAAAAGGCTTACAAAGCCAAACAAGCTCCATATGCTTGCCCCTCTAGCTTCTTTAATCATTTCCAACAAGGTTGACATACATTTTTAGAATTCACGCCTCACTACCTGGCTGCCTAAACCAATTACTGAATTTCACTCTCCTGCCACCACTTCCAATCCCACACTAACTGTAAACCTGATAATTCAGTTGTGCAATGTATCAATACTTCTATAATGAAGGCTGTATCCATAGCTACTAAGTATATATTTGTACTCCTTTGAAGCTGTCCTTATAATGGGTACAAGACAAAATTAAAGGTCATAGGATAAGAACATGGCTTTAATTGGAAGATGCTCCAGTCCATGTGTTATGTGGATACTTTTAAATGGTTTTATGCAGAGGCATAACCAGGGTCCGGCGGGCCCCAATGCAAGTGTAAAAGTGGGCCCCCATGAAGCCATCACGCCGCGGGAGAGGACAGGTGGGAGGGTGCTAGTAACCGCGGGCGAGGAGTGAGGGGGAGGGTGCTAGTAACCGCGGGCGAGGAGCGGGGAGGGGGGGTGCTAGTAACTGCGGGGGAGGGGGATGATAGTGAATGTCGGTGAGGAGCGGGGTTAGTGGGGGGGTGCACTACTGACCCCGCTGGTGCTGCCGCCGCAGGTTCCACAATAGACCGCACAATGCAGGGCAGGGAGCCTGCATCAGATCAAAAGAGAGGTGGAGCGGGATCAGCAGCAAGAAGCTTCCTTCCCCTCCTCTCCTTTGACACACGGAGTGTCGGAGCCTATCGCGGTCGTGGCTGGGGGGGGTGGTCTGTAAGAGGCACTGGCCCCCCTGCAGGCAGGCGCAGGCCCCCATGCAGGGAGGCGCGGGCCCCCCTACAGGCCTGGGCCTGGTCTCAGCTGCGGCTGCTGCGACCGTGATCGTTACGCCACTGGTTTTATGTCAGATGAATTGGGCACTATAGCTTTTACAGTGTTTTAACTAATTGCAAATCCTGACATGTAGAAACATATATTGTACAAGTGTGAAGGCTGAGATCAGGATTACAGCTGCAGCATGTTAATCTAAGGACCCCATGCCTGCAGAATTCCAGCTGTGAAATCAAATTGGTCAGTAATGAACTTCTTTCACTGATGAAACATAATTCAACATTACTATTCTCCTTTGGAAACTTCTTCCATTAAGCACATGATTTCAGTGACATGTATACAGTTAATTCAACAAGGGTGTAATCAGTCATACTATTGCACAAGCCACCTTTACACATCCATTTATCTCATCCTAATACTGTCCATTTTTAAGATAGAGGATATCGAGCATCAATGCACACGTGCGATGGAAGTGTTTGTATCAAGTGAACAGTTTATTTACAAATTCAAGGTGAAGCGACAGGCTAACGTTTCGGCCAAATAACTGACCTTGTTCACAGAGTCGCTGAAAAACATTGAAAATATTTACAGTGAGTAACACAAAGGTTGCTGTATATACAAGATTTCAGTATACTGGTGAAGTTATATACGTATCAACATATATACAAAGTAAAATGTCTCATAGTTTAAGTTAGTATATATAATGGTGATGGCACAAGAATATTGGCTCGTCGGGTTTTACAGGATCAATGGAGACAGAAAGGATCAACAGTACTGGTGGGTTCATAGAGGTATTGCGATAGTGGTGGTATAGATATGCTAATGTGGCTAGACATACCCTATGTTGCTGAGGCTTGAGATATAGTGGTTCACAATGTAGGTATACGGGGTAACCTTGTTTGGGAGGTTCCTGTGGAATTAAATGCACTTAAATCAGGGCAGCAGTATAAGTAAATGGTATCCCAGTGAGGATCGCTATTATCATGGTGTAGTATTGGGCTAGTGCCCGGAGGTATCAAACCCCAAGCTGTCCTTTCTGACTGTAAAACCAGCCGAGCCAATATTCTTGTGCCATCACCATTATATATACTAACTTAAACTATGAGACATTTTCCTTTGTATATATGTTGATACGTATATAACTTCACCAGTATACTGAAATCTAGTATATACAGCAACCTTTGTGTTACTCACTGTAAATAATTTCAATGTTTTTCAGCGACTATGTGAACAAGGTCAGTTATTTGGCCGAAACGTTAGCCTGTCGCTTCACCTTGAATTTGTAAATAAACTGTTCACTTGATACAAACACTTCCATCGCACGTGTGCATTGATGCTCGATATCCTCTTGATTACGAGACCTTTGGCCCCTTTCAGTCGCACAGTGACTATCACTATAATTGAGTGCTAGCCTTCGAACTTCCTACATTTTTAAGATAGTACACAGACAAATATAGGGAGCGATTAGTTTTTCACTAGATTTCTGGTTGAGAAAAAAGATGCACTTTTTTTGCACAACATGCAATGGAGAAGCATTTCTGGCATAAAAAACAGTGACAGATTTGATGTACTCAAAAGGGGGTGTACACATGACCCTCAATGCCCATTTCTGCACAGCTGATCAAAAGTGGTGTAAAAATGCTAACTTTTGTATGTTGTAGAAAAATCTTTGGCGCTTTTCAAGGGTGTTACTAATGTGGCATAATAGCTTTAATGAAAGAGCTCCATTTAATGATTTCATATATCAGTTTTCTATTGAAAGCATGTGCTGTTCCAATAAATTCAATTAACCACATCAGCCTACATGACTCATCCTACCCAATTTAAGCCTATTGGGATACATGAAAAAAAATTTGTCAATTTTCCCTTCAATTTTTCATCCAGTTTAAACTAATTATTTCCAAGTATTATTGGGGAACAAGTAACTATGAACTATAAGAGCCGTAAGATCAGAAACCATTCAGTCTTGCTTTTAATCTGTTGGTACAGATATAAATAATTTTTCTTCTGGAACATTTTGCAGGTGTTTGTGGATACACGATGCATTACTAATGACGAGAAGTCGCTGTGCACTAATTATAGTGAGCAGACGGACTATTGATTCTTTATGTAATGGGAAGAAAAAGTTCAGACAATTTACTTGCTTCAGTTTTTTTAACCATATGAAAAAAAACCATGCAAAATAAAGTAAAAATGGAGGCAAAAAATAACAAGGAAAACATTTTTATTTGAGAAATGTTATAAGGGAAATTAATGTGTTGATTGTAGCTTTCAGAGAGATGTTAAATATGGTTCCTTTGGCAAATTTCTTATTAGGTATTATTTTTCTGCTTATAAAACTATGAAGGCAGAGATTTGAAGCCTGTTGTCTTTTCTGAAGCAGGCAAAGCTCATGATGGAAATGTAATTCAGTTTGTATCTAGGGTAAGACCATGTCTTTACATCGCTCCATATGTATTTTCTTAGGTCGATAGGTTAATACAGTTATAAATCAGTATAATGTCATTCATAACCATATTTAATTAGGTTTTCCCACTAATAGTAGTATTTTTCATTATGTTCATCTTACAATAATATAATTTTTGTACAATATTATAATGGAAAATTTTGAAAGATCCCACAGCTTTGTGCAAATAATTATACATTTTAATTTCCATTGGCAATGGATATATTCTTCTATAGTGACCACATCCACACACGTTCAGATGTCTAATGGGTCATATCTTGCTGTAATCCCTAGTTGCACTGTGGACCTTGTGGTTTTATTCATTAGCCATATGATCTGTTTGTTTTGTAGCAAAGGTACACTAAAAATCTTGAGGTTCCAGGAAGGCCATAAATTACATATCAAAAAATAAAAGGAGTGCAAAAAAAAGCTCCGGACTGGTAAAGCGTGTACAAAATATGGAATGCTTTATTCCATTTGATGTTGTTTATTTTATACAATGCAATATACTTAATATCAAATATATAGTGTGTACATGCCGTAAATTAAAAAAAAAAATTCACGCACTTGCAGAATATTGACAACAAAAACAGAACATACTCGGGAGTAAGGCTGCTTTCACATCAACCATTTTTTAATTTTGTGGCAGATCCGGCAGTTTTGCCGCATCTGCCACCTTACCGGGACACTTGCGGCAAGCCCAGTTCATATCATATGAGACTTGTGGTCATGTGCGGCAAGTGTGGTTTTGCACTTGCGGCGAGTCAAACAAATGCTGTTAGCAGCATTTATTTTGTGCTGCCACAAGTTCTGGATTTGCCAGATCCATCAAAACCGCAGTTGACGCAAATGACCACAAGTCCCTTAGGGAATGAATGGGGCTTGCTGCAAGTGAGCAGTTACGGGGCAGATGCAGCAAAGCTGCTGATCTGCTGCGAACGGTTGAAAACACTGATGTGAAAGCAGCCTAACAAAATATTTTTGGGAGATACACAATGGGAATACTGATGGCTTCTCATTTTTTGGCATTGAGAGAGTTAATACTCCCTATAGAGGAAGGTGATTGGAGGAAAAATCTGTTGAGAGAGCTTTCTTGATAATTAAATTGGATACTAAACAGCTGAGAGGCATTAATTTTAAAAATAGCACCATACTTTTTTGTCACTATTCATGCATAAATGCTTTTATTTGCTTTTTTTGTATTATATGCATGTGGATATAATATATGTATACATATTATATACACATATGTGTGTATTATATATACACACACATTCTTTTTTTCATTGTATTGTTTTTCTATGTATATTCATGAAGTATGATCTCTTTGATTGGAGGTTGTTTCTTTTAGGATGGGGTCCCACTTGAAAGAGACTTGCACGTGTCTTGCATTGCATCACCCAGCACAGCCGCCAGTTCTCCAGACAGGAGCGTGTCAGCTGCATGTATGTTTACGCAGCTGACATGTTCCAGTCCAGGGAGCTAGCAGTCATGCCAAGTGATGCGATGCAAGACTCATGCGAGTCTCTAGCATGTTTCTCACAAGTGGGACCCCGGCCTTAAAGAGGACCTGTCACCAAACCAGGCATGGTGATCTAATTACAGCACTGGATGCAGCATGTCTGCTGCATCCAGGCAAGGGGTCCCCAAGCCCTTGAGCCCCCCTGTACCCCGAGTAAATACACTTAGAAAACTTACATTGTGCAGCTAGAGGTGGCTAGAGGCTGGAGCCGAAGGGCAGATTCACACCCCCTGCATGTTTAATCTGCCCACCGCTGCCAATCATTGTCTCCCTCGTCTGCAGTATAACACAGAGTTTATTTTAGAAATGGCTGCTTAGCGGGGAAATGTGGTGATGTCAGAGCAGGAGGCCGGCCGCCCCGCCTCCTGCAGTGACATCACCGCTTATACCCGCCCTGCTCTATGTTAACCATAGAGGAGGGCGGGTATAAGCGGTAATGTCACCGCAGGGGGCGGGGCTAAGCGGCCATTTCTAAAATAAACTCTGTGTTATACTGCAGACAAGGGAGACAATGATTGGCAGCGGTGGGCAGACTAAACATGCAGGGGGTGTGAATCTGCCCTTCAGCCACAGCCTCTAGCCACCTCCTTTCTGGCTGCACGATGTAAGTTTTCTAAGTGTATTTACTCGGGGTACAGGTGGGCTCAAGGGCTGGGGGACCCCTTGCCTGGATGCAGCAGACATGCTGCATCCAGTGCTGTAATTAAATCACCATGCCTGGTTTGGTGACAGGTCCTCTTTAAATAGAATAAAGCAAGGAATCGTGAGATATCCTATGACTAAAGGCGGCAATGGCAGAAACACATCAGAATAACCTCATCATCTCCTATCATGGCTATTTTAATCCTTTTAAATCAAATGAAATAAAGCATTCAATATATTATACACGCATTTTAAAGGGAACCAACCACCCCAAATGACCCCCCCGGACTATTAATATCGTTCCCTAGACCCAGCACATACATGTGCTGCAAGGTTTTTAGCTAAAAAAACTGTTTTTTAAAAGTGAAGATAATGCTTTATAAAGATTATAAAGAAGGGACGGGTGGGCGTTACTTAGCTGTGGCTAAAGCCGAGATTCTGCTGCCAGTCATCCTCGTGTGCTCGTCACAGCAGTAACGGCCAGCCCTTTTTGCAGCGTCCCAGGCTGGTGCACGGGATGTCATGCCCGTGCACACGTCATCAGCTACAGCCGGGTAGCGAGCGCGCGCTCTGACTTCCTGCGCTCAGCTGTGGAAGTCAGAGCGCGCGCTCGCTACCCGGCTGTAGCTGATGACGTGTGCACGGGCATGACATCCCGTGCACCAGCCTGGGACGCTGCAAAAAGGGCTGGCCGTTACTGCTGTGACGAGCACACGAGGATGACTGGCAGCAGAATCTCGGCTTTAGCCACAGCTAAGTAACGCCCACCCGTCCCTTCTTTATAATCTTTATACAGCATTATCTTCACTTTTAAAAAACAGTTTTTTTAGCTAAAAACCTTGCAGCACATGTATGTGCTGGGTCTAGGGAACGATATTAATAGTCCGGGGGGGTCATTTGGGGTGGTTGGTTCCCTTTAAATCTGGAGTAGAAGTAATACAGTTGTGCTCATAAGTTTACATACCCAGTCCGATTTTTTTTTCTTGGCCTTTTTTCAGAATATGAATGATAACACAAAACTTTTTTTCCACTCATGGTTAGTGGTTAGGTGAAGCCATTTATTGTCAAACTATTGTGTTTTCTCTTTTTAAATCATAATTTCAACCAAAAACATACAAATTACCCTGGTCAAAAGTTCACATACCCTGGTGATTTTGGCCTGACAACATGCACAGAAGTGGTCTCAAATGAGTTTGAATGGCTAATAAAGGCAACATCCTCACCTATGAACTGTTTGCTTGTAGTTAGTGTGTGTGGATAAATGCTGAGTGAGTTTCTGTGATCCAGATAGACTCTTGCATCTTTCATCCAGTCACTGACGTTTCTGGATTGTGAGTCATGGAGAAAGTAAGAGAATTGTCAACAGATTTACGGGAAAACATAGTAGAAATGTATAAAACAGGAAAGGGATACAAAAAGATATCCAAGGAATTGATAATGTCACTCAACAGCGTTCAAACGGTGATTAACAAATGGAAAATCAGGGGCTCTGTAAAAACCAAACCAAGATCAGGTACACCAACAAAAAAATTCATCCACAACTGTCAGGAAAATTGTTTGGGATGCAAAGAAAAACCCACAAATAACATCAGCTGAAATAAGGTACTGAAAACTAGCGGTGTGGCTGTTTCAAGAGCACAATAAGGAAACACTTGAAGAAAAATGGGCTGCATAATCATCGCCAGAAGAAGGCCGTTACTGTGCAAATGCCACAAACTATCTCACCTACAATATGCCAAACAGACAGAGACAAGCCTCCAAACTTCTGGAACAAGGTAATTTGGAATGATGAAAAAAATCTAACTTTTTGGTCCCAACCATAAACATAATGTCGAGCCCCAGGCCCTTGGGTACTCGGGTATCAGGCTCGGAGGGGTTCGCGGGGATGTCACGGGTGGCGGTGCCTGAGCCCGTGGCCTGGGTGACACTTCAATAGAGGGGTCATGTACAAAGAAAATAGTTATTGTCACGTGACGGCACCTGTAGTAACTGGTGAGGGATCACCAGCACCGCCACCGTCCTCCGGAGGGCGATGGTATTGCGGAAAGGATGGCAAAGCTCCCTACAGGTGGAGCTGGTCCTCCGGGGAAGCATAAAGTAAGGGGCAGCTTGGAGTGGGACTTGAGGACAGGGTAAGAAGCAGTAAGGCAGTCTATGGGGAGGCTGGGGACGTAGAGGAATGACGGACACACTCTGAAGAAAGTCTCTTTTACCTATTACTGATGGTATTCACGGGTAAAGATGTCCAGAGCACTGTCGGGTGACCAGGTGCACAGTGAGTCTCCACAGCAAGTGGGTATAAGGCCTCCTCAGGTTCCCTGCTGTCGCTGAAGCCCTGTCTGTGTGCAACACGACTAGCCTCCTCACTTTCTCTGGTCCTCTCTCTCTCCTCCTGCGCGGTCCACAGGTTACCCTCTCTGATCACTGCTGTGTGCTTCCACACTACGGTGTCTGGCTCCATCTTTCTGGGTACGCAGGTGGACCAGGTGACTGAAGTCTCCACGGTGTGTCGGGGTTTCCTGCAGTCCTGAAATAATCCTGCAGGTGCGGATCCCCGAAGTCCAGTACGTCTTGGGTGAACTTCCACTAGTTCCTCTACTCCCTTGGCTAAGCTACATGCCTTCTGTCCCCACTCCTAGGCTTGGCTCAACGTCAGAAGGGCCACTCTGGGTCACTGGTTCGGGCCTAACCGCGGAACCAATCACCAGGACCGTCTTCGCAGCTCTCCATGCGTCTGCACACTCTAACTAACTCCTCCCCCAGCATCAATATTTATAGGGGATCTCACCTAAAGACAGTGAGTTTAGCTCCCACTACTGTGCCAGGGTAGAAGTGTTGCATGTAGTAGGTACCTGCTGTGGAAACGCAGCTGTGCATTAGGGAAGGCTGTGGCTACCTGCGTGAGAAGGGCGCCACAATAACATTTGGAGACGTATCAACAAGGCCTATGATGAAAGGAACACCATTCCTACTGTAAAGCATGGAGGTGGATTGCTGATGATATGGGTATGTAGGAGCTACAAAGGCACAGGAAAATTGGTCAAAGTTGAAGGAAAGATGAGTGCAGCAAGTTATCAGCAAATAGTGGAGGTAAATTTGCACTCATCAGCCCGAAGCTGCGCATGGGACATACTTGGATGTTCCAACATGAGAACGATCCAAAACACAAGGTAAAGTCGATCTGTCATTGGCTACAGCAGAACAAACTAAGGTTTCTGGAGTAGCCATCTCAGTCTCCTGACCTAAATATCAGTGAGCCACTGTAGAAGAACTCAAGTGTGCAGTTCATGCAAGAAACCCCACGAATTTACAGGAACTGGAGACTTTTTGCCAAGAAGAAAGTAAAGAGCCTAATCCACAACTACCACAAAAGACTTCAAGCTGTCATTGATGTTAGAGGGGGCAATACACGGCATTAAGAGCTAGGGTATCTGAACTTTTTATCAGGGTCATGTGGATGTTTTTTGTTCTAAATATAATTAAAAAAGGAACACAGTAGTTTGGCAACAAATGGCTTCACCCAACCACTAACCATGAGTGGAAAAAACGTTTTTGTGTTATCATTCATATTCTTTGAAAAAAGGCCAAGAAAGCAAAAAATCTGCCGGGTTATGTAAACTTTTGAGCACAACTGTATACGCACCTTTCAAATTCCTTAGCATTTTTGTGATGCTTTGCACAGAAATAGTTATGCCAGAGCCAAAAGCTGATGGTTACAGTAATATTCTGAACTGGAAGGTTTGGGATTTAAAAAGTTAGTATATTATTTTTCAGATACTTAGTCACTTCCTGACTCCTTAACTATTTTGATAAAGGGGAAAGAAAATTCCTTTTATAAATGTCACTGTGTAAAAGTATAAGGACCAAAGCTGTGGAGTCGGAGTCGTGGAGTCTGTGTCAATTTTCGTGGAGTCGATATAAAATGGACTGAATCCTAAAATATTTAGTAAATTGGGTACAGTAGTTTAATGCAATATGTGCTGATCATATATCTACATAGCTTGATTATTGTATCATAATAATGATTTAAAGCCTGATGTTGACATTGCACTGTGTAAAAGGGAAGTGTCCCAAAATAATATATTTATATAGATTTATATTTGCATGTGTGTCTTTTGATGCAATATATCTATACATACATTTTATTATATATATATGCCCTCACTGGTATTCCAAATAATTTCCCTTCAGATCTCCTGCCACGTTTACAATTATGTCCACACACAGGACACCCTTTTGAAGTTGCCACTATTGTTTCAGACTGTTGTCAGTCTGCACATACCAAATGAGATTAACAACTGTCAATCTTCTGAAAGGACATCTATTGTTATGGTGAAAACACACCATATCAGAGTATGATCAAAGACCGTAAGAAGAGAGACAATAAGTTCATTATTCCGTCAGGAGCTACTCTCTAGGTGTCTGAAGTCTGTAGTGATCTAATCATTTCACCAAAGACATATGACAATTCAAAATGCGAGGTATGAACAGTGCACATATCAGGGGGCATGTCTGCCATGGGCATGGGCCCTGGGGTTGCTTAAAATGCAGAAACTCTGAGACATACGCTCTCTCTGACCACGTCCCCTCAACACTAGCCTTTCTTCCTCTCTGCCCTCCACGTGTCTCCCAGTTCCTCCATGTCCCCCCTTCCTTTCATGGTCCAGTGTTAAATCCTCACCTCCTGCAGCTCCCAGCCTCCATGTCTGAAGACATCCAGCATCAACAGAGTGTGAAGTATCAAATATTTCCCTTCAATCTAACCCTCTGCTTCCCTTCCCGCTACTTGTAACCCTGTTGTTTCCCTGCTTTGCTACCCATGCATGTTAACCCCTGCATATCTGTGTTAACCGCTTATTGCTTTGCTGTCTGCCAACACCTTATTCTTAGGGATAGCTTAGTGTCAGGTGGAAGGGTGTGATTAATAAGTGTGGATGTATTTTGTATTAGTTATTGTATTTTGTACTAGTATTGTATTATTCCGTATGGTAATGTGTTATTTGTGTTAGCTAGAATACATTTAGATTATTGTAGACTTTTTGGGTTGTTCAATATTCTTTTATTAGAACAGCCTTGTCTCATTTAGTCACCAGTATATATCTTCATATATAGTTAATTAGCATAGGAATAGAAAGTGTTAAGGAAATATAGGATATTGGCTATTAGAAGTCAAACATACACTAATGAGTAATACCCAGATTTACTCCTATGACACAGGGTGAGCCGGCCAGTATATAATGTATTGGCCAGCCTTCTTAGCCCTATAATATACTACAATATATTAATCACTTAAATTTGAGCCATGAATGAGGAAGTCGTAGTGAGAGAAATTGAGGAGTCCGAGTCGGTGGTTAAGCTTATCCACTCCACAGCACTGATAAGAACATCGATATGATATCCTAATAGAGTTATATTAATGGATGTGATTATCACAAGTACACAGCACCAGAAAATGCCAAATGAGGAAGACCGAAAGAAACTCTTGCTGATTCTATAAATTCATATGGTGTACCATGATCAGCGGCACTGAAATTGTGTGTGTATTGGATTCTTTAAAAGCAGAAGATGCTGACTACATTTCATGATCCTTTAGCAGACCGGCAAAGATAAAATAAGAAATACCAATGACTCAAAAGATGTTTGACCTTTGTTAGATAAAGAATGTTAAGCCTTCATCAGAAAAAAAAGAACTGAAGATATTGAATATTAACATGTCTTATCCTTAGTTCACAAAGAAATAATCCATTAGCCAAAGATAGGTGGTCAGAGTAGTCTTTGTCCACACCACCACTTCTATAACCTAATAGACACCTGGCTAAGAACATTTTGTGGTATAATTAGTTTCCTGTTAAGTGTTGTGACTCTTAGTCCGAAAATATGGTCATGTGATCTTGGCCTGAGTGCTGTCTGTTAAAAACAAAATAAAATGGACAGCACTCAGATCAATGTTTGTCAAAGTGGGAGCGAAGATGAGCATTTTTTTCCACTGACCAAATGAATGTAGAGAAGAAAAAAAAAAAAGAATTGTCCATTCAAGTCTTTGGGCATGCAAAAAACAACATCAAAAAAAGGATTCTATATGCAGCAATAGTATAGCATCTGTTTTTATGGACACATTGCAATTCTGTAAAATAGGAAACTATAAATTGTCTCAGATTCTTAATAGCTGCTGCTGGAAAAAAAACCAGATTGCATACACATAACAAGTAAGAAAAAAATCTGCGTTTTCTGGATGAAACTCAATATTTATACAGTCATGTGAACCTTTTTCTCTGAGAAACTCTGTAAAAGCCCACATTCTTATTAGACTAATGTTGACCGAACAGTCTGATATCGACAGGTTCAGTCTACAGTCTAAAAGACCTGTTACACTGCACGACAGTTACCGATATCGATTAAACGTCACAGATTTGGAGTCGGTCAAGCGACATTGTTACGACCTCGTTGCATGTAACTCTGCAAAGTTGTAATGATAAAGCGTTGGATCACTGATCGCAGGTTTGAGAGCATGTTCTCAAATCACACGATCAACGATCAGCCAACCTGGTACATCGTTGTGTTTGACACCACGATAACGATGTCGTTTACGGCTTTGCCCATTCACAGCAATGAGCAGGTATCGTTTGCTGGGATGTGTAAACGATACCTGCTCACAACATCGTTGGTGAGTCGTCCACGATATCTAGACGTGTGACATGTCACCAACGATGGCAAAATGATGTCTGAAACGACCGCGCGACCACAAGATCATTGCCGACATCGTTCCAATGTTGTGCCGTGTAACGGGGCCTTAATGTGTATGGAGGAGCCACCCAAATTATTGTTGGGGTAACGTTAATTGGGCATATCTTTTTTGGACTGACAATCGTAAAGCTCTCCAGGTGATAAGCCACTGGCTGACATGTCAGTCAGTGGCTTTCTAATAGGGAACACAAGTGATCCTGTGTATGAGAAACTCAGCTGAGAGGGTTATTGGCCAACAATCTGTTTGAAGCACACTTCGTCCAGCAGCCATATAATGTGTGTAGTGACCTTAAGATAACAATACCATACTTTTCGGATTATAAAATGCACCGGACACCTATGTTTTAGAGGAGGAATATAAAAAAATTGAAGCAAAAGATGTGGGCATGATGCACTGTCATAGGGGGGCACTGCTGCTGACATTTATGGGGATTATTTGCTCCTTCCAGTTATGTGTGTCCCCATCCCGGTGTATATGTCCTCTGTCCAGGAATTTATGTTCCCCATCCTTGTGCCATCTTGGTAAATAATGCCATCATCCTGAAGGGGAAATAAGTATTTGATCCTTTGCTAATTTTGTAAGTCTGCCCACTGACACACACATCAGCAGTCTACAATTTTAAGGGTAGGTAAATTTTAATGGTAATGGCCACTTTACACGCGGCTACATTTCTAGCTTATCCACAGGTAACTTACTGGCTGCAGTGAAATCATGGAGACATAGTTCCATTTGTACACAGCAACAAGATAGAACCATGTCTCCATGATTTCACTGCAGCCAGTAAGTTACCTGTGGATAAGCTAGAAATGTAGCCGCGTGTAACGTGGCCATGAGAGATAGAATATCAAAAATAAAATCCAGAAAATCACATTGTCTAAATTATACAAAGTTATTTGCATTTTGCAACCATTAAGGCCACTTCACACACACAGATATCTGAGTCCAATATCTGAACAGATCTCTGGTTGCAGTGAAATCATGGATACATTGCTCCATGTTGTACACAGCCACAAAATGGAGCAATGTATCCATGATTTCACTGCAACCAGAGATCTGTTCAGATATTGGACTCAGATATCTGTGTGTGTTGGAAGTGTGTGGCGCCCCTGCGTCCAGGTGGCCACAGAAGGGAACTGCAGCCAGGCAGTTAGGACATGGTAAACACTACACCCTCACAGCCCACATCCCCACGCATAGAAGAAGGGGTCACATCCAGCTCTGAGGTCAGGTACTATATGAGACCAGAGGAGTGGTGGATGATGAGTGGGTTGGGCACACCAGAAGGTCAGGTGACTGACAGTATATAGAGAGGGGGAGGAGTGAAGGAAGTTAGTAGGCTGAAGTAGCTGAGAAGCAAAGACCTAGGAGTAAGCCATGGTGCTGAGCAGCAAAGACAAGGAGAAGCTGAGCTGAGCTGAGACAGAAAGACACATGCTGCCTGGAAGTGCCTAAGCTGAGGAGCGCTGACCCGTACTGAGCCAATGCGAGCCAGATGGGGGGGAAAAGCCCATCCAAGATGCTGAAACCACCAGGAGTGTGATAGACAGAGAAGGGACGGTGTAACCCGTGCCCTGGACAGCAGCAGAAGCTACTAACAGCAGGTGGAGAAGCCCTCCTAGATATCTGAAGGAAGCAGAGGAAGGAGCCTGGCAGAGCCTCACGCTGGAGGACTGTTGCAGGCTGGGCTAGAGCAGAGTGTCGGCTCTGAAGGGGACCGACGATTCACCCGGTATCCCCAGATTCACCGACGGGGAGCTTTAGTTTCAAGCTGGAGTTCCTAACCCAAAGAACAGGCAGCTCAGTGACACACTAGGACTCACAGAAGCCCGAGTCACCGCTATACTGTTCAGCGTCCGCATACACCCGTGTAAGACGGAGAAAGAGAGTATTAGCCCGGAAAGGCACACTTAAAGACTGTGTGAGGGGTCACAAGGAGAGAGGAGCCTGGCTGCAGGAGAGAAGGGAACCCGGAAAGGAGAGATGCAACTGAATGTAAAGAGCTGTGTAAAGAACTGCAAATAACCTGTAACTTGCTTGAAGGAGAACAACTAAGTAAAGCTTTGGAAACCCTGCATTGCCTCTCTTGCCTGCTTCCATCTGCAGAACATTTCTCCCATACAGGCTTGCATCAGGAAGACTTCAACCTGCAGAGCCACAGCCTGTCAGCACCAGCCAGAGGGAGAGAGATCCTTGCAGCTGCAAAGTAAGTGTGCTCCACTACACCAAATAGACTTTAACTCCTTACTGCCCCGGGGATACAGTTCTCCCCACTAGAACTATACCATCCACGCTGCCATTCCATCACCCCCGGAGGTTCTGCGGCAGCCGCGGCCCCATCGCTGGCCGCACCAAGTGGGTGGCGTCACCCGTGACAATCTCCCTTGTAAATATTACCCCTTTTATTGTGCTGAGCCAGGGACACGGTCCGGACCAGGCCACCAGTGACATCCCCAGCAGCAGATCGGTCCGGTACCGAGTACCCCACGTCCCTTGGGGCTCCACAACCTGGCGTCACGAACAGGATCTACCCGGTCCAAAAGAATTGGACCTTGTGTGCCCAAATCCTGTGTTCTAGACTTTTCCCGCCAAATCTGACCCTAATGGCGGCAACAGGGGACTAGCGCCATGTGCAGGGGAGGCGTTCCTAAGACTCCCATCGTGGGCCGGTCCGGTCCAAGGCGCGAAAAGAAGGTCCCGCCCTGGCTCTCCTTAACTCCGGGAGAGCCAGCTGTCACTCTCAAAGAAGAGCCGCCGCCCCTAGACCCTCCTACCAAAAAGCTGGCGCGAAATGAGAAGGAAATCGTCATCAGGAGGGGGCGGAGCAGGCAACCGGAAGAGAAGCAGTCGCCATTCAGAGACACGAGGACGGAAGCGGAGGACGCACCGAAGAGCGCTGTGTGCGAGAGACCACGAGTGATCCCGGAGGGCCCACAGATTGAACCGGTGGAGGAACCCAGCCAGGGAGAGACCCCGTGTGATCGTGCAGAGATGGCGGAAGGTGGAGAAGAGCGTCCCCGCGTCCTAGACACCCGGAGGGGTGTATTGCGGCTGCTGCCCCCGAGGATGACACGGGTTCAAGAGGCCAATCGGACCCGGATTCAAATCGACATCGACCGCAGCCCGAACTACGAAGTCCAGCTACAGCGACCCGGCCGGGTCGAAGAGCACGGACGTGCCGCAAGCGACGCCGAAGGCCATACCGCGATACTCGTCGATGTGACTACCCCGCCGCCCATAGTGAACCCGACTTGGAGAGAAGTAGATCCACTCGGAGCTTTGCCAGAAGGATTTCTGAAGCTGCCGCAGATGTTGCCTTGGAAGCAAGCAAAAGAAAGAATAGAAACGCAGGATCTGCATCCAGAAGGGAAAGCATCCCAGATGATCCGGAAGATGGAGAAGGAGGATCAGGAGTAAGACCCGTATCCTGCATCAAGAAGAAACAGATGAAGAAACTGTAAGTGTGAGTGTACATTGCTCCTTATTGATCCCCCAACCTTACCTGAGTGAATGCTAGCATTCCCCTGTCTGTCTTATGTGTCTCAACCTGAACATTTGCATCATGAACAATGACGTGATACTAACTTTCTTGTATATAGTTAAGCACACTTGTGTGCTCCCCTTTGGTTTTAAAACCAGATGCAAATGCGAAGTAGTGCACGAACTCTGCATTTTGAACTTTGAAGCTGCTTATTGAGACTTTTGCACTTTCTGAGAATTTTTGAAAGTTTTAGCACTTTTTGAAAAGAAGAGAAATTTTATACTTTTATACGAAGCAATGTCTTATAATGTCTTTTACAGGAAAGAGGGTAATGATGAGCATAGATACCCATGCACTCATGTTTTATAGTTAATGCAACGTTCCAAGAATCGTGCCTCCCGGAAGGGAAGAAACAAGAATCCATAATGTTTGTTGTTGTATAATATAAAAATGTTTTCAGGGTAACCAATGTCGAGTCGCGCGCGGACGCGCTGTTTAACTCCGGGAGAATGTGGCGCCCCTGCGTCCAGGTGGCCACAGAAGGGAACTGCAGCCAGGCAGTTAGGACATGGTAAACACTACACCCTCACAGCCCACATCCCCACGCATAGAAGAAGGGGTCACATCCAGCTCTGAGGTCAGGTACTATATGAGACCAGAGGAGTGGTGGATGATGAGTGGGTTGGGCACACCAGAAGGTCAGGTGACTGACAGTATATAGAGAGGGGGAGGAGTGAAGGAAGTTAGTAGGCTGAAGTAGCTGAGAAGCAAAGACCTAGGAGTAAGCCATGGTGCTGAGCAGCCAAGACAAGGAGAAGCTGAGCTGAGCTGAGACAGAAAGACACATGCTGCCTGGAAGTGCCTAAGCTGAGGAGCGCTGACCCGTACTGAGCCAATGCGAGCCAGATGGGGGGGAAAAGCCCATCCAAGATGCTGAAACCACCAGGAGTGTGATAGACAGAGAAGGGACGGTGTAACCCGTGCCCTGGACAGCAGCAGAAGCTACTAACAGCAGGTGGAGAAGCCCTCCTAGATATCTGAAGGAAGCAGAGGAAGGAGCCTGGCAGAGCCTCACGCTGGAGGACTGTTGCAGGCTGGGCTAGAGCAGAGTGTCGGCTCTGAAGGGGACCGACGATTCACCCGGTATCCCCAGATTCACCGACGGGGAGCTTTAGTTTCAAGCTGGAGTTCCTAACCCAAAGAACAGGCAGCTCAGTGACACACTAGGACTCACAGAAGCCCGAGTCACCGCTATACTGTTCAGCGTCCGCATACACCCGTGTAAGACGGAGAAAGAGAGTATTAGCCCGGAAAGGCACACTTAAAGACTGTGTGAGGGGTCACAAGGAGAGAGGAGCCTGGCTGCAGGAGAGAAGGGAACCCGGAAAGGGAGAATGCAACTGAATGTAAAGAGCTGTGTAAAGAACTGCAAATAACCTGTAACTTGCTTGAAGGAGAACAACTAAGTAAAGCTTTGGAAACCCTGCATTGCCTCTCTTGCCTGCTTCCATCTGCAGAACATTTCTCCCATACAGGCTTGCATCAGGAAGACTTCAACCTGCAGAGCCACAGCCTGTCAGCACCAGCCAGAGGGAGAGAGATCCTTGCAGCTGCAAAGTAAGTGTGCTCCACTACACCAAATAGACTTTAACTCCTTACTGCCCCGGGGGATACAGTTCTCCCCACTAGAACTATACCATCCACGCTGCCATTCCATCACCCCCGGAGGTTCTGCGGCAGCCGCGGCCCCATCGCTGGCCGCACCAAGTGGGTGGCGTCACCCGTGACAATCTCCCTTGTAAATATTACCCCTTTTATTGTGCTGAGCCAGGGACACGGTCCGGACCAGGCCACCAGTGACATCCCCAGCAGCAGATCGGTCCGGTACCGAGTACCCCACGTCCCTTGGGGCTCCACAACCGGCCTTTAGGCGTTCCTGGCTCCTACAGACCAATTAGATGCTCCTAATCAACTTGTTACCTGCCTTAAAGACAGCTGTCTTAAATTGTCACCTGTATAAAAGACTCCTGTCCACACAGTCAGACTCTAATGGTGGGTTTACACACACCAATCATTGTATCCAATCTCTGAACCAATCTCTGGTTGCAGTGAAATCATGGACACATAGTTCCATTTTGTGGCTGTGTACAACATGGAGCAATCTGTCCATGATTTCACTGCAACCAGAGATTGGTTCAGAGATTGGATACAATGATTGGTGTGTGTAAACCCACCATCAAGGCCCAGTCTCACATAACAACGCATCAGCGATCCCGATAACGATGTGCAGAGATCGCTGGTGCGTCGTTTAAGGGCCTGTCACACGTGTCAATGTCGCCCGTGATATCGCTCATGCGTCACATATTATTCGTCGCCTGAGCGATGTGGAATTATCGCAGGTAAGATGTCACACGCGTCAATATGACCCAGCGATACGGTGATGTCGCCATCTTGCGAGCGATTTTATTTAGTCGCTTGTACGGTGTCAAAATAGAAAATACGTCGCTGAGTTTAGTGTCACACGCAGTGATGCACAAGGTCTACTGAGCGGTGAGCGACAGGTTTTACGTCTGGCAGTGAAACCTGCGATCGGCGATCAGCGACATATCGCTGGTTGCATCGCTTGGTCACACACCAATGTCGCTCCTACGTCACTTTTACGTCGCTTGAGCGACTGAAAATCCGTGACGCATGAGCGACATTGACAGCGATATCGACGCGTGTGACATACCCTTTTACACATCGCTGGTAAGATGTCAAACAGTTATCTCACCAGCGATGTGAAAAACTACGCACTAGCGATCCAGAATTATATTGAGGTCGTTGTGAATTTTCTCTCCATAGCGTAGCATTGAGATCTTTGCTCATTATCTCGTGTCAAACACAACAATGTAGCGCTCCAACGGCGCAGGAATGACCCAGAGCAGTGTGCAACAATCAACAATCTCACAGCAGGGGCCAGATCGTTGGTGCGTGTCACACAGAACGACATCACTGTTGCATCACGAATTTCGTGACGCAACAGCGATCCCAATAGCGATCTCGTTAGCTTTCTCTTTATGTGTGACAGGGCCTTAACCTCTACAAAGACCAAAGAGCTTTCTAAGGATGTCAGGGAAAAGATCCTAGACCTGCACAAGGCTGAAATCGGCTACAAAACCATAAGCAACATGCTGGGTGAGAACAAGACAACTGTTGGTGCAATAGTAAGAAAATGAAAGAAATACCAACTGAGTGTTAATCGACATCGATCTGTGGCTTCATGCAAAATCTCACCTTGTGGGGTATTCAGGATCATGAGGAAGGTGAGAGATCAGCCCAAAACTGCACAGGGGAAACTTGTTAATGATCTAAAGGCAGTTGGGACCACTGTCACCAAGAAAACCATTGGTAACACATGACCGTAATGGATTAAAATCCTGCAGTGCCTACAAAGTCCCACTGAATCAATGGAAGGAGAGAGGAGGGCACCACTAATAGTAACAAATTATAATAAGGATCACTATGCATACCAAGGCAAATTTGTGAAAGGTAGGAGAGAAACAAGTATGCAAAAACAAGTGATACAACCTTATTGGTATTTAAAAAAGTACACAGTTTTATTTATTCAACACTAAAATACAGAAAAAGACAAAAGATCACACACAATTCAAAACATTTAAAGGCAAAAGTAGCCAAATGGACCTTTCCCAAGAAGGGTATAATGCAGGGGTAGGGAACTCCAGGCCTCAAGAGCCACACACAGGGCATGTTTTCAGGATTTCCTTAAGGCCACGTTACACACACAGATATCTGTTCAGATATTGGTCACAGATCTCTGGTTGCAGTGAAATCGTGGACACATTGTTACATTTTGTGGCTGTGTACAAATGGAGCAATCTGTCCATGATTTCACTGCAACCAGAGATCTGTGACCAATATCTGAACATCTGTGTGTAACATGGCCTTAAGTATTGCACAGGGTTTGGAATCATCACCAGTGCAGGTGATTATATTATCACCTTTGCAATACTATGGAAATCCTGAGCACCTGCACTGTGTGCGCTCTTGAGGCCTGGAGTTCTCTACTCCAGTTATAATGGGAACATCTATGGCGATATCTGACTAATCATAATCTTGACAATTGGGGAATTACTAATGGTTGCACCTGCAAGATAAATAAATGATTTGTAACTTTTTTTTTATAAAACCTCTTGTTGCATATAAGTTCTATAGGCTATCAGCTTGAACTACTTGCAATTATTTGTTACTCTTTACTAAAAGTTGTTAGATACTACCTAATCATCCTGCTTTTTTGATTACCCCACTTTGACTGTTGTATTGTTATTTATATGCATGCCTCTTAAATACATTCTTATACTATTGTCATTATGGTTTCAACTGACTCCCTTTGATACCATTCAGCCCATGTGTTCATGGGATTGTTTTATCCATTATACCCTTCTTAGGAAACGTCAATGTGGCTACTTTTACCTTTTAAATGTTTTTAATTGTGTGTGGTCCTTGTCTTTTTTTGTATTTGAGTGATAAATAAATATAACTGTGTACTTTTTTGAATACCAATAAGGTTGTATCACTTGTTTTTGCATACTCTTTCTCTCCTTCCTTTCACAAAGTCCTACTGCTCATGAAGGCACATGTGCAGGACCATCTGAAACTTGCCAATAAACACCTGGGTGATTCTAAGAGTGATTGGGAGAAGACGATGTGGTCAGATGAGACACAATTGAGCTCTTTGGCAATAACTCAACTCGCCGTGTTTGAAGGAAGAAATATGCTGCCTATGACCCAAAGAACACCGTCCCCACAGTCAAGCATGGCGGTGGAAACAGCATGTTTTAAGGGTGTTTCTCTGCTAAGGGCACAGGACTACTTCACTGAATCAATGGGACAATGGATGGAGCCATATACCGCAAAATCCTCAGTAACAATCTCCTTCTCTCCACCAGGACATTAAAAATGGGTCGTGGATGGGTCCTCCACAATGACAATGACCCAAAACATACAACCAAGACAACAAAGGAGTGGCTCAAAAAGAAGCACATTAAGGTCATGCAGTGGCCTAGCCGGTCTCCAGACCTGAATCACATAGAAAACATATGGAGGGAGCTGAAGCTCCGAGTTGCCAAGTGACAGCTTCAAAATATTAATGATTTAGAGATGATCTGCACAGAGGAGTGGACCAAAATTCCTCCTGACATGTGCGCAAACCTCATCATCAACTACTAAAAATGTCTGACTGCTGTGCTTGCCAATAAGGGTTTTGCCAGATAGATCATTTCTCTCTGGAAAATGCAAATAACTTTATGTAATTTAGATAATGTGATTTCCTGGATTTTATTTTTGCTATTTTATCTCTCACTTTTAAAATTAACCTACACTTAAAATTATAGACTGTTCATGTCTTTGTCAGTGGGCAAACTTACAAAATCAGCAAGGGATTAAATACTTATTTCCCCCACTGTTTATATACCCCTCATGCTGGTACATATGGCCCTCATCCTGGGCCCACCTTGGCATATATGGCCCACCCTAGCATACAAGGTCTCATCCTGGTATATATGGTCTTTGTCCTGGACCCCTCCTGGTATATAAGATCCCCATCCTAGCATGCATGCTCCCCCATCCTGGTATATATGATCCCCATCATGTGCCAATCCTGGAGTGTATGTCTCCCATCACACCACACACACAAAAAATACATGACTCTACTCATCTTCCTTCTGCTCCATCGGTGCACGGTGTCCTCCTCTGATGATGGCAACTGACTTTAGCTTGTAAATAGGGTAGCCCATAACGTCAATACCATGCGCACCCACTTACACGAATGTCAGCAGCCAGAATATTTGCCGCTTCCCACGCCCGAGATTTTGAGCGTGGAGAGCAGTGAAATTAATTCTCTTTAACAACGGGATCACGTGATCATAGTTGCATTAATACAGCTGCTGGATGATCACATGTGCCTGATATTAAAAAGAACTTATCTTCACTGCCCCCAAGTCCATAATTCTCCCCACCTCTCAGGTGACGAGAGGCGTGTGGCTTTATGTGTGTGTGGAGCAGTGAATATTAAATATCTTAAACAGTGGCACAGTTTTAACCCATGGGACGGCTCCTGCCTCCTATGACCTGTTCCTATGATGGCACAGCCCACCTTAAGCCACAGCCAGGTTCATCCAGACTATAAGGCGCACCCCCACTTTCCTCCTAATTTTGGGAGGAAAAATATTTTGTAGTCTGAAAATATAGTAATTAGGAATTCAGAAAGAATGTTTACATTGGAATTCAACAAGCAATAACAAGAAAAAAAAAGTTATGGGACCAGTTGTCGCATTCTCTTCAGGTACTCATAATATTACATAAATACTTTTCTTAGGAAAATTTAATTGTTTCTTTTTTTAAATTTTATTTTAAGTTCACTACTGGGAAATTAAGTCAAATTTCTTAGAATAGTTAGACTCAGATTTCATCAGGGAAATTACTTTTTGGAAACAAAATTTGAATACAAAATCACATTATATTTACTCTGTTACTGGTTATAATTAGGATCTATACTACTGGAATCTATGCAATAAAGGAAATGTTTACAAAATAATTACAGCACCATATACCCAAACTAATCTTAAATCTTTATATTACGGTAACATAACACATCTTTGATATGTTTATTATACTATTTTAAAATATTGTGCTAGTAACCATTTGTATAAAGAAACATGTACACATTACACTAATATTGGCTGATTCCGCCAATATCAATGGGATTGGCCAACGGTCTGATATGTATGGGGCCCTTGCTGACTGATGGTCAGTAGACATGTCAATCAAGTATGTCTGATTTTGGACTCCAGTTTGCCTTTTCTCCCAGAGATAACCCAACAGGCGATGTGTAATTTAGTGACTTTCTCACAGAGAGAAAGTTAAGTGTGTTTGCTGAGATGGCCAACAGACAACTAATGTGCAGTGTCAGCAGTTTCATCCATTTTAGTAATCTTGCTTGCTATACTAGGATGTAGTTAAAGTTTGTGGTGTATCCTTTAAAGTCCTATCATGGGTATACCCTGAAGACATTAGCATTATTAAGGTTATATCTTCCTGTATGTTGAGGATTCGTATGCACAGTTATATTTGGACAGTGACAAGTTTTGGCATTTTAGGTGTTTACCAAAACATTCATATTCAGTTATATAATCAAAATGGGATTCAATTACTGCAGACTCTCATCTTTAATTTGAGGGTATTCACATCCTAATTGAAGTAAGGATTCAGTAATTAAAGCTCTTTAATATAATTCTGCCTCTTTTTCAAGGGACCAAAAGTAATTGGACAATTATCTCAAAAGCTCCTTAATGAGCTGTATGTATTCATCCTTTATCAATTAAGAAGAAAAAAGGTCTAGAGAAAAGGAGTTCTCAAAAGAAGTGAAAAAGACTATCATTAGGCTGAAACAAAGAAAGAAACGCATCTCTGAAATATAAATCATCCTACATCAACAGTTTGGTACAAAAAAAAGAGCACACTGGTGAGCTTGGGAACTCGAAAAGGCCTGGTTGTCCACAAAAGACAACAGATGCGGGAGATCACAGAATCCTTTCCGTGATGAAAAAAACCCCCTTCACAACATCCACCCAAGTGAAGGACTTCTCCAGGAATTAGGTATTTCCGTATCTAAATCTACCATAAAGAAAATACTTAATCAGAACAAATATTAAGGGTTTACCACAAGGTCCAAACCATTATTAAGCATTAAAAATAGAACATTAGAGTTGGCCAAAAACAATCTAAAGAAATCCACCTAGTTCTGGAAAAGCATTACATGGACAAATGAAACTAAGAGCAACCAATATCAGAAATATCAGAATTATGTAAAGAAGTATGGAGAAGGCTTGGAAAGGTTCAGGATCCAAAGCACACCACATCTACTGTTAAACCTGGGAGATGTAGTTTGATGGAATGGGCTATGCATGGCTAATGACACTGGGTCACTAGTGTTTTATGATGATACTAGATGGGTGCCCGATGCACAATGCATCGGGATTCTAGCCGAGCGAGTCTCTGACTCGCAATGGCCGCTTCGCGGCCAATGCTTCGCGCTGCTAAGGCGACTCGCCATGCCCGCTGCGCGGGCATAGCGAGTCGCCTTACAACTGCTCGCAATGGCCGCTTCGCGGCCAATGCTTCGCGGTGCTAAGGCGACTCGCCATGCCCGCTGCGCGGGCATAGCGAGTCGCCTTACAACTGCTCGCATTGGCCGCTGCGCGGCCAATGCATTTTTCGTATCCACATGACCACGCTGACTCGCAGCGAGTGCGGTCTCAAAAGGGGCACTCGCTGCATTCGTGATTATATAATAGATGACTGAAAATAGAAGCAGCCAAATGAAGTGTACAGGGCGATACTCTTTACTCAGATGCAACCAAATGCAGCAAGGTTGATTGGACAGTGCTTCACAGTATAAATGAACAATAACCGAAAACATACTGCGAAAGCAACCCAGATATTTAAGGCAAAGAAGCAGAATATTCTGCAATGGCTTAGTCAATTACCAGATCTCCACCCCAATGTGCATGAATTTCACATGCTTAAAGGCAAAGCATAAATTAGAAAAACCCCAACAAGAAATAACTGAAATCAGTAGCAGTAAAGACCTGACAAAGAATCAAAAAGGAAGAAACTCTGAAGTCTGGAAGCCATAGATAACACCACCAGTCATTGCCTACAAAGGATTCTCTATAAAAGTATTAAATATGAATATTTTGTTTGTGGTTAAGTTACTTAGTCCAATTATATTTGAGCCCCTGAAAAGAGGAAGATTTTTAGAAAAATGGTTGCAATTCCTAAACATTTCACAGGATATTTTTGTTCAACGGCATTAATTAAACCTGAAAGTCTACACTTCAATTGCATCCCAGTTGTTTTAATTTTAAATACAAACTATTGGCATGCAGAGCCCAAATCTTGAAGTTTCAGTCACTGTCCAAATAAATCTGGACCAAACTGTATAATTAGTGGACGTCTTCCCTAGCTTCCCTCATTAAACTGGCAGACCTCTCTAGGTCAAATTTTGGTTACCGTTAAAGTCTGAGTCTGGGTACCAACAGTCTATTGCAAAACTTTTTATAATTCCTTATGGGAAGAAATAAAAAAACAGCAACTCAGATTTATTTTTTTTAAGATTTTATTTTACTACATTCTGTGTGTTGGCACAATTATGGCAATGCCAAATTTATATAGTTTTGTTTGTTTTCTTACTTTTATACAAAAGAAAAAAAACTTTTTGTATCTCTATATTCTGAGTCACAATCAATACTTTCCCAGTAACAGAGCCATATGAGGGCTTAGTTTTTTCATGACAAGATGTAGTTTTAATGGTCCCATTTTTGGTTACATGTGACTTTTTGATTATTTTTATTACACATTTCATTAAGTGGAATTAACAGAAAAACAGCAAGTCCAGATTTTTTTTTTAAACAAGCCACTATGCAGTATAAGCAAATTACTATTTTTTTTCTGTATGTTGTTATGGTTATGAAAATACCAAACTCATTTAGATTTTTTATGTTTTTTTTTTTTTTACATTTGTTAATCCAAGAAAATGAAAAAAATGTTTTTTGTTATTTTCGGAGACCCATCATTTTTCTATTTTTCTAGACAAAGATGTGCACAGGCTAATTTTATTCCAGGACAGGCTGTCATTTTCAGTGGCACCATTATGGGGTATATACTACTTTTAATTAATTAATCTATTTTTTTAATTTCTCTAAAGACATACTGATAGGATGTTTAGATTGTGAGCCCCAATGTGGACTGTGTTACAAATGTATGTAGAGCGCTATGGAATTAACAGTGCTATATAAATTAATACATATTATTATACTATTATAATTTTAGTTTTTGTGTAAAAAAATAAAATGCAATTTAGTATTATTATTGTTTAATTCTCTGTAGCTTTACGAGTTGATAAGATTACAGTGATGCCAAATTTGTATTGTTCCTTTTTATGTTTTACTACATTTGCACAAGTACTGTGTACATGGGGGTGGGTCTTAAATTCTGGTTATAGCCTACCAGGGGGATGGCATGGCAGTGGTGAAGCAGAGTCACCGTTGCAGGAAGTTGCCAGTGGCACAAGTTGGATGATGCGGCAGGCCCGAAGTTGAAAGGAGAAGGTATAGCGGCAGCTCAATGCGAAAGCCATTGATCTTCTGGCGGTGGACGTGATGGACTTCAGTAAAATGGCTGGGGAAGTGACACATGTGCAGATTGAGATCTCAAAGAGCAGAGATCTCAATCAGAGCATTCACCTCTTCAGATGCGATGGATTTAAGGAAAATGTCTGCGGAGACGAAGCATGCACAGATTGAGATCTTCACAGCTATTTTCCTGAAGTCCATTGTGTCCACTGTCAGGAGATCAATGGTGCCACCCACTTCTCCCAGCCCAGGACCCGCAGCATCACCCCACTTGTGCGTCCATGACACAACCACCCCAGCATCGCTGCACTGGTACCACTGCCAACTTACTGCAGTGATGACCCTGCCTCCTGTGACACCGCTCCACCACTGCCACCCCCCGGGTAAACTACCCTTGGACTTAAGACTGACTCTAGGACTATAAGACATATCCCATTTTAACATAAAAATTTTCTTCCTCCTCTAAATTTCAGGTGCGCCTTATAATCTGCAAAATACAGTAAATTACTGTAAAAAAAAAATCCAATTTTGCATCATATTGAGGGAGCAATACTTATTTTATTTTTCTGATAAGAATTTAATAGCATCTTATTTTTTGCATAACAACTTTAAGTTTTAATATGTACTGTTTTAGGGTTCACATGTCTTTACAATCATTTATTTTATTTTGAATAAGCCAAGGCAGAATGTACAGAAATGACAATCGTGGGGGCATGGCGATGCTCTAGTGCCCTACAGACGTGTTTGAAGGGAGCTCCTGAAATCCTGTTATTCAACCTTAATTTCTCACATTTTTGTGGTCCCTGTGAACCCATATTATAATACCAACATTTGGGGCACTTGCCTAGCTTCAGAAGAGCTGCTGCAGTGAGGGCCCTGGTCAGGCTGTCACTGCTGTGATGTCTCTGAAAAGAGCGGCATTGAGATGGTGGTCATTGGACCAGTCTGCTAGAAAAGGTTTGGTGAAGGAGCTGGGTGACCGTCGCACTACACAGAAAAGAGAGGTGCGGTGCTCAGCGGACTTCAAAGAAGCTGCTACAGAGGGGCTCCAGTCTGACGTACATCACAACTTTACGGATTAATAAGCACGCAAAGGATATGGCAGCAATCTAAGGGGCCAGTCACACGGTGCCACCTCGCCAGAGATGTCGGCAGCGACTGGCGGGAGCGCATTCGCTTTTGCATGGGGAGACACCTTCGGCAATGCACCGGCAAGCTGATATGCGGCATCGCCGCCGGGGTGTCTCAAAACCCCAGCGGCGATGCAGTACAATGAGAGCCTATGGCTCCCATTGCCTGTCAGGTCGCCGGCGGCTGTTTACATGGGGCGATGTGTGCACATCGTCCCAGATCGGCCGCCTTGTTTCAAAGCACTGCTCTGAAATCAGGCGACTAGTGAAAGGCGTCGCCATCGCCCAATTACATTAGGCGATGCAGGGGCGATGTCGGAGCCGATAGGCCACGCCCCTGCATCGCCTAACATATCGGGAGTATCATCGCCACGTGTGACGGTACCCTAAGTGTCCAGGTCAGACACCACAATGGAGGTCTGAGCCTCTGTGCGGATTCCTTACAGACACCTCTGTAATATACTTATTGTAGGGATCACAGGCTCTCTCATAATCTGTTACATTCCTTCTGACCTCTCAAGGGTGGAGGCTGAGGGTAGTGAGTAGCCTCAGTAACAGAGTCCTAGTGCTGCTCTTTCCCTCTTGAGAATACAGCCTTCATACAGGGACATGATCAAGCTGTACACTGGTGGAAGACTTATAACAGCTTGGGCAGGTTATAAAAGTTTCTGAGTATGCTACATGACAAATAACGTTTAGACATGAGCTACAGCCACTATTTATCACCTTGAACCCTGCATATCCTGCTCTAATTGCAGACACTGCAACTTTGTCCTAATATATAAGAGCCCTACACTTAAATAATTCTAATACTATAATGAACCATAATAGGAATTCAACCACAGTTGACAAACTCAGCATTTGCAAGAGGGGATCTGTTTGAAACCCCATGAACTTTGAGAGGCAGCTCTTTGTCAACTGCTAAACCCACTGAGCAGTGCAGAGGCCAGATTCTAGATGATGGTGAAGAGGAGCGACAAGATAACATGACCCTACACGCCAGGTCCCTGATTAGCTGTTGCAGGCTATTTCTCTTTGTAAGCATTCCTTAACGGGAAAAATAGAGAAACTGCACTCTGAAGTAGGTCTGTTGTGTAAAGACATTCAAGCGTTGAAAAGCCGTATCTCAAGTTGAAACAAGGGTGTGTCTAGAGGATAAAAGGTTTACCTTGGCTGCAAAGCTAACTAAAATAGCTGGATCAAATAATGCCTAGTGCCAAAAAGAAGACAGACAATCTTGAAAACCAGATGCACAGTAATAACATTCAGATTAATAGACTGCCCGAAAGATCAGAGGGACAACATCCTGAGCAACTTTTTGAAACATGGCTGAAATGTAATCAGAGACACATATTCTTCTCTGCATTTGGGTTGACAAGAGCTCGCAGAGTTCCAACAAGAGCCCCGCCACCCAAGAGCTCCTCCCAGATCCTTCCAGCACAACTCCTAAATTGCACGGATAGAGACATAGCTCTGTGTCTGGCTAGAGAAAAAGGTCCCCTTAACCAGATAGCGACAGACATCTTTTAACATTACCCAGGAAATAGCCTGTAGTGCCCCTAAGTGTCCCCTGAAGATTAAGAATTGGGCCGGTTTTTGCAGTCCCAGTCAAGTGATGACCAGTATACACCGTATACTGGTCAGCACATGAAAATACATTATATCGCCGGTAAAAAAATGATTTCTCTGTCATCTGACATGATCAAACATGGTCCAATATTTGAAGCAGGAAATGATGAGGGTATGAAGTAGCATTTTAGTGGATTCAGAATTGAGAAAGGGACGGATTCTGCAAATATTTTTGAATTGGAAGTGGTGTGAGCTTGTCTGTGTGGTTTGAAGCACAGGACAGATACAAGGGTTACTCTGAGGCAGTGAAATTCCAGTACAGGGGAAAGTGTGATGTTATTTATTGTGATACATTGGGTTGGAAAGATAGGTGACATGGAGGAAAGATAATTGGTTCATATTGCCACATTCAGCTTTAGGAAATGAGAGGAAAAAAAGAAAAATATGTCTGATAGACACTCTTGCACTCTGGACAGAATAGAGGTGACTTCTTCGGTAATAATGTATAAGGATTGGATCACATTCTTGTATTCTACGCTGAACAACAAATTAAAGAGTCGATGGAACCACTCACAATAATAAGGCAGATAGAGACCCTTTGGACATTAGGCACTCTGATGGTATCCATCTTTTAGGCGTGCACAGAACTGTGGTCATCCACATTTGTGCACTAAATAGACAACTACAATAAAGGGACATCGTTGGAACAGAGACCCGACAGAGTCAAAAATAAGTCCATCTGCCTCATGATAGTGACTGGTTCCGTTGAGGCTTTAGTATGAATCGCGTTTTGGGGAATTCACATGAAAACCTTAATGTAAGTACTTGCAGATACCACAGGACAAATGTGAACTGAGCCTTATTCAGATTTATAAGAGACAGGCTAAAAAAAATTAAAACATCTTTATTTTTACAACATTTTTCATGCTGTATAAGTAAAAATGACTGCTTTGTTCTTTGGATCAGTGTGATCTCTGCACTACAAGATTTAAATTGCATTTATTTTTGTGTTTTGCCACTATCACACAAAAATAAGCTAAAAGTAAAACAATAATTTTATTTCTTTTTTACAAAATAGCTTTTTTGTTGCCATATTCCAAGAGCTGTAAGTTTAAGATTTTTACTTTTTGGCAAAAAAAGCAGTATGAGGGCTCATCTTTCACAAGATCAGTTGCATATTGTTTTGTTTTGGTGCCACTTTGGGGGTACATTAAGATCTTGACCCCTTTCTATTCAGATTTTTCAGATGTAGAATGGGCAAAAAAATCTATTCAGTTAGGCCCTTTTCACATCAGGGTTTTTGCTGATTTGCGGCAGATCCAGCAGATTTACCGCATCTGCCGCAAGAACCCATTTATTCTCTATAGGACTTGCGGCAGGTACGGCAAGTGCGGTTTCTGCAGCGATCCGGCAATTCCAGCACTTGCAGCAAGCCAAAAAAATGCAGTTAGCTGCGGTTTTTTGACTTGCCGCAAATGCCGGATTTGCTGGATAACGGCAAAAAACGCACTTGCTGCACCTGCCGCAATTCCCATAGAAAATAAATGGGGACTTGCCGCAGGCTTGCCGTAAGTCAGCCGTTATGTGTTAAAAAGACTTATGTGAAAGGGGCCTTAATGTTTTTTTTTCTGTAGTTCCCCATGCGGTAAAGTTCATAAGACAGATTTATTCTTTAATTCAGGATAATAATAGCGATGCCTGTGTAGTTGGCATAGTGTTTTTATGCTTTGTTTCTTTTACACAATAGAAACAATATTTTACTAAAATCAATTTGTTTTTTGCATTGCTATATTCCAAAAGCTGTAACTATTTTTTTGGGGGGGAGGCAGAATAAGCGACATTAGGACTTATTTTGTGGAACATGATTTGGTATTTACATTTCTGCCATTTTTTTTACATGCAACTTTTTGATGGCTTTTTATTAATTTTTGTGTGTATCAGTATAATAAAAAAGGGATTTTTGTGCACTCACTGTAAAATACATTTCTCTGAGCCATCATTGGGGGACACAGGACCATGGGTTATGCTGCTATCCCTAGGAGGCTTGACACTAAATGAATTCTGAAAGAAACAGAACAGATCGGCTCCTCCCCCACAGCATAACCCCCTGGCTGAGCCAGGCCCTGACTAGTTGCTAAGCAGTAGGAGAACAATGGAATACAACCAAAGTTAACATGCCAAACTCAGAAATAAAAAACCAGAAGAAAACAATGCCTGAAATGGGCAACAGGGTGGGTGTTGTGTCCCCCAATGATGGCTCAGAGAAAAGGATTTTACGGTGAGTGCACAAAAATCCCTTTTTTGTTTGCTCCTCATTGGGGGACACGTCCTAAAACAGTCCCTGGGTGGGAAAATAAAATCCGTAACCCAAGGAATGAGACACCCTTGCACATGAAAGAGAAAACTCTTACGTGGAGAGGTGCGCCATAGCCGCCTGTAGCACATGTCTGCCAAGGCTTGCATCCGCAGAAGCCTGAGTATGAAGCTTATAATGTTTTGTGAAAGTATGTAAGCTGGACTAGGTAGCCACCTTACACACTTGTTCCGCCAATGCCTGGTGCCAAATAGCCCAAGATGCTCCCACCGCATGAGTGGAGTGTGCTTTTAGACCGCTAGGAATGGGTACGTTCCGCAGCCGATACGCTTCTTGGATGGTAGAACGTAACCACCTAGCCAAAGTGGCTTTAGACCCTGCCATGCCCTTTCTGTGACCTTCCAGGAGGACAAAAAGATTGTCTGTTTTACGCAAGGGGGCTGTTCTTGAAACTTAGTATCTAAGGGCTCTCAATAAATCCAGGGTATGCAGAGCCCTTTCTCTACGCGGTGTACCGGAGCCGGACAGAAAGATGGAAGGACGATATCTCCGTTGAGGTGGAAGGAGGAAACCACCTTTGGAAGAAAAGATGGAACTGGACTTAGTACCACCTTATCTTGATAAAAAGAAAGGAACGGCTCTTGGCACGAGACTGCCGATAATTCGGAAACACGACCGATGGACGCGATTGCCACAAGGAAGAACACCTTCCAGGATAGGAGAGTGATAGAAACCTCTTTCAGAGGCTGAAAAGGCGATCCCTGGAGTGCATCCAAGACCAAGTTAAGGTCCCATGGCTCTAACAGTCTCCGGTAAGGGGGAACTAACCGAGACACCCCTTGAATAAAGGTTCTAACTTGTAGACGTGTCGCACGTTTTCGCTGGTAAAGGATAGAAAGATCCAAAATCTGGCCTTTCAAGGAACTAAGGACCAACCCAGAGTCTAGTCCCAGCTGCAGAAAACTGAGGATCACCAGGACTGAAAAAGTAAAAGGGGGGTGACAGCGGTCTTTGCACCATGAAAAGAAAATCTTCCACGTACGATAGTAGATACGTGCAGAAGCTGGTTTTCGAGCTCTAATCATGGTACCAATAACATCAGGTGAAAAGCCAGCCTGAGTCAGCACCCAGGTCTCAATGGCAATGCCGTCAAATTCAGAGCCCTCAAACCTTGGTGGGAAATCGGACCTTGAGATAGAAGGTCTGGACGATCTGGTAAGCGCCAGGGAACATCTGTGACTAGCTGAACTAGGTTGGCGTACCAGGCCCGTCTGGGCCAATCTGGAGCTATGAGGATGACCGGGACTTGTTCTAATTTGATTTGTCTCAGTACCTTTGGAATTAAAGGGAATGGAGGAAAAATGTACGGAGACGGAACTGACGCCACGATTGCACCAGTGTGTCTGCTCCCATTGAAGTCGGATCGTGAGAGCGGCCATGAACACCTTAGCGTTCATTTGAGAAGCCATGAGGTCCACGTCTGGTGTCCCCAAGCGGCAGCAAATCTGTTGAAGCACTTCCGGGTGCAGAGACAATTGTCCTGCGGCAAGGCCCTGGCGACTGAGAAAGTCCGCTGCCCAATTGTCCACTCCCGGGATGTGCACTGCCAAGATGACAGACCCGGTCGACTCGGCCCAGGAGAGAATGCTTTCTACCTCGCCGAGAGCCCTTCTGCTGCAGGTGCCACCCTGGTGATTGATGTAGGCCATTGCATTGTCCGATTGAACACAGATGTGACGACCCGCCAGGAGGCTGTGAAAACAATGTAGAGGTAGGGCTATGGCCTGTATCTCCAGCAGGTTGATTGGAAGCGTTGACTCCTGTTCGGCCCAGCGACCCTGGGCAGTATGATGATGATAAACCATCCCCCAACCCAGGAGACTGGCATTGGTGGTGAGGACTTCCCAATCGACCGGAAGGAGGAATCGGCCCTTGGCTAGAGCAGTCAGGCACATCCACCATCGTAGTGACCTCTGGACCGAAGGGGTCAGGGAGAATACCCTGTCTAGTGAGAAGGGACTCCTTTCCCAGGTCATTAGCAGGGCTATCTGTAGCGGGCGAAGGTGAAATTGAGTGAATTGAACTGCTTCTATTGCAGCCACAGTCTCACAAGATGAAATGACTCTCAGCAGCGCTGTTTTTGTGCAGCAGTGTTACCTCACGCAGGAGAATATGCTGCTGAGCGAGACCTCAGTGTGACTGTGTGCTGTGCTTTTATTCCTGCGACTCAGGCCCATTTTATAGGTGGCTGAGGTGGTCTATTGCATCCCACAGGACTGGGATGATGGGTATACGTAAGGTGCAGAGGGGGATACAAGGAGGCGACACTCCACGTGTCCTTCTGTTGATGGCTCGGAAATTAGTTCCTTTAAAGGAAACCGTCGTCCTTGATATCCATGAAAAAATGTAAATAATGGCATATCCTTTAGAGATCCAACGGAGCAGAAGGGAATTCGTGGAGGCGACACTCCACGATTCCGCCTGTTTATGGCTGGGAAAGCAGCCCTCTTAAAGGGGGGCTGTCACTCATCTAAAAACTTCTTCTGTAGAAAAAAATAAAAAAAAATAAAAAAATGTGGGTCTGTAGACAGCATCTGCCTCCTACAGACACTAAGCTTAAACTGGTCGGGGCCTGGCCCAGCCAGGGGGTGTATCCTGTGGGGGAGGAGCCAATCTGTTCTGTTTCTTTCAGTATTCACTTAGTGTCAAGCCTCCTAGGGATAGCAGCATAACCCATGGTCCTGTCCCTTCCAATGAGGTGCAAGAGAAAAAAAGCATAGTTTTTTGGAATTTTTTGTTATTATTTTACTTACGCTGTTGACTGTAGGGAATAATGTGACAGTTTTATTGTTTAGGTCTGTAAAGACAAGGTGATACCAATTTTGTGTATGTTTTTTGTTTTTACACAAAAGCTGTATTTTTAGTGGTAAAACAGGTTTTCATTACTGTTGTGAGATTTTTTGGGGCTTTCTTTTACATATTTTATTAAACTTTTTGTTACTTTTTACCACTTTGGGACAAACATTTTTTGCTTTGATCTCTGGTCTCAGCTTTTACTCAGCATCTTAGCATTGACTCAGCATTTTAGACCCAGCTTACAGCAGGATCAAACAAGCTACCATACTCTTAGGACATCAGATGACCTTGGGGCACCAAGGCAACTATCGGCACCTGTGATGACATATCGCTGGGTGCCCTCTCCCCCTTTTAACCACTTAGATGCCGCTGTCATGATTGACAGCGGCATTTAAAGGGTAAATCAGACCTGATTGATTTCTAAACCGGTCGGGATAGATGTTACAGAGTTCCAGGTGTCATGCATAGCTAACACCTGTGAGATTTTTGCCCTGCGCAGATGCTATTCACTTATTCCTCAGCACCATGAAAAACCAGTGCTGATGAATATGACCCCTTTAAGGACCTTCATGAAACTGCGACTCAGCAGTCATTAAGGGGATGAAGTACATTGAAAGTTGATTATAAAGAATTTTTCTTTCTTTAAAGTTCTGTTTGAAAAGTATCCTTAATAAAGCTCATATGATTACAACAATTTAGTAACAATAAATAAATTGTTATATGATGATCTGTAAATACATACATTACGGTGTTGATGCCAGCCAATTGTTGGAACATTTGCAATCCACAACCAACTATAAGTGCGCGACGTGTTGGAGGGTATATTAACATTCTGTATATGACAGGTCCACCTTTAAAAAAAAAAACACAAACAAATATAAGAAGATGGGCATGAGTTTATAGAATATGGGCACAGTAAATTGATATGTAGATAGAATATCACAATATCATATGGTAATGTCATATTGGCAGATGAACAGCCAGTATTTAAAGTCATCCCACATGTTGCTCAAACATCTAATATAATCATCAATGTTGTACATAGTACTGATATTCTGGGAAAAATAAGGGTTAACTTGGAGGAAATCACAATCAATCTGCTTAGTACCTGGCATTTAAGCAACACCTTCTTTAGAAAACTCCAAAATAGTTGTAAAGGCTTGCTTATGATTTTTTTTGTGTAAACAGGAACCCGTCGAAGTGGTTACTCACCACAAAACGGCGCCGTCGTTCCGCCGGCTCCTCACTCCCTCTCCCCACCGCACTGGAACTTTTAATGTATTGAAAAACAAGCATTAAAGAATACTGAAACCCTGCTATCGGTGAGTGCCACCTATACATTTTTTCTATTTTGCATATCTTGAACATTTAGTTTGTCAGGAATCATAATGGTGCTCTCACCAACCTATTTTCTAGGCACTAAAATTAGGCTCTAGCACAATTCAAGGGGATGTTATTTGCCACAAACAGCAGGTAGGACAGTTTCGTAGATAATTCAGCAAATATGAAATTCACCAGTAATGTTGAGTTTACACAGGCCAACTGCAGACACTAACCCCTTACTGATCATAATTTCACAACTTGAAATTATGCCCAGACTCCAACAGGTCTGCCCCAGTCTCCAGCAGGACCACCTCCATCAATCTATGTAAATGCTGATTGCACCAAGCTTTAAGAAGAAGGGACACTCCCCTTGTGTTCACAGCAAGCACCATGAATACACCGAACAGCTGATTGAGCAGCTCAGTACAATGAGCAGTCATCTACTTCACTGTGTCTGTACTGGGTTATTGATACAATCATCTCTCTCACTGTGCTGCTGCCATCCCCCTGTGAATCTGCTGCCATCCCCATGTTTTGGGTCATTGTCCATCTGTATTATGAAATATCAACAAATCATGCATTTGGCTGGATGTGAGCACACAGGAGGTTTCTAAAAACTTCAGAAATCATCCGGCTGCATCTGTACTATGTCACATCATCAGTAAATACTAGGGACCCAGTGTCACTGGCAGCCATGCATGCCCAAGCCATTAGGGATGGGCGAATCTACTCGCTAGGACTCGTTACTCGGCGAGTAGTAAGGGACTCGCAGGACTCGGTACTCTGCGAGTTTCCCAGTGATTACTCGCACGAGTCCAATGCAAATCAATATCAATCCTAGTTTTGTCAGAAACGCTGACAAAACTAGGATTGCCATTGTTTGCATTAGACTCGGCTACTGTGCCAGTGATAGCAGGGAAACTCGCAAAGTAACTGCTGTTTCTTTGCGAGCCGAGTCCAGCTGTCTTCTCTGTGCAGCTCCAGGGTCCTAGAGCCCGCCTGCTGCCTGATGTAGCAGTGCTGAGATTGTTCTCAGTCTGCTCATCCCTGTGCATAGACATCTATATTTATGCACAGGGGATGTAGCAGAGAGGACATCGCGTTTTGGACTGCATCGGACGGAAGAGGATTTTTTTAATTAAAGATGGAGTCCCTAATGGCTTTTTTTTTTATTTCAAATAAAAATTTTTCTCTGTGTTGTGTTTTTTTAACCCTTTACTGAAGATTCTTAGTGGCTGGGTCAAACGTGGCCTGACATTAAGAATCTCGGGCTTAATACCAGCTTGTATAACAAAGCTGGTATTAACCCCTTTATTACCCAGCGTGCCACCGCCACCAGGGCCGCTGGAAGAGCGGGGTTCAGCGCCAGAGGATGGCGCTTCAATGAATGCGCCATCTTCTGGGGCGGCTGCGGGCTGCAATTTGCAGCGGGGGGTGCCCAGAAAGCTTGGGCATCCCTGCGCTGCGGATTCCAGCCCCCAGCTGCTTAGCTGTACCTGGCTAGACATAGAAATTGCGCGGAGCCCCACGCATTTTTTTTTTTATTATTTAATGAATTTCAGAGTCGGAGTCTCAGAGTCGGAGTCTCAGAGTCGGAGTCGCCTCAGAGTCGGAGTCGCCTCGGAGTCGGAGTCGTCTCGGAGTCGAGTCGGAGTCGGAGTCGTCTCGGAGTCGGAGTCGTTTCGGAGTCGGAATCGTCTCGGAGTCGGAGTCGTCTCGGAGTCGAATCGGAGTCGTCTCGGAGTCGGAGTCGTCTCGGAGTCAAAAAAATGGGTGGGGCTCCGCGCAATTTCTATGTCTAGCCAGATACAGCTAAGCAGCTGGGGGCTGGAATCCGCAGCGCAGGGATGCCCAAGCTTTCTGGGCACCCCCCGCTGCAAATTGCAGCCCGCAGCCGCCCCAGAAGATGGCGCGTTCATTGAAGCGCCATCCTCTGGCGCTGAACCCCGCTCTTCCAGCGGCCCTGGTGGCGGTGGCACGCTGGGTAATAGAGGTTAGGGAATCAAAAAGAAGGATTAGCTCCAACCACCTAATATTCCCAGGACTCCCAGGCAAACCGGAAAGTGGCTTGGCAACTACCAGTAGCAATAGAAAAAAGTGTAGAATCCGGTGCCACAAAATTCCTTTTTTATTTTCAAAAATTTTTAAAATTCACACATGCTCCAAAGGAGCTCCTGGACGCGTTTCGTGGGTCTAGCCCACTTAATCGTCAGTACACTACACTTTTTTCTAATAGAGGTTAGGGCCAGCTTTGTATTATCAGCTGGCCCTAAGCCCGAAATTTATGGCGGTCACGCCAATATTAGACATGACCGCCATGAATTTCTATTAAATTGTTTTAAAAAAAACACAACACAGAGAAATTTTTTTATTAGAAATAAAAAAAAAGCCATTAGGGACTCCATCTTTAATTAAAAAAATCCTCTTCCGTCCGACGCAGTCCAAAACGCGATGTCCTCTCTGCTACATCCCCTGTGTATAGATATAGATGTCTATGCACAGGGAATGAGCAGACTGAGAACAATCTCAGCACTGCTACATCATCTCTGTGCACAGGCATTCATGTCTGTACACAGGGAATGAGCAGACTGAGAACAATCTCAGCACTGCTACATCAGGCAGCAGGCGGGCTCTAGGACCCTGGAGCTGCACAGAGCAGACAGGACTCTTCTCTTATCTGTGCGAGTTTCCCAGCGATTACTTACAAAGTAAACGAGTCCAATGCAAATAAATGACAAAACTCGGATTGCTTCAGGCTGAAGCTTCCGAGACACATCTGCGATTTGTAAATCTCACACTACTCGCTATTACTCGCTTCCCCATTCATTAACATTGGACTCGCTAGACTCGCAACGAGTAGCGAGTCCTGGGCTCGGACTCGCTAGAGTCAAGCGATTCCGAGTAATTTAGGATTCGCCCATCACTACAAGCCATCACACTGCCTCTAGTGTGATTAACAGATGATATGGTATGCTTTGGATCATGAGCTGTGCCATGCCTTCTCCATACTTTTTACTTTCTATCATTCGGGTAGAGGTTGATCGTGGTTTCATCTGTTCAAAGAATATTTTTCCAGAATTGTGATGGTTTTTTAAGAGTTTTTTTTTAGCACAGCCTAATCTAGCCGTCTCCTTATTCTGAGGCTTATGACTTTCTTGCACTGTGTAGTGAACCCTCTATAATTACTTTTATGCAGTCTTCTCTTTATAGTAATTTGCATAGTAATACGCCTAAATCCTGTAGAATGTTCTTCACTTCACTTGGTTGCCTGTTGTGCAGGGGTTTCTCTACACCATGGTAATTATTCTGGTATCATCCACCACTGTGGCCTTCCATGGGCATCCAGGTCTTTTTGCATTGTTGAGGTCACCAGTGCTTTCTTTCTTTCTCAGGATGTGCAACGGTAGATTTTGCCACTCCTAATATTGTAGCAACTACCTGAATGTTTTTTTCACTGTTTTTGAAGATGAAAGATGGCTTCTTTCACCTGCATGGAGTGCGCCTTTAACCTCATGTTTCAGCAAAAACTTCAAAATACAAACACACCTCAAATCAATTCCAGGCCTTTTATGTGCTTAATTAAGAATTAAATAGTGAAGGAATTGCCCACACATGCCCATAAAACAACCTTTGAGTCAATTTTCCAATTACTTTTGGTCTCTTTAAAAACAGGATGGCACATGTCAAGGAGCTGAAAGAACTACATCCTTCATCCAATTTTAATGTGGATACCTTCAATTGCAAGCTAAAAGTCTAGACTTTATGTCTATGTCCATTATATAACTCACACACACAGATAATTGTGCAGATATTGGTCAAAAATCTCTGGTTGCAGTGAAATCATGGACACATTGTTCCATTTTGTGGCCATATACAAATGAACAATATGTCCATGATTTCACTGCAACCAGAGATTTTTGACCAATATCTGCACAATTATCTGTGTGTGTGACGTGGCCCTAACTTGAATATGTTTCAGTGAATGGGTTAAGAAAAAATTGTATCAGTGTCCAAATATATTTGGACCTAATTTTATATGGATTTACTTTTGGTGGTCTCAGTTTATACGGGAAAAACATGAGAATAGGTTCCCGTTAAAAAAGCACCTATGTGATCATTTTGCAGTGTAAACATACAGAGACAGTTCACATTAACTAATTAGAAACGACTCCACTGACTGCGAGTCCAGGATAAACTGGGATTTTCATGAATAAGATGATTCTGAATCCCATCTCAATAAAACACACACACACACACACACACACACACATATTTATTTAAATATATATATATATATATATATATATACACATACATACATACACTCCGTTTAGTGCTATAAAACTTGCTATAATAGATTCCACAAGTATTCTGATCCAACATTTAGGGTATGTGCCCACAGGACGTTTTTTCTGCGTTTTTTCTGCGGTTTCCGCACACAGTTTAGCATTGGTTTTATGGTAATGTATGCTAATTTGTCCTGCGGTTTTGATTCCCAGCAAAACCAATGTGTTTCACAGAAACGCTGTGTCCACACATTGGTTTTACAAGTGTCAAGAACTGTCAAATACCTGCGTTTTTGGTGCGGATGGGAGAGAATTGACATGTTAATTATTTTCCTGCGTTTTTGCTAAAGTCAATGGAAAAAACGCAGGAAAAACACAGCATCAAGAACAAAGTAAAAACGCGCAGAAAACGCAGACAAGATCATAGCTAATCTCCTGTCAAGGACTCTAGGATCCTCAGGCTTTGCTGCGCTCAGGACTGCTTAAAAAACGTCCTGTGGGCACAAACCCTTAAAAGGTATTTTAAGCAGAACAGATTTTTAACTGAGATGTGGACTTTCAGGAGCTTGGCATGCTGGAATGTGAAAGAAAGGAAGTTCCAGTGCCTATTGTCTTTGAAAAATGCTTAAGAGAATGGACCGATATAAAAGGAGTGACTGGCTATGTACACACTACATTTTTTAATGACTGTTCAAAGCAAAATCAGAACCAATACTCTTCAAGTCTACCGCTAGATCTCAAAACCCCTAAAAAACAGAATTTCTGTTCCCAAAACTCAGCAAAAACGCTCCAAGCACACATAGCATTCTAATATGTCTAGTAACTGTCCAAATTCCTGTGCTCTGTAACTTGTCATTGGCTATGTGCACCAAAAGAAGGTATAAGGCCCCATTCACACACTGCTTTTTTTGCTGCATATTTTTCGCACAAGCTCAAAAAAGCCAGGAGTGGAACAATCAAAACTGGGAGTGGCACATTCAGAGGAAAGGTCTGAAGGTGGCTTTACACGCTTCAATCGCGATCCGATATCGCAGTTCAATGGCGCGGGAGCGCGCATTTAGTGCACGTTTCTCCCGCATCGCATTGAATGTTTAGACGCTGCGATATCGGAATACAACGTCCGTGCGATGTCTCCGCCTCCCAACCCAGGATCGCATACTTAACATGGGAGTGAATGGGTGACGTTTCAAATCGCATCGTAGTTGGGCGTTTACACAGCATGATCCGGCTTCAATCGCTATGCAATATCGGAGCATTGAATAGCACGCTCATTCAATCCCCGATATCGCATTGACATCGTGCCTGCATCGTATTGGACGTTCACACCATACAACGCAGGCACGATTTCGGCTCCGACGATTGAACCACGTGACTTTTCATTGAAATCGTACTACGATATCGCAACGTGTAAACCCGCCATGATAGAAACAAGTGCTCCACTTATATGTTTAATCACCCACTCCTGGTTTGTGATGAGCTTGTGCTTAAAAATATGCAGCAAAAAAAGCAGTGTGTGAATGGGGCCTAACTCTGGGGATGAAGACCACAAGAACAGCATTTACCCTCACTTTGAGTCAAATAACGCATATGCTTCAATAAGTTTTCGGGACTCTGAATTGTGACTATACAATATCTGATTTACAATGTGCTATCACTATAACAACTTCAATGAGAATGGCATCTAGTATAGCATGTTATACGAGAGAATACACATAGCCAGTGCACATAAGCATTTAGCTATATAATTAGCAAGCTGGATACAAGAAAAATAAACATTATGTAATAAGGTATGAAAAGCCTAAAATGCTTGATGCAATGAAAATATACATCATTTCATGAATATTCTGAAACAAATGATTTATGTAGGATTCCAAGGTAGCAGTGTGTTGCTTAGCAACTTCATTAATTCAGAAATCTGAAGACAATGTGAAAACATTATTTTAAAACTGCATTGTACTATTTTTAGTAGCATTTAGTATAAAAAGCAGATAATTCTCCTTTCCATCTTTCTAGAGATTTTTTTTTACACTAGCTAAAAGAAAAAATATCAGGCTTATATTTGGGAAAACAAACGAGATTGCTTTGACACTGACATAACTAATTCTGTAAAAGTAGGCAAGTAAAATGTAACTTCTGTTCAAAGGAGGTTGTCTTGGGAATCTATCATTATTATTTAAATGCCTCAGACTAAGTATAAAAATATATATAAAATCAAAGCAACAGGAATCAATCTCAGCAATCCATTCATGGTGCTTACCCATTTGCTACTGGTCTGTCCTTTTTGGTCTTGTCCTTGAATTGACAACATACTAGAAATGGTCAGAAGTACCCCTCAGTCATTCAGAGGCTGCAGCAGTGACACACCTTATTCCCAGTGTAAAGAGGACAGGACAAGGAAGCAGAGACCAGAGGGGACATGGTACGTATGCTTTTCTAGACAATTAAAAGCATTTAATAATTTATATTCCCTGGAAACTTGATTTTAAACATCTGAATTCTTGATAAAAACTCTGCGTAAAAACCCTGATTGATTGCAATATTGAAAAATGTCTGTACAATTGTGAAAGAGTACATGATTGTACTCCAGCTAGATCTTTATCTGCTGGATAAAAATGTCAGAGGCTTTATAAATTGTTTGACAGTTACAAGTATGTAGTCCTCCAATTAACAAATTAGAATGGCCTGGGGGTATTATTGGCCCTCATTGACTAGCAAAAGGAATGAGGAGCACACCTATACTATAGAAATTAAAGTGCATTTAAACCATGTTCCAAATTATTATGCAAATTGGTTTTAAGTGTCATAGGTTTTTTTTTTCCAATGAAACCCATTGCCATTGATGGTATTGTGTCTCAAAGTTCTGTGGATCACTGAAATTAATCTCAGATACTTGTGATAATTAGTTTGGTAGATGAGCCCAATAAAAGGAAAACTGGGTGCTCCACAATATTGAGCAGGACACAGTTTTCAAGTAACATGGGAAAGAAAAAGGATCTCTCTGCTGCCAAAAAGCAACAAATAGTGCAATGCCTTGGACAAGGGATGAAAACATTACATGTTGCACGAAAACATAAGCGTGATCATCGTATTGTGAAGAGATTTGTGGCTGATACTGAGCACAGACGTGTTTGTGCAGATAAAGGCAGAATGAGGAAGGTTTCTGCCTGGCAAGTTCATCGGATTAAGAGAGCAGCTGCTAAAAAGGCCTTACAAACCAACAAACAGATATTTGAAGCTGCTAGTGCCTCTGGAGTCCCTCGAACCTCAAGTTGTAGGATCCTTCAAAGGCTTGCTGTGGTGCATAAACCTACTATTCGGCCACCCCTAAACAGTGCTCACAAGCAGAGACGGTTTCATTGGGCCCAGACATACATGAAGACTAATTTTCAAACAGTCTTGTTTACTGATGAGTGCCGAGAAACCCTGGATGGTCCAGATAGATGGAGTAGTGGATAATTGGTAAATGGCCACCAAGTCCCAACAAGGTTGCGACATCAGCAAGGAGGTGGAGGAGTCATGTTTTGGGCTGGAATCATTGCGAAACAGCTGGTAGGCCCCTTTAAGGTTCTTGAAGGTTTGAAAATGACCTCTGCAAAGTATATAGAGTTTCTGATTGAGAATTTTCTTCCATGGTACAAAAAGTATAAATGTGCCTTCAGGAGCAAAATCATCTTCATGCATGACAATGCACCATCTCTTGCTGCAAAGAATACCTTTGTGTCATTGGCTGCTATGGGCATAAAAGGAGATAAACTCATGGTGTGGCCACCATCTACCCCTGACCTCAACAATATAGAGAACCATTGGAGTATAATCAAGCAAAAGATCTATGAGGGAGGGAGGCAGTTCACATCAAAACAGCAGCTCTGGGAAGCTATTCTGACATCATGCAAAGAAATACAAGCAGAAACTCTCCAGATACTCAAAAGTTCAATGGATGAAAGAATATGATATCAAAGTAGGGTTCCTATGTTACCATGTAATGTTACTATGTTACCATGTAACTTGGCCTGTTAGGATGTTTTGGAGTTAAATAGCTTTTTATTTCAGTGAATGTGACCTGTTAATGCGGCAAATTCAACAAATCAGCATTTTCAGGTCTTTCAAACATATCAAATGTTTACAAACTCTACTGTGCCTAATAATTTGGAATAGTGCATTTAGAGTTTTTTTAATTTTGAAAATTATACTGTTTTCATAGGGAGATTTCTTCAATAAAATTCGATGTATACTCTAACAGGTGATGACTTTTATTACCCTGACTGTCATTTGCACCAACCATTTAGAAAAATCAGAGAAAAAGAACATTTGCATAATAATTTGGAACACAGTGTATGTAAGGTGCTGTGGAATTAATTGTGCTATGTAAATTAATAATAATAATTATTATTTCCATTATTACCATGCACAAATACATTGCTATGAAAAAAAGCATCTAATCTTGGACAACCCTTTGTACATTTCCAGGATCTCTCTTTTTCTTTAAAAACAGATTTTAACATTTTAAATGTTTAGTATTGTATCTTATACAAAAGCAATTAATTACAGGAATAATTAACCAATCAGAATTCTGTAGGTCATCCAACATTTGAATAATTGGCAGCATTTTATGGATATGTTGAATTGCAACTGATTTACTCATCTCCGGTTGTCTTTTTTTTGTGCTGTTGCTTGGAGTATAATACACTTGTGCTATAAATACAAAGTGATCATAGGAGGTAATCACGAGCATGATGTAGCATTGACACGTATGCAGTATGGAAAAAGAGGAATTCTTCAGAAAAAGTATGGTGTACTAAGCTGCGGGCCACATTTATAATTTAGTTTATCAGTAATAGCAAAATATATATGGATGTCAATCTTTTGGCGGTTATATATGAAATATTCAGAGAGCTACCTTGAGATCTGAGAAGGTGAAAGCAGGAAGGATCAGTCAAGATTACCTTACTTGCTCATCTCCTTTGGGTCCAAACCAGTTTTGTTCTTAATGACTAGACATGTTATTTTTTTTCTCAATGTATAGCTTGTTACTTTTGCATCCACACCAGCGTGTATATTACCAGTTATATATACTAGATTCTTTGATAGGGCGTTGATCCAGGGAATTAGTCTGATTGCCGTATCTGGAGTCAGGAAGGAATTTTTTCCCCCAATGTGGAGATTAGTGTTGCCACATGGGGTTTTTTTTGCCTTCCTCTGGATCAACATGTTAGGCTATGGGTTGAACTAGATGGACTTAAAGTCTTCCTTCAACCTTAAAAACTATGTTACTATGTTACTATGTTACTATGTATAATGTCTTGTTTTTTATTGGACAAGTTTAGTTTTGTATGTGTCAACTATAGCGGTCACAGGCTGTGGGGGGTAATGTTAAACGTTTCTGCAAGGAGTGAGGTGCTGAGGGCAGAGAAAAGTGCTAATGAAACTGCAAAGAGAATGCTACACCCAGAAAAATAAGAATCCTTTAAATAGGTTGACAATTTATTTTTCTCTTTTTGTTTCTAGTTCACTGGTTTTTGGGTAAAGAATTGTGATTATGTTTAAAACTTGCTGGGTTGTGAAGACCGATGTAAAAAAATATTTTGAGATGAGGTAACACACCCATGGGTGGACAAATTATTACTGCAACCTCCATGAGAAAAGGGGGCCCATTTGTACTTCAAAAGAAGGTAGAATTGTGGGTTATGAGGGGTTTTAAAACGGCAAAAAGCTTATTATACTGTTCCTGCAAAGGGACCCTATTCTGTCTGTGACTATCAGTTTACACATCATATAGGAAAACGTTATACTTGGCGTCTTGAGATATAGAGATTACATACAGTATGTAAAATATGATTGTCAGCATATGCAGATGGCTTTGATATTGGACTATACATTAGTGGAGTTTGGTTGTACATCTTTGTGTGATTTTGTATAACCATAATTGACTTGACATTTTTGTATCGTTACATAAAAAAGGGCAAAAAGGCTAAGTTAAATGAGTCAAAAACCTTATGGTAAATTCTGAAGTCTGAGAGCTCTTATCTATTATGAATTTTACATGCCTTATATTCTAATGAAACCAAGATATATGTTCAACTACGAAGTTTATTGATTTTAATGGCTCCTGTGTAGTACTTCATTTGCCTAGAAATGGCACTGCAGGGTTCATGCGCAGTTTATAGTTTATAGTTGGAGGTCCCATCAACAGGACAGTCTCTGATCAAAGTAACATTCTGAAAGTGTTTTAAGGAAAAAACTGTACAAAACAGACCATCCATTGAAAGTATATTAATAAATTTTATTATACAGTACTTATGTCAACTCAAAGGGGAACTCTGGGAAGAGAAAACAATGTTGTACTGTCCCTGCCCATCTACATGATGAACCTGAGCTGTACACTACAGTTATAGGATGTTTAGATCAATCATAAATCAATAAAATCATATCTACTACTCAAGTCTCACCTCTCCCTTATTGATCAATACATCACAGCGCAGATTCAGCTTCAAGCTGCTGCAGAGAACAGGGGGATGTGGCAGGGGTGTAGACGCTGGGGCTCCATGGTCATTCTACATTCCAGCTACTTCTGCTAGTGTACAAATGGTGGGTGGGGTAGGGGAGTGGCCATTGGGAGTTCCATGCTCATCCTATATTCCAGCCCCCTCATACTTCTTGCTAGTGTATGAACAGGGGGCATAGCCCCTGGCCCCATTCTCTCATTACATGCCAGCCGCCACTCTATATGCCTGCTGTATGTATTGCACGACTCTACTGAGCAGAGTGACAGTGGGAATGTTTGTGCTGCTTTCACTGTTAGCTCAGGAGACTACAGCGATACAAACAGCAGGCATGCATAGTGTAGGTTGCATGTAGTGTGACCATCAGAGTCGGCAGCCACGCCCCTGCCACACCTCCCTGCTGAATCTGCTCTGTGATGTATTGTCCCATAACGAAGGGATGAGGGTTGAGGAGCAGATATGATTTTGATTTATAAGCAATCTAAATATCCTAAAACTGCAATATATAGCTCAGCTTCATCATGTAGGAGGACAGGAACAGTACAAATAGGTTTTACCTCCCCAGAGTTTCCCTTTAAAGCTTGCCTAGCAGTTTGCATAATATTCCCACAAAGGGTTTCTGTGTCTAAATATGTGCTAATATATTTTTAGTTACTAAAAATGAAATTTGCATTGGCGATATAAAATCTTTTAAGAACAACTCAATTTCACAAGCGTAAAGGCAACCCTGTTAGCAGGATTTCACCCCCCTCAACTATTTATATGTGTATATAGCACTTTCAAAGACAAATCCAGCAAATCCATTACATGGCAAGTGTTTTCCTCTATTAGTGAGAAATCAGTTTGAGTGTATGTGCAAATGAGGCTAATGAGCGATCGTAGATCTGATTCCAAACTTGAAATAGGAACCCGGGCACTGACCTTTCTGAGGCACACACAATGGCGTCCAGGAATCCGGGTTTGCTCGGCACAGTCAAAGGCAACAATTTAAAACAGAAGATGCGGCACTCATCCAGGTCTGGGTTGCTCTGCGGTTTTTATTTATACAACCATGCGGATACAAGCAAAGGAGAGGGTGCAAGGGACTACGGTCACCGTTTGGTTGTAACTTGGACTTGTAGAAGCACAAGAGTGTGTGAAACGGTGACCGTAGTCCCTTGCCCCCCTCCCTTGCTTGTATCCACATGGTTGTATAAATAAAAACCGCAGAGCAACCCGGACCTGGATGAGTGCCGCATCTTCTGTTTTATATCGTAGATCTGAAGTCTCTCACTCCAGCTCTATTTTCCAGCCAATGACTCCTCCTCTCGTTTAATTGTTTTTTTGCCTGTAATCATACAGGCACAGAGGCTGTAAGCCAAGGGAGGAGGCGGTGTTCGATGGGGAATAAAACTGGGGAGACAGAGTCTTAAGCTCTACAATGACTTTTCAGCCTCATTTGCATAGAAATTCAAACTCTAATTTCTCAGTAATAAAGAAACAGACTGGTGATGCAAATATATTTTTTTAACTTGTCTTTGACAGAACTACATGCACATATAGCTAGTTTAGGGGTGAAATCCTGCCGATAGATTCCTTTTAAAGGGAATTTGTCAGCTGTTTTTTTCTATGTTATCTGAACACAGCATGCTTTTATAGTTAACACACATTGTGTGCTGTTTATCTGCAATGTTTATTTTAGCTTCAGGAGATTATCATTACCAGACTTGAGCACCTAGAGATCAGCTAGTCTGAAATGCCCACTGCTGTGATCAGCAGATTACTGTCCATAGACATTAAAGCTAACATACCCAAAAGAAAAAAATGGGAAATTTTCCCCATTCTCCAAAAATATGTACCAATTATATGACACACTCCAAGATATAAAACTACAAAAAGCTTTATTTAATATATCAAATACAACAATGATCAGTGCAATCCATACAGAGGTTATTTTTTTTTAATTCTGTATTTTATTTTAATTTCCAAACGATACACATAAAACAGAAAAAATAAAACCATATGTCATCCACTATACACAGCGGGTGTATGACATCATATAAAAGAAGCATCAATCTGGATATCTGAACAGCTCCACTAGTAGATCAAATGTCAAATTATTGCGAAACATAACTGAGGACATGAACATTAATCAGTGGTATAAAGAAAGAGAGTAGAAGGGAAAGCAGGAAAGAGAACAAAAAAAAAAGAAAAAAAAAAAAAAAAAGGAGAGAGGGGGGGAAAAACAAGGGGGGGGTGAAAAGGGATGAGAGGGAGAGGAGAAGTGGTGGGCAGGTAGAAAGCGACCTCCCCCTCCCCCCCCCAGGGGACAAAGGCGCACGTCTGCATCTCCAGTAGAGCACCGCCAAATCTATTACAAACCCCTACTATCTTTATATACATCCGTGTCCATAAATCTCATCCAGGAGAACCATGTCTGTTTAAAAGACTCATACGAATCAGGTACAGAGGACGTTAAGTCTTCAAGGTGCATTAAGTCATTCACCTTCGTTATCCACATCGCCACCGTCGGGCTAGTCTCTGTCTTCCACAGCAATGGGATGCAGGACCTCGCTGCCATCACCAAAAAGCGCAGAAGCGATCGTTTATATCTGTTTGTAGGGATCTCACAGTGGTGGAGTAGGAGGAGGCTGGGGCCCATCTCTCCTTGGTAGCCATACAGAGGTTATTTATACAGGAGTATAAAATTCCAAAAAGCGGTCAATGGTAGGAGATAATATGGTAGAGGTGTTTTCCCCATAGAGGAGAAGGGATCAGAACAGCCTAGTCAAATGATACAAAAAACACCAGGGTAAATGTTAAAAAAACAACAGTAATTATACCAATGATGTGAATGAATTCAGGTCAATTGACCAAAAAGAGATTCCCACCAAACGTTAGGTGTGGAGAGAGTTGTAGGTATCAAAAATACAGCCCGAGTGGGTAACTCTAAGTGAGGTGTAGACTCTGACTAGATGGGCTATAGTAGCCCACTTTGATACACATATTCTCTACACACCCAAAGATCATAAAATTATTGGTGTAAATAGAAATTTTTACCCATGCTCATGATATATAGGCAAGGGCTGATGTCTCTTCAGGGGATAGGGGGAACCTATCCTGTATAAATATCCTCTGTATGGTTGCAGTTTTATATCTTGGAGTGTGTCCTATAATTGGTACATATTTGTGGAAAACGGGCAAAAAGTTTCCCATTTTTTTCTTTTGGGTATGTTAGCTATCTTATAGGGAAATGCCCTTTAACTAAATATCATATACCATCTGGTCCCAAAAGTTTAATATATCTATGGACATTGCATTTTCACACAGCCTGGTGTGGGTGGGTCCAGCTTTCTCATCTTTGCTCCATTGCTAAACATAAAAACTCTGATTTTGTCAGAACCACTGCACCCAGTAAACTAGGTGATACATTTTTGGATGCAGGGTCTCTTTGTCTACATACAGTCATATGAAAAAGTTGGGGCACCCCTCTTAATCTTAATCTTTTTTTTTTTTTTTAATTGTTTTTTTGCAACAGCTATTTCAGTGTGATATATGTAATAACTGATGGACACAGTAATATTTCAGGATTGAAATGAGGTTTATTGTACTAACCGAAAATGTGAAATATGCATTATTTCAAAAATTGACAGGTGCAAAAGTATGGGCACCTCAACAGAAAAGTGACATTAATATTTAGTAGATCCACCTTTTTCAAAAATAACAGCCTCTAGTCGCTTCCTGTAGCTGTTAATGAGTTCCTGGATCCTGGATGAAGGTATTTTTGACCATTCCTCTTTACAAAATAATTCCAGTTCAGTTAAGTTTGATGGTCGCCGAGCATGGACAGCCCGCTTCAAAACATCCCACAGATGTTCAATGATATTCAGGTCTGGGGACTGGGATGGCCATTCCAGAACATTGTAATTGTTCCTCTGCATGAATGCCTGAGTAGATTTGGAGCGGTGTTTTGGATCATTGTCTTCCTGAAAGATCCATCCCTGGTGTAACTTCAACTTTGACACTGATTCTTGAACACTATTCTCAGGAATCTGCTGATAATGAGTGGAATCCATGTGACCCTCAACTTTAACAAGATTCCCGGTGCCGTCATTGGCCACACAGCCCCAACGCATGATGGACCCTCCCCCAAATTTGACAGTGGGTAGCAAGTGTTTTTCTTGGAATGCTGTGTTTTTGTGGCGCCATGTATAACGCCTTGTTGTATGACCAAACAACTCAATCTTTGTTTCATCAGTCCACAGGACCTTCTTCCAAAATGAAACTGGCTTGTCCAAATATGCTTTTGCATACCTCAGGCGACTCTGTTTGTGGCATGCATGCAGAAACGGCTTCTTTTGCATCACTCTCCCATACAGCTTCTCCTTGTGCAATGTGCGCTGTATTGTTGACCGATGCACAGTGACACGATCTGCAGCAAGATGATGCTGCAGGTCTTTGGAGGTGGTCTGTGGATTGTTCTTGACTGTTCTCACCATTCTTCTTCCCTGCTTTTCTGATATTTTTGTTGGCCTGCCACTTCTGGCCTTTACAAGAACTGTCCCTGTGGTCTTCCATTTTGTATCCTTCCCTTGAACAACTATGGTGAACAATCTTTTTTTTCAGGTCATTTGAGAGCTGTTTTGAGGAGCCCATGATGCCACTCCTCAGAGAAGATGCAACTAGGAGAACAACTTGCAAGTGGACAACTGAAATAGCTTTTGTAATGATTGGATACACCGGGCTATGAAGTACAAAGCTCAATGAGGTTACCAAACCAATTTACTCCTTCAGTAAGTCAGTAAAAAGTAGTTAGGAGTATTCAAATCATGAAAATCAGAAGGGTGCCCATACTTTTGCACCTGTCAATTTTTGAAATAATGCATATTTCACATTTTCGGTTAGTACAATAAACCTCATTTCAATTCTGAAATATTACTGTGTCCATTAGTTATTACATATATCACACTGAAATAGCTGTTGCAAAAAAAACAATTTAAAAAAAAAAAAAAAAGAGTAAGATTAAGAGGGGTGCCCAAACTTTTTCATATGACTGTAAGAGGTTGCAAAAACCTGCAGTCAGATTCCCTTTAATCCTTGAAGCCTTATATTATGGTATTCTCTGCAAAGTCACAAGTTTACATAAATTAAGATTACTATGCCTTCAAACAATTTAGCAAAAGGAATTAAAGTATTGTGGTCATAACTGTAGCGCTGGGGCACACAAACACAGACGGGAGAATTAGAGCAGTTAACAAACCTCTTTATTGAAGTACTACAATGCATTTCAATAGCGGTCTGCTGCCTTCATCAAGTGTATAAATCCACCTGATGAAGGCAGCAGACCGCTGTTGAAACGCGTTGTGGTACTTCAATAAAGAGGTTTGTTAAACCGCTCTAATTCTCCCTTCTGTGTTTGTGTGCCCCAGCGCTACAATTAGTGACAATACTTTACTCCTTATGCTCATACATCCCTCCGTCAATCGTGGCCGGAGCTGCAGGGTGCCGCATTCACAGCACTAATCATAAGGACCTAAAGTGGCGTAACTTCCGATCACTTGACTAGAGAGTGGTCCACGTGACCCACACCAGGAAACACAGCGGGCGGCGAAGTCGGGGAGACGGCAGCCTGCATGCCATTGTTGATCCAGCGGTATCCACGCCATTACCGAGGTTGTGCAAGGGTGCACAACCTCTAAAGGTGAGAGGCTAATCCCCCCCATCTATATCTTTATATTCCCCACTAGACCACTGGGTATGTCTCACGGAAGCGATTCCCATGTCTCTTTGTTTTTCATATGTTCAAACAATTTAGGACAGCCCATATGATCTCATGAGTTTGGAAGCTTCTGATAGGTTTATTGGCAACATCAGAGTTAGAGACACACCGGTGGATGTATTTTAATGCACACCTGAAACACACCGCTTCTTTGTGTAACATCATAGGGAAGTCTAAAGAAATCACACAGCATATCAAGAAGAAAATTGTGGACTTGCAAAAGTCTGGTTCATCCTTGGGTGCAATTTCCAGATACCTGAAGGTGTCTCATTCATCTTTACAAAGAATTATATGCAAGTGCAAAATATGGCAATGCCCAGCCATCATACCGCTCAGGAAAGAGACGAGAATGGTTTCCCAGAGATGAACGTGCTTTGAACCGACATGTGCATATCAACCCAAGAACAAAAGACCTTGTGAAGATGATGGCGGAAGCTGGTAAGATTGTGTCTTCATCCACAGTGAAATGAGTACTCTATCAACATGAGCTGAAAGGCCACTCTGCCAAGAATAAGCAATTACTCCAAAAGAAACATAAAAAGCCAGATTCATTTTTGCAAATGCACCCTGGAACAAAGAACTAATTTTTTGGAGACATGTACTGCGGTCTCACGAAAGGAATATTGAACTATTTGGCCATAATGACCATTGTTACGTTTGAAGAAAAAAAAAGGGGGAAGCTTGGAAGCCAAAGCTCACCATCTCAACTGTGAAACACAGGTTGTGGCAGCATCATGTTGTGGGTTGTTTTGCTGCAGGAGGGACTGGTGCACTTCACAAAATAGATGGCACCATAAGGAAAGAAAATTATGTGGTAAAACTGATGCAACATCTCAAGACATCAGCCAGAAAGTTAAAGCTTAGGCAGAAATAGGTCTTCCAAATGGACAATTGTGGCACCATAGTGGTCCGGTTGCCACAGTGACATTGCCTCCTTCACCAGGGGCGATATTATGCTTGGAAGCAGAAGGAGATCCCCACATGAGGTAAACCACAGCATGCATACACCAATTCCTGACTCTGGGCCAGAAGGGGGAGCTTCACACCCGAGTTCAAAGGAGCTGCCCTGGTTCTAGCAAGGAGGAGGGGTTAGAGTTAGTTTGTTTGAGGAGAGGAGAGGAGTAGAAGTAGGAGATCGAGCTTTGGGGAATGGAGTTGCCAAAAGGTCACCCCAAGAAACAACGGAACGGGGTATCCGAACCGCGCTATCGTCTGAAGAAATTACTCACTTGCAAAACTCAAAAATTTTGATGGTGATTTTTTTATTTTTTATCTCTACACGTTTCTGGGGTACAAGCCCCCTTCAGGAAAAAATCACAGACCCGACGGCACAACAGCATAGTGAGAGCCCGAAGCTGCCATCAGCACGGCAGTACCCATGATAGACTCGTGCTGTCTGCCATACGGGAGCAAAGGAAAGAAAGCAGGAACAGGGCTACAGGATAGCTCACAGGCTGCCAGGACCCCAAACTGACTGAGAGCCCAGCAGGAAGGCCTCCAAACCCACCTGGCAAGGTGGATCCTGAATGCTTCCAGGCTGACTGGACCCTACTGGACCTGGTAACCAGTGCCCCCAGACTGCACCTTGCTTTGCCATGTAATGGTAAAGATACTGCACCCCTTTGTGTCTTCCCGTTATTTCCCACGCCCTCCTTACCTGCTCCTGCACCTCAACTACAACTACCATCGTCCCAAAAGACTCACATTATATCTCAGGGCCCCGCTCCACCTGTGGGGAGTGTTACCATCCCAGCTGCCACAATACCATCCACTGGGGATCATCCAAGCAGCGTCGGCCATCCCTGGTCGAATACCACAGGTGGAGAGATGAAAATACTCGTATTCCCTGTAAAAAAAAAAACATCACTGCAGGCCAGGGCCATGGAGCTGGGCCACAGCCACCGTGACTTCCCTGAAGTATCCCCAGCCTGGCTACAGCGTTCCTCCCGGCCCTTGCACAATGCCCCGAACTTGCACAACTGCCAAACTGGTTACAAAGTGGCTTAAGGATAAAAATGTCAATGGTTTAGAGTGGCAATTACGAAGCCCTGATCTCAATCCTATTGACAATTTATGGGCAAAGCTGAAAAGGCAGGTATGAGCAAGGCAACCTACAAACATGGCACAGTTACACCAGTTCTGTCTGGAGGCAAGGACCCAAATTCCTACCAATGATTGTGAGAAGCTTGTGGAAAGATATCCAAAACTTTGACCCAATTCATACAGTTAAAGGGCAATAGTACCAAATACTAATGAAATGTATAAACTTGTGACAGTAATAAAAATGTCTTAAAACATTTTCTCTCTCTCTTGTTATGGCATTTCACATATATTAATAATTATGGTAATCCTAATTGACCTAAAACAGCAAAAGTTAATTCTTATTTCATGCCAGTGAGAAAACATGCACGTGTCTTTTTATATAGTGTATGTAAACTTCTGGTTTCAACTGTATAGTCCAAGCAATCTGATGATAATAAGTATCAAGTATCCTAAGGGAACTAAAATATAGTAGAAAATTAAAAACAAAAAGGTTTTTTAAATTTATGAAAAAAATATAATAATAATAATCTTTATATAGCGCCAACATATACTGCAGTGCTTCACAATACAGAGGTTCATGTTTAAATAATCATAAGAAACAGTTATCAGAAAGTTCAATACAATAACAAATACAATACAAAGCATAATACAATACAATAATTAGAGCACAATAATGACAGCCCTGCTCATAAAAGCTTACAATCTAACAATGAGATGGGGGTGACACAAAGTTCAGGTGCTTATTTACAATGATGGTATAGTCAACTTGAGGAGATGGGGAACAGATAGAAGCAGTATAAGTGGCCACCAACCATTATTTGTGATGCATTTGAGACTGGTGGAATAAAAGTTTAAAGAGGACCTGTCACCTCCCCTGGTGCTTTCAAAAGTGAAAGCACTTCTGAATGCAGCGTGTATGCTGTATTAAGGGAAGCTGTGTACCCCCACTGTACCTCGAAAAAAAACAGTTTGCAAACTTTACAGTTAAGAAGTCCAGTGGGTCGGATCTGATTAAGAGGTCCTCGCCACTGGCAGGGTCCTACTGACCTCCTCTATGTGTATTCTGACCCCTCTATGTGTCTGCCACCACCGCTTCTTGTTCTGGGTTTTCCCTGCTCCGTGTGACGTCACGCAGGCGCACAGCGCTTGGGGTGAGCCGACTTGGTGGCTGTAAGGTGCATGCGTGTGATGTTACACGAAGAGGGAGCAGAAGAGGAGGACAGACACAAAACAAGAGGTGGCGGCAGAGAGGTCGGAATACACAAGGAGGAGGTGAGTAGGACCCTGCCTGCGGCGAGGACTTCTTAATCAGATCCAACCCACTGGACTTCTCAACTGTAAAGTTTGCAAACTGTTTTTTTCGCGGTACAGTGGGGGTAGAGCTATAGTACACAGCTTCCCTGAATGCAGCATGCATGCTGCATTCAGTGGTGCTTTCTCTTTTTAAAGCACCAGGGGGTGACAGGTCCTCTATAAATCATCCTCCTTTTTCCCCATTAAAAATAAGGCAAAAAAAGAATTAAAACACATATTTGGTATCACTGTATTTGTAGTACCAACTATTAAAATATTAAATAAATGAATCTGATCAGTAAATGGCGTAACAAAAAAAAATGCTAGAATTACGAGGGGTGGATTGGTTTGTACAGCTTGTCCTACAAATAAAAAGGTCCTCATACTGCTATGTGGACAGAATAGTAAAAAAAAAATTATGGCTCTTGGAAGAAGTGGTGGAAAAAAAAAAAAGGAATATTGCCTGGTCGTGAAGTGATTAATTCTAGTGATCCACATAATATGAGATAGTTGACCAAATATACATTTGGCAGACTGTTATCTCTTCCAAGTTCGCCATATTAAAGTGCACTCAATAACAGTGAGACCAAGAAAAAAAAACACTGCCAAGCACCTCTGGTAACAACTTATTTCCCCTGAAAATAGAAGAATCTGACGATCAGCTGCATTGTCATCATTGGGTTCAACTTACATATCTAATATGTTTGGAAACATTACGGTAATTCCTTCTATTCTCCTGCCATGCAATAGGAACATTCTAGTTAATTTCTGTTAATGTATTTCTAGAGCTCGATTCTCAGGCTATGTGAGACTGTCCGGTTGTGTCCAATAGTACCGTATTATTCATAAATAACATTGGTAAAAAAAATATTTAGTTACTGACAAATCTATGACGCCTGCACATAAGCTGAGAGTACTTCAAAGTTCTGCCTTCAGTTTAATTACCGGTACTAACTTTGTACAGTTATAGTTTAATTATGAATTTATGAATAATTAATCTCCTAATTTAACAACATTGAGTGTAATAAAAGTAATATTATCCAGAGACTTTTGAAAAATGTGCCAATCATTTCAAGTGTGCAAAAAGCAGACACAGCAAACCATTTCCAGGTGCACTTATACAAGTGAAGGCAATAGACTGCTAGTCAGCATGGAGCACTACCAGTGCAGCTAAAGCCTGTCAAACTTCACTCAATCGCCTCCGATAGCAGAAAGAAATAAAAATGTTTTTAAAGATTCTAAATGAACAGCACAAAGAAGTAAAAGAAATCCTTATTAAAAATAATCTGTCCCAAGGAAAGGCTCATTAGTATTATGACACCTTAGGCCGGCTTCACATCATGGCCAGATCCGATCCGGGGCTGTCAGGGGCGAACCTGACAGCCCCGGCCTGGATATCTGCCCCATAGTATGCTATGGGGCCGGATAAAAGCCATCTGCCATCCGACTTCCATCTGTCCGAGAGAATCCAGGAGGATTTGCATTTTTCTCCTGGACCCAAAAATGCTGATCCTCCCGGATCCTCCCGGTCCGGTGTGATCCGGCGCCCCCCAACATGGGGGTCTGTGGTGCCGGATTGCATCGGAGCCGCACCTGAGAGCCGGAAGCTGGGTGCTGAAACTCAGTGCCGCTCAGCGCTAAACTTCAGCACCACATAGCTGTCCCCTGCTGACAGTTAAGGACCGTGGCTCGGGGCGAGCCGCGATCTTGAATTGCCGGCAGCTGCGGATGCAATTGAGGCATCCGGCTGGACACCGGACCGGAGGGCATTTTTGGCCCTCCGGTTCTGTGTCCAGATCTGGTCCGGGGATGTCAGGTTCACCCCTGACAGCCCCGGATCAGATTTGGTCATGAATGGTGTGAAGCCACTTATGCCCTCTGGTTCGGTGTGCAGCCGGATGGCTCAATTGCAGCTGCAGCTGCTGATAATTCAGGACCACGGCTCCTGAACTGTCAGCAGGGGACAGCTCCGTGGCGCTGAACTCCGGTGCGATCAGGCGCCAAAGCCCCCCATGTTAGGGAGGTGCCGGATCGCCCCGGACTTGGAGGATCAGCTTTTTTTTCCCGGACACAAAAATGCTGCATGCAGCATTTTTGTGTCCACGAGAAAAATCTGAATACACCCGTATCCTCCCGGACAGATGGAAGCCGGATGGCAGATAGCTGCCATCCGGCTCCATAGCATACTATGGGGTCAAAATCCAGTCCGGGGCGGTTCGGTTCGCAACGGACAGCTCCGGATCGGATTGTGCCATGGTGTGTAGCCGGCCTTACAGATGCTTTATGACCACTTATCTAATTAGGAATGACGCAACAGAGCAACAGGTAGACTAAAAATGTTACATACAGTACCATCTAAAGTCTTAATGACTCTGGAAAAATAGAGTTAACAAAGAAACTACAACCTCTAATGGCTATCAAGTGGCCAAGAATTCTCCTTTAAGTAATAGTGTGCTATATACACTTAAAATATACTGGCACCTCAATACCTCACTAGCGTAGTAACCGATTTTTTTTAGCACTGCTGGTATCCCTACCTGTGTATAGTCTGGGTCCACCCCTGTGGATTTATTCCTGTGCTGTACACACTTTGTGTTTGTAAAGTCTAGATTACATATATTGGTAGCACTTAATGTAACATATTGACACGTTACACAAGAATACGACCATATGCACAAGGCCAAATACGAGTATGCTTTTGGGTATTATTGCAGTTTGGCCCAGTGGTTCATGTGCAATTAATGGAAATAGTAGGTCAGAATGGAGGAAAAAGAGACACTGGGGAAATTCAACAACCTCTAATATAAATAGAATGTATATTAATTTCGAAATGATAGGCGATACAACTCCTGTCATTACACACATCAATATGAGGATGAAGCTAAGCATAAAAATATGCTGTACATGTTAATGAAATACACTTTTGCTGCAGAATTGTTAATCGAGCCAACCGATGTCCCTTATGGCTTCTTTAATATTATGCCATGGATATATTTCACTACCAGTTGCTAGGATACACCACAAAGGGGATTCTGTTTTCACATGGGCAGTGATGAACTACTAAATAGTGACATACTTTGCTTGAAATTGTTGAGAGGGAAGTTCTACCCATAATGTGAGAATCTTTGTGAAAGGAGATTAATCAGATACCGTAAGTTGTTGATAAATGTCTCTTGAAGGGGTTTCATTGAAAACAGAAAAGGTCAAACACTTTAAGTAATGCAATGGCTGCAGTTTTGGCGTTCGTTCCATCAATGCGTTCCTCATGTTCACGGTAGTCAAATTTACATTAAAAAAATTTGCAACAACTGAACTGTGCACAGCCCACAATGAAATAAAAAATGTGTTCAGTTTGTTACTATTGCTGCCACATGTCTCAAAATAACACATCTAAAAAAGGCAGACATGTTGACTGTGCAGGTATAGACAGACAAGACTGTACATTACAAGCCAAGCAATTAGGCTGGTTTCACATTGGCATTCCCCTCCGCAGCGTTCTGCGGAGGGGAACCGCCGTGTGAGCGCAGCCAGTGCAAGTCCCTATCTTTATAACGGGGACGCACGGTGCTGCGCTTGACTGCACATGACCGTGCGCTGCCATTCACTGCAATATGTGATTTGTACGCAGGCGGACGCCTGCGCACAAATCACACACTCTCGTCCGCTCCAGGAATGCAACACGTCGCGTCCCTGGTGCGGAGGAGAGTGTGTGATTTGTGTGCAGGCATCCGCCTGTGTACAAATCACATATGGCAGTGAATGGGAGCGTACGGTCATGCGCAGTCAAGCGCAGCACCGTGCGTCCCCATTATAAAGATAGGGGCTTGCGCTGGATGCGCTCACATGGCGGTTCCCCTCCGCAGAACGCTGCGGAGGGTACCCCAATGTGAAACCAGCCTTATACTTTAAACATTTACAACCAATATATCAAACCATGGCACACACACTAATACACTGTACTCAAAATGTCTAAAAAATGTTGAATTTTAGAACACAAACTTGGATGAAATAAATTGTGACACCATGTTTCATTTGCAGAGCCCCTAAAGGTACCTAAACACAGAGCCACACACACACACACACACACACACACACGTGACTCCATTTTGGAAAATACACCCCCTCACAGTTTTTATCCAAGGTTATAGTGAGCACCATATTTTGAACACTCAGGTTCTACACGGAATTTGATAACATTATGTTGTTATGTTGAGAAAAAACGATTTTTCACAAAAATATTGCTATAACCCCAACATTTTCACATGTGCTCTTCTGAGCAGGTAATACCCCACATGTAGTCAAAAAGTTCTGTTTGAAGAAACGAGAGGGCTCAGTACAGCAGAAGCGACATTTAGTATTTGGAGTGTAAATTTTGCTGGAACAGATTGCAGATACCATATCTCATTTACTTGAGGCACCAAAACAGCAGAAACGCCCTAGTGACACCATATTGGAAACTAGATGAATCAAGGCATTCATCTTGGGATGAGTTGAGCATTTTGAATCCATAGTTGCTTCACAGGTTCTTTTTTAAATGTAGATGTGAATATGAAAATTGCATTTTTTTCTGCTAAAATTTTGTTTTAGCCCAAATTTATAGTTTACGTGAAAAAATTGGACCCCATAATTTCTTTTGCAATTTCTCCTGAACACAGCAATACCCCATATTCAGTCAAAAACTAAATGTTTAGACAAATGGCAAAACTCAGAAAGCAAAACGCACCATTTCATTTTTGGGCACAGTGTTGCACTTGCAGAATCCTTGTCATTCTAAGAACGAAAAACACACAAGTTACCCCATTTGGCAAACTAACCCCCCATAGGAAATTCATCTAGGGTGTGTGGTGAGCATTTTTAACCTCCAAACTTCAGAATAGAATTTTATAAAATTGGGCTATGAAAATGAAACACTTTCCACAAAAATGTTTACTTTAGGCTCAAAGTTTTAATTCATACAAGAAATAATATAAGAAAATAGACAGGGCAATTTGTTATTGCATTTGTTAAAGCAATTTATAGTGAACTTGGCAATACCCCGACAGTAGGTGAAGTTAGCATTGAACACATTACTAGTTTTCTAAATAAGTTTATTTATTGTCATTAATTTCTCACCAGATGTCAGTAAAAACCCATCCAATCCACACAGGCAAAGAAATCAAACCATAGATGACAATAAATCAAGTTACGGTAAATGTATTACCAAGAACTGATTGAGTATTGAACACAAGAAGAAAGTTGCAAAAAGTTATGCAAAGTCATGACACAGCTGAAATCTATCAGTAATTATAAAAGTAATCCTGCTACTTGGTGAAAAATAATATCAACTTGTTCAACTTATCACCTGTAAAAAGGTGTACAATAATAATAGTGGATTAAAAATATATATTCAACTTCACCCACAACAGCCCAATTAGCAGCTGTTCCTGTAACGCTGTCCAGTCAAATAACAATAGAAAACACGGCACATTGGTATTTTGGGTTCCTCCTCCTTACCCTTTTTTAAAGGTTTGGGGCTCAGACACACTCATCCAAGTTTGACGGGCGAGACTCGGAGCAGGCTGGAAAGTGACCCTGAACGGCCGCTCCCTCTCTGGACAGGGAATGTGATGCTGCACAGAAACACAAGCAGCTGTCATTCCCTGTCCAGAGAGATAGAGGCCGTTCAGGGTCACTGCTCCAGCCTGTTCCGAGTCTCGTCCGAGAGACTCGCATGTAAGTAGCAGAGTGTGTCCGAGCCCTTATAGTGAGTATTGTAAACCCTCAACCAGGACTGTGGAGTCAGTAAGCCAAACATCCGACTCAGACTCCTGAATTTCCTGAATCCGACTCAGACTCCACCCAAAATGGACACCGACTCCACAGCCCTGCCCACACGTGACTCAACGAATTTTATAAGGACATGAAAATCTAACATTTCAGTGTTAAAAATTGTAATTTTTTTTATTAGCTACAAATTTGTCAGTTCCACAAGATTTTTAAATTAAACTGGACCCTACAATGTAGTGCACAATTTATCTTGAATATGGTGCTGCATTATAGGTCATCAGAAACTGTTTGGCCATTGTCAAGGCTGAGAGGGAGGGAGCGGTATAGAAGCAAAGATTTTGCTACAATAGTTTGTGTGCAACATTTGCAGAGCTCCTACAGTGCCAGAACAGCGGAGAACTCCCACAACTGACCCAATTGTAGAAATTGCATTTCTCAATGAGTTGATCTACGGCTGCAATTACTATTTTGCAACATCCATGCCACGCTTTTTCTCTGAAGAATTGCAAATGTGGTCAGTAAGTGCCCATATATTGTGCCCAGCTTGTGCTACTAGCAACATGCATCTGTAAATTGTTCATTGGGTTCACCCCACTAAAATAATGCCAAACATACGGCCGCTTATTGCGGTTTATGCACAGTGGGACATTTAGGCTGGATTCACACCACTTTTTTTGGCATCCTGCTCTGTCCGTTTTGAAAAGGACCGAAAAGGATCCTGTTTTGCCTCCCATGCATCGCTATGGTGCCGAATTGGTCATAAATGGCCATCTGGTTTTGTGTATTCAGCGCAGGATTCATTTGTGTCCTGATTTTTACCATCCCCAAAATCGGAGACTGTAATGTTTTTCAGCTCCAGTGAAAAAACAGGACACAAACGGACAGTTCCAGATCCGGAACTGTCTGGTTTTCATAACATGGTGGTCTATGGAGCCGGATCCTGTAAAAAAATGGATCCGGGAAACTGTTCCGGTTTAGTGAACTCAGCATGGTCAGAAGCACATTTTAACTCTCTGACACCTTGCTGCTCCCTCACTCCCAGCACTGCACTGTCCTATTCCAACCTGTGCCTCCCCCTCCTATCTGCAAGTCACCTGAGAACAGCACAGACAGCATCTGATTATCTCCTCTCCCTCCTGCTGCTTTTAACCTATTCATTCCAATCAAATAACCCTTTGATTTTCTGCTTTTCTCCCTATCTCTGCATTAACCCTTTGCTACCCTATCTATGTTTTAACCCTCTTGCATTGCTGTCTGTGTTAACCCTTTGTTGTTCTGTCTCTCTCTGTCTCTCCTCTCCCCTCTCTCCTCTACATTGCTGGCTCAGGAACTACAGCTCCTCCCAGCCCTTCTCACAAAAACGAATCCTGCAAAAAACAGGATCCGGTGTCATAGTTGCTATCCAGTTCAGCAAATCCGTTTATGTCCATTCCTGTCTGTGCGGTCCTGCAAAAAAAAGGATCCCCACGACAGGAACAAACCGTGGTGTGAAGCCAGCCTTAGAAGGCTAAACACATTTAGATATGGGAGTTCAGATTCCACTGGATTTTATTCAGTAGTCAGTTTTCCAGAGTCTTTGTTCTACCAGTAACGTAGGTGCCCCCTATATTTCCAGTGACAGATGACGGACCTGAGTGGGGGTTAGTTTTGTGAGTGTTAAGTTAGGAGTTTAATCTGTAAACTTTTTTGATCGCTTTGAGCATAAGGCTGGGATCACATTCTTGGGTTCTATGTTGAGCACTTATGTCAAGGTTTCTATGTAAATCCCACAAACATGCAATTCAAACTAAAACCTCTGTGGAACCACTCACTAGTATGATGCAGATGGAGACAATTTGAACTCCGTTTGTGTTGGTATTCATCATTTTAGGTGTTCACAGAATGGTGGGTGACCAACCTTGTGCACTAAAAAGACACTTAAAATAATGGAACACTGCCGGAACAGAGGCAAGATGGAATGTAAAGTGACTTTTTCTCCCTTATTATAGTGAGTGGTTCCATTGCCTGGAATCATTTGTGATTTACACAGAAACCTCGATGTAACTGCTCAGTGGAGTGCACATGGTCATTTTGAACAGAGCCTTCTTACAATTTTTGGGAGGTAGCATAAACAAATAATCAACACTGCAAGACTAGTTCTTGTTTTAGTATATCTGTAAAATAATATTACAAGGAGTCCTAATCTCAACTTCACAGAATTTGGATTTCCATATTTGTGTCATGATACTCAATACTGCAGAACCATCGAAGGTTTAATAAATATAAATGTTAGTAAATCTCGTCATAAGTTCCTTTAACTTTAACCACAGATAAAGAGGATAGTATACCATTTTACTACATGTTGGCAAAGGTAATCATTTCTAATACAAATACTAGTGTCTCACCATTTTCAGTTTTCTTCCAGGTTATTTTTATTTGTTGTACTTTAATCATTTGCTAACAATGTGTCATGGACAATTTTAGACATTTTTTTAAAGCACTTAACATCACTGCAATTATACGGACGTTAATCTTTTTTTAATCACAAAAGCATTCAATTTTGTAAATGAGGAGGATGACTAATCCTACTTATAACAAAGCAAGATAATATTTCTGTTAACCTTTTATAGGACAGCTATAACATAATTTTATTAGCCTCTTTGGGAAAAATGTTTTTGCAAGTAAAGATTATTGTAATGGATCACTTTGATTGGAAGACTGGCAGTTCTTAAAATGTCATCCACAAAAAGGCTTTGCGCAAACCACTGCCTCTAGCTGATCCTGAGGGAAAGTCTGGCATTCACCCTTTAACTCCTGAAAAAATATCTGAACTTAAGCAGAACCCTCTGGGTTGCATCCACAGCGGTGCTGACCAAGAAAGTCAAGATCAGGAACAAGACTCAAACAAACAGGACAAGTCAGAGTAAAAAAAACAGGAGTAAAAACAAGTATAACCTCAAACTACTAACCAGAAAAAGCATAATCTAGAACGGTCAGCCAGACTCTGACTGTTTGGGTTTTAAATAAAGTAGAGCCCTGAACATAGATCCCAGCAATGCGCAGATGAACTTTTGGAATTCCAAGAAACAGCTAACTAATACACACTATTATCACCCAACATCATCCTTAGTATCAGTGTGGTGCCAGCTAGCGACAAAAGTGGAGGTAGTAAGAGTTTACAGACACAACTATTACAATTCATGTTGTAGTGCTATATTGTATGGCTTTATATGTGCACTGCATTTCAAACATCTTTTCGGCACCCAAAATAGGTCAATTTAAAGAGGTTGTCCAGGACTGTAAAATTGATAATTAAAGGCCTCCAAACACGAGACTTAAGTCAACATAACTTGCGGATATTAACGAACAGTATATTTTTGGTGATATTCTGACTCTTCCCAACAGCTTGTGCTGGGGAAGAGAAGGTTTCAGCTTTCCAACAGCCAATCATTTTGTTTTCTGGGAAATAAACCACTGACAGAAGTGCGTTTCGGTTTATGGGGAACTTGGGAGAGATAGCCGTTTGCCAAATTAGTGTTCAGCTGAGAGCTATCTAATGTTTATA
>JARQOC010000004.1:289061709-289083035 GCA_033576535.1 Allobates femoralis | reverse complement strand
ATATTTGTTACATTTTGTGCAACAGTGTATTTTTTCCGTAATGCAGCATCCTCTGGGTATGGCATTTTTTTCTGGCATTTCCCCATAAATGTCTTTATAGAATTTGAAAAATGCTAGAAAACACTAATGCTGTATAATTGGAAGTGGATGTTGAAATAATCTGAGATTACTGATTGATTCAATTGTATAGTACAATTCCCCTAATAGCAAACTGTTCATTTTGTTAAGATACAACTTCCCTAACTATGCGAAAGATGTTATTTCATAGGAAACAATTAGCTTTTATTCATGTGTGAAAACAATAGTTTATTTGGCTTGCCAGGATTTGGTTTCCATTGAGTCATAAAAGCAGTGGTTTTATGGTTTGGAAATTGCTGACCAGTGTCACTGTAACTGTATGAAGTTGTGTCCATGACACAAACTATTTGCTGAAAGAAACAATCATAAATTAAGAGCATGATAAATTAATTCTAGTTTTACGTAATTAAAAAATGAGCTTCAAAGGAAATCTGTCAACAGGTTTTTGCAGTGTAATTTGAGAGCAACCTGATGTAGTGGAAGAGACCCTGATTCTAGCAATGTGTCACTTACTGGGGTGAGTTTTGCTGTTTCAATACAATCAGTGTATTATCAGCAGTATATTATTACTACAGGACAACTGGCCTTGTGCATCCTAGTCCGACCACACCCCTAGGACTGATTAGAGGGTCTCTGTCACTACACAATGTACAGAGAAAGCTGTGGTGTTGTTGGAGTTATAAACGGCTTAACAAATGAGCTCTGATACAGAGGGGAAGATGAGTATTTGATACACTGCTAATTATGCACATTTTCCAACCTACAAAGAATGGAGAGGTCTGTAATTTTTATCATAGGTACACTTCAACTGTGAGAGACAGAATCTAAAAAAAAATCAATTTTATGATTTTTACATAATTAACTTGCGCTTTATTGCATGAATTAGGGTGGTTTCACACATGCGTATGTAAACGCAGCGTACCGAACGCAGCCAAACGCATGCACACTGCGTTACTATGTTTAACATGAAAACGCATAGTACCTGCGTTTAGCTGCGTTCGGTTGTGGTTGCGTTCAGATGCGCATAATTTATGTGCCCTCCTCCACACTCCGAACGCAGCCTGTTGCATTTTTTTGTACGTTTGAGGGAGCTTGTTTTATCTGCAAACGCACAAACAATGCATGGGAGTCAATGGATCCGCAGTGTCCTCCACATGACAGCGCAGGAAAACGCTGCGGATCTCATTGAAATCTCTCCCAGTGGCCGCTGCTGATCTCCCAGGACATCAGCGGCGGCAACGGAAGATCAGCGGCAGCCACCGGGAGATCAGCGGAGGCCACCGAGAGATCTGCTGGAGCAGCTGCTGATCTTTTCTGGCCGCCGCTAATGTCACAGCGGTGTCGGAAGGGAGGAACAGCTGATTCGACAGCTGTTTAAATCTCCCACACCGACATCTCCTCTTCGGTGTCGGCGCGGGAGATTTAAACAGCTGTCAGATCAGCTGTTTCTTCCCGTCGACATGGCTGCAGATCATCGGCGGCCGGGAGGAGGAGATCTCCGCCTCCCAGCCACCGCCGAGACAGCCAATTGGCTGGCCAGCATGCATACTGATGTAAACGCATGCAGAGATTCTCCGCTGCGTTTACATCAGTATGGCTGCGTTTTCAATGCGTTTGCGTCTGCATGCCCTTTGCATGCAGACACAAACGCAAATGTGAAACCAGCCTTAATTTATATTTAATACAATAGAAAAACAGGACTTAATACTTGGTATAGATGCCTTTGCAAATACAGAGGTCAGATATTTCCTGTAGTTCTTCACAAAGATTGCACACACTGCAGCAGGGGTTTTGGCTCACTACTCCATACAGACCTACTCCAGATCTTTCAGGTTTGGGGACTGTCGCTGTGCTTCCTCCAAGGTTTTCTATAGGGTTTAGATCTGGAGACTAGCTAGGCCACTTGAGGACCTTGAAATGCTTCTTATGGAGCCACTCTTTAGTTGCCATGGCGGTGGGTTTCGGGGTCATTGTCATGCTGGAAGACGCAGCCACAACCCATCTCCAATATTCTTACTGAGTGAAGGAGGTTGTTGTCCATACATCACTCCAGCCATCCTGCCGCCCATACTTTGCATAAAATCACCCCAAAAGAGTGGTGCTTCCACACCCATACTTCATGATCGGGACAGTGTTTTTGGGGTTGCACTCATCCTTCTTGTTCCGCAAACACACTGATAGAGTTGATACCAAAAAGTTCTATTTTGGTCTCATCTGACCACATGACCTTCTCTAATACCTCCTCTGAATCTTCCAGATGGTTGGTTATTGGAAGACTTCAAACAGGCGTCAACGTGCTGGTGGTCCAGGGGTACCTTGCGTGCTCCGCAGGATTTTAATCCATGATGGCATAGTGTAGTACTAATGGTAATCTTTGAGAGTGTGGTCCCAGCTCTCTTCAGGTCATTGACTAGCTCCTCCTATTTAGTTTTGGGCTAATTTCTGACCTTTCTTCGAATTACCCTTACCTCACGAGGTGAGATCTTGCATGGAGCCCCAGACCAGGGAAAATTGACAGTTATCTTGTGTTTCTTCCATTTTATAATTATTGCGGCAACAGTTGTAGTCTTCTCACCAGGCTTCTTGCATATTGTTCTGTAGCCTATCCCAGCCTTGTGCAGATCTACAATTTTGTCCCTGGGGTCCTTAGACAGCTCTTTGGTCTTGCCCTGGTGGAGAGGTTGGAGTCTGTGGAAAGGTGTCATAACTTCAAACAGGTGCAATTAATACAGGTAAAGAATGCTTAGTAGCAGGGCTTCTTAAAGAAAAACTAACAGGACTGTGAAAGCTAGAATTCTTGCTGGTTGGTAGAGGATCAAATACTTTTTTCATGCAATAAAATTCAATTCAATTATGTAAAAAATCATACAAGGTGAATTTTGGATTTTTTCTTAGATTGTGCCTCTCACAGTTGAAGTGTACCTATGATAAAAATTCTTTTTTCTTTGTAGATGGGAAAACTTGCAAAATCTGCAGTATCATAACTTATTTTCCTCCACTGTAGCAGAGAAAACTGATTCTGTCACAACTGCTGTATCCAGTAATTTAAGTGATATAATGCTGGAATCAGAAACTCTGTCCTCACCTCATGCTGCTGTCAGATTGGTGCTTTCACATGCTGCATATTCGCTGCATTTTTTTTTCACAGGAGCTCATCACAAAACCATGATGGAACAATCAGAGGAAAAGTGTAATAGAAACAAGTGCTCCACTTCTGGATTTAATCACCCACTCCTGGTTTGTGATGAGCTCGCAAGTAAACAAATACAGCGATTATGCAGCATGTGAATGCACAGGTATCTGTGAGAAGGTTTTTGCTATGTAATGATAAAAATTCCCCTGTATACAAAATACAGATTAATATTATATTGGATGATTTTGATCTGGAATCATACATTGGCCATGCACATAAGATAGCTATGGCTAAACACATATTCAGCTGACAACCAGTGATGGAAAAGCTCTCATAGGGCTAGAAGCACTCCTCACAATCACCTTCGGACTCCAAAGTTCATTGCTTTAGCATGATCACGGTAACCCTTCCTCACTTTACAGGTGAACAATATTCTTATTTATTATAAGTAGTAGTCCACATTTCTCTTCATCTCTATCCCCTCCATACATGTACAGTTCTGACCTGCAGACTTTGCTGGACACCCAACTACGTAATTGTAATAAGGTTTACTGGCTTTTTTTTCTGGTACAACCCTCACCTGTCTTAAACCCCCTTTACATGGGGCGATATCGCCGCCTATTACAGAGGCGACATTGGGGCGTGGCCTATCAGTGGCGACATCGCCCCTACGTCGCCTCATGTAAAGGGGTGCCGGGCGGTCGCCTGGTTTCAGAGCTGTACTCTGAAACCAGGCGACCATCATGGGGCAATGTGCACACATAGGCTCCCATTGTCCTGCATCGCCACTGAGGTTTCCAGACACACCCAGGCGGCGATGCCGCCTGACAGATTGCCGGCGCAGGGCTGGTGGTGTCGCCCCGTGTAAACGGGGGATGGCGACGCTGGCGTGGGCGCCAAAAACGTGCGCGCACCCGCCAGTCGGCGTCGACATCCCCGGCCCCGTCACCTGGTGTGACGGGGGCTTTAGTATTTCCTAATGAATTTAGAAAAAAAACCTTAACATTAAACACCAACAGATCAAGAATATAACATTATTTATCTCATTACAATGGCACTTGTTATAGGATTGGCGCAAGTAAAAAGTTAATTCTTAAAGTTGATAAACTGGAAGCAGGAATAATTTGCAAGTGTAAGAATCTGGATGACTATGACAAGGGGAAATTGTGATGGCTACAGGACTGGGCTAGAGCTTGTTGTGAGGCTTTCCTGGTGTGCAGAGTTTTAAGTAAGGAGATACAGTGACATCAGGTAAGTTAATCAAAGCTCCCTGATGTGAATTGAGAGTGAAAACGTGGTCCGATAGTCCGGGTTGTCCAGTCTTAACCTACAGGTTTGCAGTCACTAGGAAACTGCAGACTAATGAATCCTCACATCACGCAAACTGCTTGCTCTAAGGACTCTTACATACCGGGAGCAACTACTGTGTTTCCCCGATAGTAAGACCCCCCTGAAAGTAAGACAGGGTGGGGGGGGACGGGGGGTCTGCTAATGTAAGTCCCCACCCCAATGTAAGGCAGGGTAGGGGGGAGGGAGGGTCTTACTATCGGGGAAACACGGGGGGGGGGGGGGTTTACATACATACATACACACGTACAGACACAAGCATACACATATATACACACCACACACACACATAGCACCGCTTCTTACCGGGTCCGGTGTGGGGTTCCCGATGGTCCTGTGCCGTCCTCTGTGCTCCGGTCCAGTCCCAGAGATGATCCGCTGCCTCCGCCGTGTTCCAGTGCCGTTTTGCACCGGTATTGCCGGTCCAAGGCTCCATGGTCCCTGCTCTTCCGGAGTTCAGGCCGCAGCTCCGCCCAGGTCATAGTGTGGGCCAATCAGCTGATTGGCCCACACTATGACCTGGGCGGAGCTGCGGCCTGAACTCCGGAAGAGCAGGGACCATGGAGCCTAGGACCGGCAATACCGGTGCAAAACGGCACTGGAACACGGCGGACAGCAGCGGATCATCTCGGGACTGGACCGGAGCACAGAGGACGGCACAGGACCATCGGGGACCCCACACCAGACCCGGTAAGAAGCGGTGCTATGTGTGTGTGTGGTGTGTGTGGTGTGTATATATGTGTATATATGTGTATGCATGTGTCTGTCTGTATGTGTGGGAATGTGTGGATGGATGGCTGCAGTGTGTGGATGGATGGATGGATGGTGGGGCCTCCAATGTAAGGCCCCTCCCGAAAGTAAGACAGGGGGCCATTTTTGGCCACAAAAAGAATGTAAGACCCTGTCTTACTTTCGGGGAAACACGGTATGTGACTGCAAGTATGCAATTTGCATACTTTACTTCACATTCTGATTAGACCAGAAAATCTGCACAGCAAGCAGTGTGCACGTGAGGATTTACAAGTCTGCAGCTCCCTATAATGCTGGCTAGAATATAGAAATGCTGGTCCAAGATGCAACCAAACACCAGTAAGCTTCGGAAGTGTACCATGAAGCAAAGGCTGAGGGTGCCCTGGATTTTGTTTTTTTTTAGATCATGTTTTTGAGAAGCAACTGAAGAGTGACAAATATGAACATAAGAAGGGAAGGCATTCAAAGAATAATTCTGTATGAACTATTGAATAAAGCAATAAGCAGATGTATGCTCACCTAAGGTGGTTGTATTACTAAAGACAGAACGTTATTTAATGTCTGATGTGCTGCCAAAGTGTTCGTATACTGTGGGCTGAGGATGTATGTGGAATTTACCCAGGAGAAGGAAGGGAGATTAAAAGTTACAAATTTATGTTCCATCAAAAATTTTCATTCAAAGCTATCCTCTCCCATTTTCAATGGAAATGTTTGAGAGAACATTGGTTCTCAAGCGTATTAACTAATATATGTATCTTTCAATATTAGACCAAAGATCATTTTGGGAGGGGGCAACCTATAAATATCGTTTGGCACTTTAAGTGTACCTAATTATGTTTTAGACTACTATTTAAAGAATAAAGATTTTTTTTCCTTGCCAAATCTGAAAATAATTAATTGCTGACCAAGTGCGCCTTTTTGGATGTCCTCCATTTGGCAGCAAGATTCACTATGGCAGGGGTCTTAAACATGCAGCCTGTAGACCACGTGTGGCCAATAAAGCTGCTTCATGTGCCCAATAGGCACTGGAGCTCCCCTGACAATCGAGGCATGGTCCATGGGGCACCAGCGCTAGCGCTTCCATGTAGTTGAATGTGTGCCCTTGGATGCAAATTCAGTTGAAATGTATCATGGCACAGAGACCAGCTCTCTGCACCACAATAACAATGCCAGCTACTGGTCCATCAGAGTCTAGCAGCTGACATCCACATGCATGTGCAGCCCCAGCTGTGGAAAAGATGATACTGTTTGCCGAGGGAGCAAAGTTAGGTGAGAAGGATCTTTTTTTCTCCAAATTTGTATGTTAGGAGTAGCATAAAGGATGAAATTTCTACAGGATGCGACTTCACTTCAAGAGGAGGACCAGGATGGGGATATTACCACAATATGATGTCCAGGATGGTGACACTACTACAAGAATGGGACCATTATTCGAACATTACAAGAATGGGAAAAAGAGTACAAGATAGTGAACAGGATGGGGCACATTACATGATAGGGACCAATATGGGGACACTACTGCTAGATGACGATGTCACGAGTGTGTCACGGCCTGGTATGACTTCAGTGCAATCCAGGTTCAGAAGGTCGCAACTTTTAACTGATCACAGACCCTCTTTTGTGCTTGCTCATTACTTATCCTGAGTAGAATCCTATTTAATTTCATCTGTAAGGTTAAAGGTGGGGTCACACGCGGCGATCTCGCCCGCGACATCGCCGCAAAGTGACGTCACAGTGATGTCGCGGGCGATATTGCAAGTGCGTCGTGCTGTGTGACAGCGCGACGCAACTGCAAATTATCGCTGGTCGCAGGTTGACAGGTTTATGAACATGTTCATAAACCTGTCAACCTGTGACCAGCGATTAGGCTGGATCGCACCGTCTGACACTGTTGGCGGCGCGATCCAGCCTATATCACAGCGTTACTGAGCCATCGATCGCTGGGCTGAGCCCAGCCCAGCGAGCGATGGCTCCACCCACATCGCCGCCGCGTCACCGGCAACGTCGTGCCGTGTGACAGCTGGACTGCGATGTCGGAAGCGAGCGGGCACCCGCGCATCGCTTCCGACATCGCAGGCCAGATTGCCGCGTGTGACCCCACCTTAAAGGTCCTTTATAGTGTACTCTGAGTTGTTATCTCAGTAGCTGCCACACCCTTATGCTATATAAGCCTACTCCTCACTCCTCCCTATGATGGCTATAATTCATTCTTAGTCACTCTGAGAAGAAGTTGTCTTTGGAGAAAGCAATGATCTTTCCAGCATATGAGGTCGAGACTCTTCCCGGACAAAATATGGATTCTATCTTATATTTGTTGCCCTGTCTGTCTTTGTCTTTTCTGCGTGTTCCCATTCACTACTGCCCCTCATCTGCCTGGCGGGGTTAAATGGATTAGTTTTATTTAGGAGCATGGCAAGGTACGAGGACCAAGCGACCCCACCATCAGGGATAATCCTGGGGACAGGAATAGCTTATGGTCCCCTAGAATGAGGGACAGTAAATGAACCCTTTGTCCCTTGCTTTTCTACAGTCACATTGTGACAAGTGATCAGAGGAGGCATTGCTGAGAGATAAGAACAAAGAAAAGAAATTGCAAAAATGTCTAAAAATGAATTCTAAATAATGTACGAAAAGATATTTTGACACTAAAAATACTGTGGTAGGTAAAAAATAAAGAAAAAAGTGTTTGTCATCATCGCATCTGTAATGAGCCAAGCTATAAAACTACACCATAACTCATAGAATAAATAAAATTAAACAAAAATTAAAATAAAAAACACCAAAAAATGGTAAATCGTCAAAAGCCCATATACCCAGCCCATTTTGAGACCCATGCACTATGGCATGAAGGTACCCTGGTATAGGTAGTGTGATACTTTGGCAATGAACTGCTGAGAAACACTGGGTTCTTTCATTTATGTGAATGATAATTTCACACGTAGCATCTACCTAAACATTGTTACACCTCTCTATGAGAAGGATATTGCTGATGGCAGTGACCTCTTTCAGAAGGAAACGTGCCCTGACAGAGATTGAACAGGAATCATTTGAGAAACATCACTAGTTCATTCCATGGAGACCCTATCTTGCAACTTACAGGACTTAAAGGGATCGGCCACCATCACTTGTTAATGCAGCTTTCTTAATTTACTGACCTTCCTTTCTGTCCATACAATGGCTGCTGATGGAAGAGCATGTGACCAGACCATCAGCCTCCTCCAATAGAAAAGAAGTTCTCTCATGTGAGGTGCTTTTTGTATTGGAGGAGGCTGATGGTCTGGTCACATGCTCTTCCATCAGCAGCCATTGTATGGACAGAAAGGAAGGTCAGTAAATTTGGAAGCTGCACTAAGAGAAAGTGGACGACTTTGTTAACGGATTTGCTGTCATTAATATTATGGCTGATACTTTCGTCTGATGATAGTTTCTGAATTTAAAAAGTATTGTCTTTAATGAGAGTATATTTTATTCTGATGAGTGTAAAATCACAGTTTGCTACTGGCATTTAAATGACACCTTGACATTTAAAAAAAAAGACTTTGCTGAACATTTGCTATGCCATCTTCAGTTTGTTGAAAACAAAGGTGTGAAATACCCTGTGATAAGCTACATTGAAATTTAGAGTACTAACCAAACAAATGTCTCTATAGCAACGGAAAGTGTATTTTATTGGAGATACCTCGTTTTGGAATAATAACTTCAACAGTGTGGTTTGGCTGCAGTTAGATATGCCATTCTAGTAAACATGATCCGATTAGTACAGGGAGCCCGGGAACCATGCATTTCACAGACAATATTGCAATTTTTAGTGCTTTGTGTAATTTATCGATTTTATTGCTTATTTACTGCAATTTTTCCAAAAGTGACTTCAATTGAAAAAATCATAGATGTAAACACAAAAGTCCATAATATTATGTTGAAATAGAGCAACAGAAGAAATGCTAGTACAGGCTTCCAGTATCCGTAGTTTCAGATGCTGCACATCTTGTATCTGCACAGCATAGACAATTGCCTTCAAATGACCCGAAAGATAAAAGTCTAATGGCCACTTTACACACACCAACTTATCTGTCCAACTTCTGAACAACTTACTGGTTGCAGTGAAATCATGGACACATTGTTCCATTTGTACACAGCCACAAAATGGAGCAATGTGTCCATGATTTCACTGCAACCAGTAAGTTGTTCAGAAGTTGGACAGATAAGTTGGTGTGTGTAAAGTGGCCCTAAAGGTACCGTCACACGAGGCGACAGTACCACCGATTTATTAGGCGATGCAAGGGCATGGCCTATCGGCGCAGATATCGCCCCTGCATCGCGTAATGTGAATGGCCGAGGGCGGTGCCATTTACTGGTCGCCTGGTTTCAGAGCAGTGCTCTGAAACCAGGCGCCGATCTGGGGCGATGTGCACACATCACCCCATGTAAACGGCCGCTGGCGACCTGACATGCGATGGGAGCCATAGGCTCCCATTGTCCTGCATCGCCGCTGGGGTTTTGAGACACCCCAGCGGCGATGCCGCCTGTCAGATCGCCGTGCGGAGCTGGAGGCGTCGCCCCATGTAAATGGGGACGGCGACGCTGGCGGGGCGCCAAAAACGTGCGCGCTCCCGCCAGTCGCCGCCGATATCTCCAGTCTCGTGTGACGGTACCTTAAGGGATGTCAGATCGGGAGACCATGGTGGCCATTCAACTGGCCCACGATGAACAATCCACTTTCCAGGAAACTGTTCATGTAGGACTGCTCGAACCTGACAATGAGATAATGTAGTGGTGCACCATCTTGTTGGAAAAACTCAGGGAACGTGCCATTTCAGTGCATAAAGAGGGCAACATATCATCATGTAGCAATTTCAGATATCCAGTGGCATTGAGCTTTCCACTGATGAAGAATGGCCCCACTACTTTGTACCCCATATATCATGCCATACCATCAATTTTTGTGTTCCAGCAGTCTTGGAGGGATTGTTCCACTGTGGGATAGTGTCAGACCAATAGCGGTTGTTTTGTTTGTTAACTTCACCATTCACAAAAAAGTTTGCCTCATCACTGAACATAATGTTCTGTGTAAGCTGAGGATCCTGTTCCAATTTTTATTTTGCCCATTCTGCAAACTCAGTGCGCCAATCTGAGTCATCCTCGTTGAGATGCTGCAGCAGCTGGATTTTATGAGTGTGCCATTTGTGAGTAGCTATTATCTGTCAAAGGGATATTTAACTGATGCCACTCTCCAGTGACATGCGGCGAGTGCTACGCTGTGGTCTCTTGCTGAATGATGCTAGGACAGCCACTGATGTTTCTTCATTAGTGACTGTTTTCTTGTGTCCACATTTTGGCAAATACAACACTAAACCTGTTACACGAAATTTGGCAGGCAGTTTGCTAACTGTAGCATGGGAGATGGGTGGTCTCGTTGGGTGTTTTGCATTGAAATCTGCTGCAATGACCCGGGTACTGCATTCACCAGACATCAACACAATTTCTATCTGCTCTTCACGTGTTAACCTCTGCAATATGTCAATGGTTATAAACAAAGAGAAACTTGCAAATAACTCATGAAAAAATAAAATTATGTTCAAGCCAAGCACATCATTGTTTTTCTTATGAAATTCTTAAGTTTGATGTGTCACATGACCCTATTCCCATTAAAAAAAAAAAAGAAAGTTGGATCCAAAATGGCTGACTTCAAAATGGCTGCCATGGTCACCACCCATCTTGACAAGTGTTCCCCCTTCCATATACTAATGTGCCACAAACAGGAAGTTGATATCACCAACCATTCCCATTATATTTAGATATATCCATATAAATGGCCGACCCTGTACAATTAAACCCTATTGAGCTCCTGCTGCCCAAAGTCACTTCTGGGTCACTCAAAGCGCAGCATGAACTAGAGAGTCTGTAAAGAAGTGACATCACTGACAAGAAGAGCATATCACCACTGGATCCTGGAGAGTGGCAGTAGGTGAGTATATTAACACACTCACACTTGTACGTATATACACATTTATTGAAAAAGCGCTATTCATGAAAGGACTTCTGTAATACAAATTTTAATTAACATAAAAAATACATTTTTTATCTCTAGACCAAAAACTGCCATGGTGAAAATGATTGAGCATACTTTTCCACAGATAACTGATATTTCATGGTGGTAGAACCCCTAGATGGTTCAGGAACACACAGTTCTTTGGGGTTTTTTCCTCTTCATTCATTAATAACTTATTTTTACGCCATCAGAGCAATATAGGGTCTTTTTTTAGGACAAATTGTAGGTTCAGAACATAGCAATTTAAAATATATACAGTATATTAGGGTTTAAGTTTTATAAATTTAGCTTGAGAGGATTGACAGGCAAAAAATGTCACCATGTGATTTTCTCCACATTGTTCATGGTTTACATTTCTAGTAAATGTTGCACTGGCTATGGGAATACCAAGCAATACTTTACTCCAATCCAAGTCTTATCATTTTACATGTCAACCTTTTATGTGGTACAGTATCACATTCTTTAAAAAATAAAAATAAAGGACATACCACATTCTAGATTTCTAGTCTGGAACTTGCTAAGCTTGGATGGTAGGCCTGATTCACCATGTACCAATGCTGATCTACAGTACAGCAGGATTATTTCAATTAGCATCTTTTAGAAAACCATCAAACATTTTTCCCTACAGTAGAGGTAAACTTACATGCTTATAGTTTCTGGTTTGATTTCTCGAACCCTTTTTGAATATTGACACTTTTGCTATGTGGTAGTCCGGTAGACCATAAGGTTTCAATAAAGAATCAATAAGTGTTAGAAAAAAAATGGTCTGCCAATCTATCTAATTTTATAAGAACTTAGGGGTATATGCCATCCAGACTGGGTCATTTGTCTATTTTAAATATTTCTGCATTTCCCAAGTGGCCATTCTTGGAGTGCTTACTTTATACACTAAATTTCACTTGCCATTTCATGCTTTTTCTATAAAAATAGGGGAGAAGACATTCAGTAAATTTACCTTTTCTTTATCATCCTCCACTGTACTTGTGGTGCCCTGCAGAATTAGGCACCACAAAAACCTGCAAATATCTGTAAACTCTGATGATGTTCGAAATCAGCTCTTTGGCCATTATTTTAATACACGCTGATGTGATCATGGAAAGAAAGATTGCCAGCCCGAGCCTGTGCTGAGGTCGCTGTCAGGACACAGCAGAATCCGTGCAGCCACATGGTACATAGTGTACTGTGTAGTCCTAGTGGTGCCCAATTGCAAGACAACATCAGTAAGGGATCAGCATTGAGGAGTTGAGGGTGTGTGTGGAGAGCTGCCTTGATGGGATCCTAGTTGTCAGTAGTGGGAAGGAAGCTAAAGCACTTTCCTGTAAGCCTGAGGTACTGTGGATGCCAAAGTCCAGGCTGAGAGTAGAAGTTTAAGGCAATAGTTTAGTGTCACAACTAGAGGAAGTGAGGACAACTGCGACACACTGCCAGAGATAGAACTCACCGCACCTCAAAGGCTGCAATGTAGAAAGCTGTACTATCACCACCATCATAAGCTGCTCTGTAAATGTGAGTTATTGTGTTGCCCCTGAAGTCTGTACATTATTAGTTGAGAGTGATTGATCCTGCATCCTCATCCACAACTTTAACCCCTTATTATTCTGCTGAGGATGACCTGCCAGCTGGAGAGACCACCATGACAGTTGGCAGCCATTACAGTCCGACTTAGTGTAGGCTGACCAAGACATACTTGCAAACCTTGCGGCCGATAGGCTGCAGATGCGGTTTTCTGTCTGGATCTGCCAGATCTGGACAGAAACGCAGAGGTTAAAGGGGCCTAACAAAGGCTGTGGTGCAATTGTTTTGGAGTCAAAAACTGTATCTACAACAAAAACATGATACAATTACATGTATTAACATCGAAATTACCAAAAGAGTCACAGAACTCTATTCTAGCAGCCATGTCCATAGTCTATGACCAGATCAAGCCTGAAAACCTCCTGCTATGGCCCTTCTGAGTAGTAGATCCAGCAAAACATCAAAATCGCGTTGTGACAAAACGCATGATATTGTACCAGAAATACTAATCAGAAGAGGTGCTAGGATGCTGGAAGGTAGAAGGAGGTTTGAAGGGCTCTGGATCAGCAGCCTTCAATGTGGTCACTGTATCAGGGTCCTGAAAATAATTTTGCTCAATAGAGGCTAAATTTTGCTTCATATTTGTGCAAAATGCTTCAAAAATTTGCTCACAGATATGTCACAGAATCCTGAACATACCATGGATGATAAGTTATCCTAATGGACCTTCTATGGGTTAAAGCAGCAGTGACACTGGTACAAATACACTAATAATAAGCAAATGACTGCTAGACCTGTTCAGCCGAATTGGTCAAGAAATCTCTCATTTACACATTTCTTATAAAACATGTGAAAATGTAACTGAAATCCATATTAATTCTTGATGAAGATAAACGCTTTAACCTCCTTCCTAAACTTTTAATTCACATTTGTCTTTTGCAAATATATGTCAGCTCTCCTTAATGAAGAAGAAATGTAAGCTAGGAAGTAGTTTTTACATGATGTTGCACTTTTTCCCCACTAGTTTTTAAAAGTGTTATATAGACGATAACAAGATAGGCCATAACAGCTATTTACTCCAGAAAGCAAATAGAATACAAAAAACTGACCAGCACCTCCAACCAGAAAAAAACATGTGTGAACAGGTGTAAACTGCCATGTCTACATAATACACACACACACATAAAGATGTAGACATTCTGTAACACAAATCAAATGACAAATTGGACATTTCTTGAGAGCCCATCGGCCATGACAAGGCAACCTTTCTTTGATGGGAACCTAAGCCTAATACTCATGCCTTTCATGAGCTAAAAGTCTATAAATTTAAAGGGCAGGCACCATACTTTGGGAGGTTGCAGATGATGGGCTCTCATGAAATGGCCAATTTGTGCTGTAAGTGTGCTAATCCTTTAAATGTATTCTATATAGCAGTGATGCAATCTAAATAGCAGATATTAAAAATTCACATATCTTAGAGCTTACAGAGAGCTGCTGTATGCTTTCTTGAGCAGCTCTTTAGTAGACACATAGCACTACAAAACAAACACCATTTAAATTAATACTCCATTAGGCTGAATTCAGACCTTCATATAGCATAATCTGAGCATGGACAGCAAATTCAGGTCCCTATAAATATATGCCTATGAGGCTGTTGAGCTTGGGTCAGCAGAACAGTGGCCAGTCCAGAAATGACTGTTCATTCATGCATGTCTAAATTCGGCCTAACAAACCCAACAACGTACAAAATTCTACTTAAATTGCAGTGTCACTGTATTTTAATGTGTGAAACTATTATTTGTCACTATAACGTGGACTACCAGCTTATTTTTCAATGCCACGGTTTTGCTCCTGATGCATGTGTTTTACAGCAAAACAAGTGATGTTACAAGGCAAACTTTCGAGACGTCTCAGGTCTCTTCATCAGACATGGTATGACAAATATTCAAAGAAACACAAATATATACACAACCAGAGCAGACGCAAGGTATAATAAATGGGCATTCAAATAAATAAACAAACATAGTCTAGAGAGGATCCAGGCTTAGTGATGTCAAAGTCTTTATGACCAAAGACAGGATACAGATCCCCAACACATAGCAGGATTATAAAATTCCTAGGACATTCATATGCTCCTCTTCCAATGTAATCTGTAATCCCTGAGGAAGGAGCAAAGGAGGCCCTGAAACGCGTCGGAATAATAAATGAACATCATTGCATCAGACCTTTGGTCTGTTCTTTCTTCATAGCAGTGCGGGTCATCCGGCACTTTTGTCCCTCTGTTTTCCTCTTCCAATGTTGTGTATTTAATTATGTGCACTATACTGTATGTCCTATGGGGGCTTTTTATGTTGGTGAGACAGGACAACAGCTAAGAGTAAGGATGAGGACTTATCACACAATTATAGACAAAAAAATCCATTTACCAGTAGCCAATCACTTTTTGGTCAAGGACATAACATTGAAAATATGAAAGTTGCCTATTAAGAGGCAATTTCAAATCACAGAAACATCGAAGGGTATGTGAATCCAAGCTCATTAGAACATTTGTATCCAGAAAGGGCTAAACATATTTGAAGGATTTAAGGTTCATTATCACATCTGAAGAATGTTATTCAGAGTCACTGAAAACACCAGGTTTACATATAAATTAGGGTCATAAAAAACTTTTATAACACTAAGCCTGGCTGATTAAGGACCCTCTCTAGACTATGTTTGTTTATTTATTTAAGCGACCATTTATTATACCTTGTGTCTGCTCTGGTTGTGTATATATTTGTGTTTCTTTGAATATTTAGCCAACCCATGTCTGATGAAGAGACCGGAGACGTCTCGAAAGCTCACCTTGTAACATTACTTATTTTATTTTTGTTAACCATTAAAAGGTATCTCAACTACAAATTATTATCTTATTTCTCCCACTGAGAGCAATCAACTTTTTTTCAACTGGCTAACATGGTACCAAAACTTTTTTTTCTTCTAACAGCAAAATTGACTCAGAGTTTTATTACTAACTACAAATGAAAGAATTTTTTGCCTACGTGTATTGTACATACTGGAGGACTCAATTTGGAACTTCTATTTCCTTTTGAGCACTTATGTCAGAATGAAGTTTTCCCACACACATGGAGATTCTAGGATTTTGTGTAACATGGCATATGGCATAGTACCTTTCTTGAAGAGGTAAAGCTAATTTTATTGGCATTTAACCAAAACTTTTTCCCAGTACTGACTAATTGGCAGATTGACCTTTTCTAGCAGCGAGGCATGTTCTTTATTAGAGATAAAAAGCCTTGACACTTAAATTCCTATAGGTCAAATTTTCAGTTCTTTTTTCTTGCCAGCCTTTCAAACCTTTATCCTAGGTGGATTATAATGCAGATATGTTGTGAAATCCTTAGTCGTTTGAGAAAAGGTATAAGAACAACAATGTACGGCCTCATTGATATGTGCAATCTATTGTGTATTATCCATAAAACAACAGAAATATACAGTGTTGCAAGTGAATTCGGAATTAAAAACATTCTAAATTGCCACGTTGGATAAAGAGAATTAAAAAGAATATGCTACCTGCACCCACTTCCTTCTCTTCTTCATCAATGCTATTTTTTATACTGTCATATTCTTCGTCAATTGTTTGAACGCCTCGGATTTGAGATAAAACTCTTCTTGCTTTTTGCGTCTGGCCTTTTTGAATGAGCCAACGTGGACTTTCAGGTAGAAATAGAAAGCCAAGGAACTGGAGAATAGCTGGAACAGCTGAAAGCCCAAGCATGTATCTGCAAAATAAAGAGGCAATAAATAAAAAATAATAGTAAATTACAGTAATTTGTACAAACAATTTAACTTTTAAGGAAAGTTTCCATTTATAAATACAAGACAGATGTATATACAGTATACATTTACAAACAAGAATATATACTGGCAAGGTACCAGAACAGCACAGCTTAAGCAAGAGAACAGTGCATGACCCGGCACCAAGAGAGTGGAGGGCATGCAGGATCAAGCAGCCACCTCTCCTGCCCTGCCAGTGGGCTCAGGACAGGAGGACAAATCCTGCAGTGATGTGATGAAGAAAGAGGGTAAGGGAGACATCACGGTGTGCTGTTCTGTGACACCCTGCTCTTCATCATGTCACCGCAGCATGTGATCAGGAAACCATCCACCTTCCCCTGTGTAGAGGGTGGCAGCAGGGCCAGAAAGCAAGGCAAGGTATCAAGGCAAGCATTACTAAGTTCTAATGAAAAAAAATGAGAGTAAATACCACTTCTGTGGTGAACTATAACTCCCAGCATGCCACAGGATCTGCAGGACATGTTGATAGTTATAGTTCTCATGCTTTTTAGAGGGAACCTGTCTGCTTATTAATACTGCCCTATCCACCGCCAGCACCGCACAACATGATATTTTATTCTTGTGAAGACGCGAGTGTTCTCACCAGAACCCTCATGGGCACAGACGCTGCATTCTCCTGCAGAGAACACTAACATCTCTGTAAAGGTACCGTCACACGCGCAATTTTGCAAGCAATTTCACTGGCAATTTGCTGGTTGCAGTGAAATCATGGATACATGGTTCCATTTCTACACGGCAACAAAACAGAACCATGTATCCATGATTTCACTGCAACCAGCAAATTGCCAGTGAAATTGCTTGCAAAATTGCCGCGTGTGACGGTACCTTAAGAGGAATGAAGGTGCGTCCAGAATCTTATGGTTCTTGAAAAATGGTGCTAAAGCACAATTCTTTATTATTTTTTGATTTCCATTTTTTTTCCCCACTACTTCAATAGAAGAAAAAACTATACATATTTGTTATCTACAAACCCGTTCTGACCTGGAGAATCATACTGTCAGGTCAGTTTTACCATAAAATGAACATGGTCAAAAAAAAAAAAAGTTGTGGAATCTCACTTCTTTGTAATTTAACCGCATTTAGATTTTTTTCCCTTCTCCCAGTTCACTTTGTGGTAGAATGAATGATGTCACTTAAAAGTACAACTCATCCCGCAAAAAAACAGGTCCACATACAGCTAAATTGATGAAAAAATGAAAAAGTTATGGCTCTTGGAAGAAAGGAAAAAATGAAAAATCGCCAGGTGGTGAAGGGGTTACACATCATTCTTATCATACCAAAAGATTGTGGAGGGTCAAGACCAGCGACACCAATCGGACCAGACTGCTCGTAGGCGAGTATAATAAAAAAAAGTAATTTTTTGCATTATACAGATCGGCCTGGGAACTTATATATTTCATTCTAGAATGCTGTATATAAGGTCTTATTGGTGGTGGCCGCAGCGTATAGGTGAAAACCTAGTGACAGGTTCACTCTAATGACAAATGGGCCTGTGCACTTTCAAATGTCATGGCTGAATTTTAGTCCCAGTCCGGCCCTGTTTACCTGTATATAGGTTATGCAGCCGACCTGAGTTTGTTGAATACTGCAGATTTTGCAATTTAGCATACTGCATTGGAGTATCACAACTAAATTGTCCTATGAGTGCCAAAATTAAAATTATGGTATGCTTGTGTGTATGTGTAGGGATGGGCAACCCCAAACTTTAAAGTTTGCCTGGACCCCAAACAAGGATTCCTCACAAAAAAAGCTTCAAAAATATTTTGGTTTTGGTGGATTTTTATGCTAGGAGATGCAGATTTTTTTTTCATTGAACTGCGTATTCCGATAATCTGGCATTGACTCCAGGCTGAAAATACCAACCTCAGCTGTCTGCTTTATCTTGGCTGAGGAGTAAAACTTGGGGGGGAATCTACACCGTTTTTTATAATTATTAATTTAAACACATGGGTTCCCCCATATTTTGATACCCCGCCAAAATATGACAGCTGGGGGCTGCAGCCTTCAACTGTCTGCTTTATCTGAGCTGGGTATCAAATAAGAAGGGTCTCAAGCCATTTTTCTATTTCCATTTATTTATTTACTTTTACACTCCAATTCAGAACCCAGACAACAAGTGTGAGGACAACCAATCACAGACGCTGTCACTGAGAGTGGGGTGCAGTGTGACTGCAACCAATCACAGATGCAGTCACAAATGGTGGGCAGGGAAAGCAGGGGAATATACATAAGGTTTAGGCTGGGATTCCACAAGCGTATAGCATCCAATGCGTGAGCATCAGATGTGATATGCTAATGCTCTACTGCGAGCGGGAGCTGAATGTCATTATGCTGGGATCCGATCCTACAATCGTATCATAGCTGCAGAAGAGAGGGAGAAAACTATTTCTCCATCTCATGCACTGCCGGGCTTAGTGTACACACACCCCATATGACTACATGCGATCAGAGACTTGCTGCCAAACAAGCATGCTGCTATATTTTTCCTCAGCACAATTTTGGCTAAAGAAAAAATAAAAGATGGACACTGCCTGATTGATAACAACAGTTCAAGTGCAATCCTAAGTTTTATCAGATTGCACTCGTCTGTTTAAAAGGCAAGTGGAACTGAGACCATAATGAGCGGGCCCGGAAGAAGTGTGACCGCAGTGAGGAAACTTGGTAAGTATAACTGTCTTGCATCAAAGGGAACCAATCACCTAGATTTTCATATAGGAAGTAAAGCCAGTGACATACTGGGGCTAGCATGCTAAATCCAATCTTTATGCTGGATTGCCGAATGTTTTCAGAGTTGCAGGAATTAGTGCAGCAGTTGACTGATGAATGCAGCGGGGTAGGACTTTGTGGGTCAAGTCCTCTTGTATATAATTCCTCTTTTTGCCTTGCCCCCCCCCCTTTCATTATTTAAATTTTGCACTGCACTGCCATTGCTGGCATTTGTGCATTCCTATAGTAACGGTGACGTAATTAAAACTACCCCAGAGTCAGCGCATGCGTGTACTGTTATCTCCAGCACCATTTTATTGAAGACAATGTGAAGACTAATATGAGCTGTATCGATGCATGTGTAGATTTTATTTTCTTTCTTATCTGCACATGTGTCTCTACTAGTCATAGTCATCATTAAAATGGTGCCAGAGATCACGGTACACACCTGTGCTGACTCCTGCACCATTTTAATGATGTCATCATTACTATAGGAATGCACATGCGGCCCCAGCAGCAGTAATTTAAATAAAGAAAGGGAGGGTAAGCCAGGAGGAAGAAAATATACAAGAGGACCCGACTCACAAAGTCCTGCTACACTGCACTAATTTCTGCAACTTGAAAAAGCTTTTTTTCGGCAATCCACCATTTATTATCTCAATTTAAGGTATGATTGGATTCAACATGATAGTGCCAGTATGGCACTGGCTTTACTTCCTATACGAAAATCCTGGTGGTTGGTTCGCTATAATCCCAATCTTGCTTCCTTTTTGCAGCCCCATAGACCTTACTACCACCATTTTATAGTACTAAAGTTTGGGTCTCAATAGACTTATATGGGGCTCAGGGTCCAGGCACAAATTCGGGTCAAGTCTGGTCCCGAACAGGACTTATTTTCCTTTTTTAGAAGTCCGGCCAGATTTGGCAATCCTGAACATCTGCGGGTTTGCCCATCTCTGTGTATGTGTGTATATATACATGCACAATTGTACACACACATAAAGATAACATAAATTTCATAATTTAAGTTGTGTCAATTATAAGACAATTAAGACTGATTTCACATGTGCGTTTATGTGTAATTTGTGGCAGATCCAGATGTCGCCGCATCTGCCAGATCTGCCGCGTAACAGCTGACTTGCGTCACCGATCCGGCAAGCCCCATTCATGCTCTATGGGGCTTGTGGTCAGGTGTGGCAAGTGCGATTTTGCGGCTTTACAGAGAATCAGGAAGTGCAGCGCAGTGGCAAGCAGGGGGACATGGAGCACAGTGCTGGAGAGGGTAAGCAAAAAGTTTTTTTTTATTTTAGTATGGGCAGCAGCATGGGGGGGCCATGTGCCATCATGAAGGGGGTGCAGGCACATGTAATATGCAGCACTCTCCCAGTCCATTACCTCGGTGGGGATTCATATGCAGTACATATTATATGAGGCAAATAAGCGGGAGCACGTGACCTCCCGCTGTCTCCTGCACCAGCCCGCCCAGCCTCTGGACACACTCCAGAGCTGCCGCCACCATTCCCTGCAGGATATAATCCATACATTCAAATTATAAGATGCACCCCCCACTTTCCCCCAAAATTTGGGGGAACAAAAGTGCGTCTTATAATTCGAAAAATATGGTAAGTGATCACGCAGCCCCAGATTCCAAATAGAGAAAATGTCACGGGTCTCGATAAATGGCGCCACTTAAATTAAAACAAAAAAAATCTACACATGTTTGGTATCTATTAATTCATACTGACCTGGGGAATCATACTGCTAGTTCAGTTTTACCATATAATGCAAATGGTAAATGAAAATAAAAATAAAAAAAACTCATTGTGGAATTGCATGTTTTTTTTTGCAATTTTACAGCACTTTAATTTTTTTTCTGTTTTCCAGGACAATATG
>JARQOC010000004.1:288998658-289053958 GCA_033576535.1 Allobates femoralis | reverse complement strand
CCACAAGTTACTTTAAACCCCCCCGCACCTTTCCGGGGCGGGGAGGTTGGGGCCGGTCAGCTGACGACTTGTGTAAGTATTGCAGACACGAGCTGCGTACTGACACCACCCCCTGCCTTGTGCTGGGATCCATCTATCATGAGGATCCCCTGCACTTGTGAAGCCCTGAACCAGCGGTCTATCTGAAGCCTCCCCGGCTCCGTCACAAGCCTTGTGCAAAGTTGTGCCTGGATTGTACAACGCAATCGGGGAGTGGCTTTACCTGCCTTCTATCTCAGTAGCCATCTGATGCGCACAGCAGCGCTCCTTTTGCTTTTAGTTAATAATAACGCGCTATGGCTTGCCTTTATGAATAAGTACTTGAAGAGGAAAATGGTTGTGGGTATTGCTTGGAATGGCTTGGCTTTTGAGAAAAACCTCGTAAGTCAGGAGACTTCTAAACAAAGTTTTTCTTTATTTCTTAAAGTCTTACAGAGATTACACATTCCAAGGTGTATCCAACATTTTAGATTAAATGACAATACAAATTATATTCACCAAAGCATTATGTGGGAGACTTAAATAACAAATAAACACTTTAAGTCCCCATGATCAGAGACTGTCAATATCAAGTCTTGATGATCCACTTGAGATACATCAAGCACATGGTCATTTTAGATACCCCTGAAATGGTTACACACTCTGTTACATAGTATGCAATGGGGCAGCTTCTTTAACGCTCTTGAAACCGCTTAGATTTAAAAATCTCATGAAAAGTATAATGAGTAATTTCCTGTCAAGTTTTTTCACTGTACAAAATCTTTCTGAACTGTAAGAAATTAGAGGGATTCTCCAACAATTAGACAACATGGGGGCCCTTGGGATAATTCAAACTGCTGCACATCCAGTGACATCTCAGTACAGGCTGCAGACTAAAGATATACAGCACCCAAGACCTGTGTGTCAACTGATAAAAGCAGCAACACACATACCATAGTTAAGCAGCCATATGTGAATAAAAAATATATCTATTGCTGAACACAATGGGGTTAAGTCAGGTTCTATAATCTCAAGTGCACTAAAAAAGCTGTCAGACTGATGGAAGAAGGGGATAAAATGCTTGAGATTTCCTTGTCAAGCACAACATGGGTTAAAATAAATTCTTCACACAATCATAGCTGGCTTCTCAATTACTAATAAAAATATAATAACTCAATATGCAAAAGAAAATATCAGCACTACGGGTACAAAGGGGGGTAATTTAACTATTGTAACCTTCCATATCTTCCTCAATGTTTCTGTTGTTCGGTGTGCACGCCTCTAATTTGACAAAATTCTAAACATGAGCATGTGAAAGAAAAGTTGACGGTACTTCACCGTTGGTGGGTCGTCTTTATTCATGGGAATTGAAATATTAATGCAGTTTGGGGGCAGCAGGAATCAAAGGACGACGCTGCTGTTTCGCGGTGTTATGCCGCTTCAACGGTTAGATCTCACTTCAACAAACATAATTCTAATATTTTTGTAAAGAATCAACAACAAGTGGGGCACAATCGTGAAGTGGAACAAAATTTAATGGATATTTACTTTTTTAACAAATAAAAAACGAAAAGTGGGGGATCAATATTTTTGGGCCCCCTTGTTTAATATTTGGGAAAGGGGCCCCTTTTGTGTATTAAAACCCGCTAATTTTTTTGGGTTTTTGTCCTACCATTTTTTTCACATCGGGGGATTTAAATTTTCCCTTTTCCCTTCAAAAAACGGACTCAAGGGGGTTTGGGACAGAGGTTTGTGAAAACAGTTTTTACCTTTCCCCAAAAATTTTCATTGGGTTCAGGCGGGGACTTTGCTTGGCCATTCAAAAACCCGGATATTTATTTTTTAACCCCCTTCCCTTTTTAATTTTGCTTTATTTTGGGTTTTATTGTCTTGCTGGAAATAAAGCCCCCTCTCAGGGTTTTTCGATTACCGGGGTTTTTTTCCAAAAAGGGGCCCTTTTTTGGCTCTCCTTTTTCCATAATTTTAAATCTTCTCGAAAAGCGAAAAAAGCAGGCCCAAAAAACCCTTTTCGCCCCCCCCAAATTTTTACAGGGGGAGGTTTTTAGGGTGAGAGCTTGTTGTTTTTAAAACCCAAAAAAAAACCCTTTTGCATTTGCCAAAATTCGTTTTTGGTTTCCCTCTGACCAGAAACCTTTTTCCCCATGTTTGATTTTTCCCCAGGGGGTTGTACAAACATCAAAAAAGACTTTTTTTTGAAATAAAGAAAATGGCTTTCTTTTTCCACCTTTTTTATAAAGGCCGATTTGTGCGGGTAAAACTGATTTTGGCCTATACGATTTCCCCCCTCTCACGAAGTCTCGCACTTCACCAGGGTCACAGGGGCCTTTTGGGGCCCCTCTGACCAGTCTTTCCCCCCTTTTTCAAGTTTAAAAATTTTAAGGGGGGGGCCGGTCTTGGAAAATTTTGGGTGGTTAATCCTTCCATTTAATTGACCTTGCACAGTGCTCCTTGAGGGTTTAAAACTTGGGGAAAAAACTTTTTTTAATCCAAATCCATTTAAACTTCCCCAAAAAATATCTCACCGCCCGTTTTGTTTCCTTGGGCTTCATAAAACCTCCACTTGAAAAAAACCCCGAACTATCACAAGCAGGGGCATTTAAAACGGAATTTCATTACACACAGGTGGATTTTTTTTTTTCCCTCCAAAATTAGGACAAAATTAGATAAACGACCCCCTCACTGAATTTGGGGGAGTTTTTTTGGTTGCCCTAAAAAAAAAGGGGGGGCCCAAATGAAAAAATTCACCCCCCCATTTTCGTTTTTTATTTTTTAAAAAAATTTTAAAATTTTAATTAATAAATTCTTTCCCTTTTTAAAAACATTGTTCCCCTTTTTTTTTTTGTAAAAAAAAATTTTTCCCAATTTATATTTTTTTTTTTGAAGCCTAAAAGGGGGCAAAAGGTTAAAAAAGAAAAAGGGGGGGGCCAAAACTTTCACAATAACCAAGGGGGGGGGGCCCTTTTTTGGGGATTTTTTGGTTTGCCCCTGAGCTAAAGGGGGTTTTCTGATCCCATTCAAGTTTTTTCATGTTTTAATCACCTTTTTTTGGGGTTTTTTTATTGTAATACCCCCGGCCCCCCCCAAAAAAAACGTACTTCGGGTTTTTTTAAAATTTTTTTCCCTTACTCTAATTACTTTTTTTTTAAAATTTTCCCCGGTACATACTCTTGTAAAAAGGGGCCCCCGTGTATCCCCCGCCCCCCCTTTTACTTTTCCCCCCCAAAAAAAGGGGGGAAAAAAACCTATTAAACTGCGAAAAAACCTGGGGGGGGAAAAACCCCCAGCAGCTCCCATACTAAAAAATTTTTTAAAAAGGAAAATAGATGAAATTTAAAATTTTTTAACCCCTTTTTTTTTAAAAATTTTAAAAACAGTAAACCCCAAATTTTCGTAAAAACCCCCGTCCTTTTATAAACCCCCCTATTTTTTGGTTATATACCCCCCCAAAACCCTGATTTTTGCCCCCCCTTCATGGTATTTGGGGGCCCCCAAATTTATAAAAGTATACAGTTGCCCCCATCACGGGAATAAAAGTCCCCAGCTGTGGTTACGGCCCCTCATCAGTGGTATGGGGGCCCCCATCTTTTTGCTAAAACGGCCCCCGGTAGGGGGAAAAACAGGCCCACGGGGGTTTATACAGGCCCTTCATCGGGGGTAAACAGGCACGGGCAGTAAAAAATTTTAAGGCACAGCAGGGGTATGGGGGCCCCAAAAAGCGGGGGGAAATACAGGAACAGCATGGTATACAGCCCCACAGTGGTTAAGCCCCAGCAGGGTTTTAAAAACCGCCCCAGAAAAGGTATACAGCCCCAGCAGTTGAAATACAGGCCCCTGGCGGGGGAAAAATAAAACCCCCCACACGGGTTTTACAGGCCCAAGCAGTTTTTAACGGGCCCCCCTCCCCCAAAAGGGGTTTTACACCCCCCCGCCCCGGGGAAATGGGGGCCCGCAGGGGAAAAACCCCGCCCCCCCCTTTCCTTGCCCCTCACCCGCCCCCCATGTTTATAGGGGGCCCCCCCCAGCGTGAAAAAACCCCTCACCCGGGGTTTTTCAGGCACCCCCCCCTTTTCCGCTGCTCCGCTGCCCCCCCCCGGGCTTCTAATATTGGGCCCCCCCTTCCCCCCCTTTTCCCTTGTTTGATTGCGATCAGGGGGCCCGTGGGTCACATGATTAAAAAAAAGGGGGGAAAAGGGGGGGAAAGGGAAAACCCCGGGGAATTAGCCCCCTTTTCCCCCCCCCGGGGGCAGGGGGGGGGGGGAGCAGCTGGACCCCCCGGGGGGGGCCCGAGGGGTGGGGGGGGGTTTCACTGCTGGGGGGCCTCTGTATAATAGGGGGGGGGGGGGGGCCGGGGGGGGGGGAAAAATGTGCAGGGAGAAACAATGTCCTTGGCGCTGCTCCCCATGAAAAATTTTAATTTTGGCAGCCCCACGTGACGTGCTGCCCTTTCCCGGCAGCCCCCCCCCGCCTCCCCCTGCCTCCGGGCGTGCCCCCCCCACACCCCCACCACACTAAAAAATATGACTATTTTTAAAAGGGGGGGGGGGGGGGGGAAAATTTTTTTTTTTTTTTTTTTCAGCCCAAAAGTACACGAGAATATAGGGTTTTTTCTTTTTTTTGTTTTTTTGGGGGCCCTTTCAAACTCAGGGGGTACCAAATATGTATATTTTTTTTTTTTTTTTAAAAGCTGTTTAGTTTTGTTCCCTGTTGTGGGGCCATGGGGCCCCCCAAAAAAAGTGGGGGCACTTTCCCTTCCCGGGCCCCGGTTTAAAACCCATAGCCCCCCTCCCCGGTTTTTAATAAAAAGCCAAAGCTTTTCCCTTTTTAAAGGATTTAGCAAGACCCGGGGTTCCCCACTTTATCCCCCTTTTAGATTGCTCTTCTATGAGAGCTAAAACATTTAAAATCCCCCAAATTTTGGGTACCTTTTTGCGGGGGATGGGGGGGGATAAAAATTAAAATTTTTTTCAATAAAATTTAAACAAAAAAGGGCAATTTTTTAAATTTTTAAAAAATCTATTAGTTGTAAAAAGGTGCAGGGGCCCCCCCCCTCGGGGAAACCCCTGTCCGGATTCTTTTGGGGTTTAGAAGTCTGCCGTCCCAAAAGGAAAACCCTCTTCCTCCGCAAAAGTACAAGGGGTCAGTTTTCAATTAATTTGGGGGGGAAAAACCCCCTTTTTTAGCGGGGGCCCCCCCCGTGGGAAACCAACACAAACAGGTAAGATAGGTTTACCAGGTTTTTGACACAAAGGGTGGAAAAAAAATCCCTTTTCCCCCCGTAAAATTTTTTTCATGAGGCCAGCCCCATTGAAGCCAAAAAAATTTTTTTTCTGAATTAAAAAAAAAAAAAACCGTTTTTCCCCAAAAAAAGTTATATCACTAAAAACGTGAAAACCCCGGGGGGCCCCGCACTTTTAATTTTTCCCAAAACATGTTTTTCCCCCTTTTTTTTCGGGGTTTTAAAAGGAAGGGGGGTTTAAAACCCGCTAGAAAAGGGCCGTTTTTTTTCCCCAAAAAAATAGACCAATTCAGCTCGAACCGATGGCCCAATGCCATCTTTTCCCCAAACCTCTGGGGGGGAAAAATTTTATCCCAAAATGATTTTTTGGGATTTTTCACGTCAAAGCACAAGGGGGGGAAATTTTAAGGGCAGCCCGGGGGCAAGAGGAACGCAGCTTAAGAGTAAAAAAAAACAGTCTCCTTTTTAAAAGAAAAAACCCGGGGGGCTCTTGTCGTTTACGGTTGGAAGGAATAATTGCAGAACCCTACGAACAGTGCCCCCCATGTCGATCCTGTCAAGACAGCCATTTAAATGTGTACCAAAACCTTTTTTACCATCAGTGATGATAATATTTGTAATTTTGAAAAAAAGGGGATTTTCAGGTGCCAAAAATTTAAAAATCTTGGGTTTTTTTACCCCCCCCCAAACCTTACTCTTTTACCATTAAAACCTAATGGATTGGTTTTGGCCCTGATATAATCCTAAAAGGGGGACCGGCTTATTTTGGGGCCAAGAAAAAAGGCAGTTTTTTGTTCTTGTTTTTTTAAAAACTCGGGGCATTGACATTTTTGGGGTTCTTTAAAATCCGGCCTGGATTGGGGATATGTACTCACACGGGGGAGCCCTTTTTAAAAAAGTGGCCCCAACGGGGGCCCCTTCCTTTTCCGGGCCAATTCCCTTTTTGTTCTGAAAAAAAGGGGGTGTCGAGAGCTGCTGTTTTTCCTTAAACCTCCTCCATAGTTTTTGCAGCCTGGTGCAAATTTCAGCAATTTGGAAAAACCGGACCATAATAGGGCTCGCAAGCCACATGGGGGCTCTTGAGTGACAAGTTAGGGATCCCTAATTTTAAGCTTTTTTTGGGACAGGGAAATAAAAAGCTTTTTTTTCCCCAAAAAATTAAAGGCTTGGCTTTTTGGAGACTGCTTTTTTCACAAAATTTTCCCAAAATTTTGAGGTTTTTTTAGGTTTGCTTTGAAACGTATAAATTCACTTCCAAAAATGTTTATACACAAGCAAACTAAACTTATCACAAACCTACATGGTTCAATCGGCACCAAAAACACAACTAATGTTAAAAGGGAAAAAGAAAAAAATGCAGGTTTTATTTCTAAAAAACCCTTTACAGCTAACCCCCGTGTACGGAACTATCTTTCCCCTTGGTATCCTAAAAAAAAACCTTAAAAAAAATTTCAATTGTCTGCAAAGCACAATTTTTTACGGTTAGATTTTTTTTTGTTAGGGCAGACGTAAACTACTAAATGACTTTTAGAAAAAAATGTTAAACAAAACCAAAAAGGGGCCTTTTGGGAAAATACTATTTTTGGCTTTCCTCTGGAAACACAAAAAAGGGGAAATTTTTTTAATTTTAAAAATTTTTTTCCCCCCGCTTGTCTCCATTTTTTAATTCTGCTTTTTTTAACATCCTATTTGGAAAAATCCTGATGCGATTTTCATGAATCTAATCAGTGAAACCGGGGGGCCCCCCCAAAAAAGGAAAATAGCCCCAAGCCAAAATTACATGGGGAAATTTTCCAGGTTCCTTTTCGGGAAAACCCCCCGGGCTGTAAGTGTCGAAAAAAAAATGGGGTACCAAGATAAAGGGGTTTTAAAATTCCAAATTATTCCCCATTTCCCTTCCGAAATTCAATTTAAGGAGAGAATTATTAACCTTTTGAAAAATTCTATTTCTTAAAAGAACCTCCATCCATCACTTGGAAGGAACTAAAAGCACCATCCACAACCCCTGCAAAGAACCCTTTTTCCCCCTTTGTGAAGAGGGGTTAACGTTCCAATTTTTTCCTCTCAAATGTGGTGGGAAACGTTTCGGCAATGTATACTGGAACTGTTGGATGCAAACCCAGAAAACAAAAAAAAAAAAAACGATTGGGGTAAAGCAAAAAAATCCTCATGTCTTTTCAAGAAATATGCCCCAAAAAATTTTGAATTTTTTAGACTACTGACCCCCCGGCACCCCAGGTTAATAACTCGTTACCTAAAAAAATAAATTTAATATGTCATATTAATAGTGGGGAAAAAAAGCTGAGCTTTTTGGGTTGGTTGCTAGGCCCCCTAATAAATCTCCAGCCAAAGTAAAAACCCCCCCCCTGGCCGGGATATATATTCCCCCCCACATACACATAATAGAAAAGTTGTGACTAAAAATCCCTTAAATTCCCCCATTTTGGCAAGGGGTTTCAATTGGGGTTTTTTTAATCAGTGTTTTTTTTGGAAATTAAAAAACCCGCGTTGACGTGAGTTGTGTGAGGCGATTTGTGCAAAAATGTGTCTGTCTTGTGGTTGTGTGCCCAGGGTGTAGTGTACCCTGTGGGGGGGGCCCGGGGGGTGTGTGCCCCCCTTTTGGGGGGGGGGGTGTCTCTGTGGTGTGTGTCCTTGGGGGAAGGGGGGGTCTCTGTGGTTGTGCCATCCCTAGGATCGTGTGTCCCTTGGGGTGTTGTGTGTCTCTGTGCCCGGGGGGGGTGAGTGCATGTTCCCCTTTGGGGGGGTTATGTGTTTTCCCTGGGGGGGGGGGGTTGTGGGGTGTTTTTGGGGTTGTGTGTGTCTCTTTGTGGTGGCTTTTTTTTGGGTGCGTGGGAGTTCCAAATTTTGGGCCACCTTAGCTTTGGGGTTTTTTGTGTGAAATGTGGTGTGTATACATTCCCCGTGGGTAAATTTCCTGTGGGGGGCCCCCCCTTATGATATATGCGGGATATGCTTTAGTTTTTGGGGGGCTGTCATTAAGCCCCTTAATTCACAACTGTCAACGGTAATTTCCTTTCTTTTCCATTATTAGAGGGGGCCAAAAAATTGTTCAGGGAATAAACGCGCGGGGTTTAAAAATTTCGCCTCCCCAAAGCCTTGACCTCGGGGGTCCAGATGTGTGACTGTGCAAAATTTTGGGGCTGTAGTTGTGACAGTTAACCCCAATCCCGGACACACCACACAAACTTTCACACTTTCAGGTTTATATATTAGATTTCATAAATAGACAGTAAAGGGTTTTTTTAAACCTTACTTTTTTGGGGACACCTTAATGCTGGATAATGTTTTAAAAAAAGGGGCGCATATAACCACGGACCCCTTCATTCACTAAATGTATTTTTTAAAAACCCCACCCGGGGAAAACTAAAGCTTACGTCCAAACTTTCATAAAATGGCCGACCCCTTTTTGGCACACCTGCATGTGGCAGCATCCTCACTAACCAGGTAATTGTTTATCACAGATGTGGTGTTACTCTGGGACCTCTCACTAATCAGATATGTGACAAATTCTGGAAATACGGTAGGCTATTTTTTGACTTTTTTATGGTAAGTGTCCTAAAAGATACCTACATCGGATATGATAAACGACACATCTCGGTTAAAATAATGTTTTTGCATGTAATAAAACCATATAAAGGGAAACCACCATTTCACTCATAATTTGTACAAACCATTTAGAAACTTAAAATCATTTTGAAGGGGAAAATTGAAAAAAAAATTAAATTTTGCCCCTCTTATCAGCCTCCCGTACAAAAAAATTTGGTCCAGGAGGCTAAGAAAGAGACCTACGGGCCACATTAAAGGGCTGCCCCAAATATCTAGCAAGTACTTGCTATGTAGTTCCATTTTATCACAATCTCCCCATATTTTTACCTATGTGTGGCCTGAGGTGTAAGGTGACAAGAAAAAAAAAAAACATCCCAGCTCAGCTATGATTTTCAAAAATTGACATCATGTTTGTCAAAAGCATGTGGGAAAAAGTGTAATAGTCTGATGAGCCCCAAGGTTGAACTTTTTGTCGATAATTTTTAAATGGTATGTTTGGTACAAAACCAACACAAATGCATCACCAAAACAACACCATACCCACAGTGAAGCATGGGGAAAGCAGCATTATGTTTTGGGACTGTTTCTAGCTACTGAAACTGGGTTTTATAGAATGGAAGAAATTTCAAACAATTGTAAATATCAGTCAATTGTAAAACAAACTTTCAAACATCTACTAGAAAGCTGAAGAGAAATTTACAACTTTTCAGCACAACATTAACCCTAAGCATACCTCTAGATCACAAAAGAATAGCTCTGACCAAAGAAGTGCTAAAGTTTTGGAATGGCCCATCCAGAGCCGAGACATAAAATCAAATTGAAAATCTATGGAGTGACCTGAAGAGGACTGTACATAGGAAGAACCCCACAAGTCGACAGATTTGTAGTAACTACTGCAATGAACCGGAGCAAATATTGCCAATTCTAGAGGAGTCATGCTTGATAAACTCCTAACCAAAAGACGGAATGCTGTCATAATTTCAAAGGGTACAGGTGAATTAGAATATCACCAAAATGTTCATTTTTTTCAGCAATTCAATATAAAAAGTGAAACACAATATTATATAGAGTCGTATACAGAGTGATCTTTTCAAGTCGTTTTTTCTGTTAATGTTAATGATTCTGGCTTTCAGCCAATGAAAACCCAAGGGTCATTACCTCAGAAAATTAAAGTAGGGAGAATGAAGGGTTAAAAAACCGTGCTGCCGTATTCCACAAGACATCAAAGAGTGAATATAATATTGATTTATTAGTCAACACATTACAGGGGGGGCCCTGAAACACCATGACACATGGCAATATGATATTGATTTGTCCTGAGGAAGAGGCCAGGGAGCCCTGAAATGCATTGCTAATAAATCAATTTATAATCACCCTTTGATGGTCTCATGGAGTAAGGCAGTGCGGTTTTTAACCCTTCATCCTCCATACTGTATAATGGACCACTTCTGCGGACTGCAGCAGCTGTGATATCCTTTTATAAGTGGTTGTGACGTCACAACCACACAAGCGAAGTGCTCTGATACCTATTTGGTAATTTTTTTTAACTCTCAGTCCTTTATCCTCCCTACTTTAATTTTCTGTGATAATTAATTTTGGGTTTTCATTGGCTGTAAGTCATAATCATCAACATTAACAAAATAAACACAATTGTCAAACTTTACTTTTTGTAATTTGGTTTTATTTAAAAACAATGTCTATTTTTTTCATCAATCTCCCCATTGTATGTGGTGCTGCAGAGCTGTCTCTTGAGTCATGTGACAGCTCTGTCCGACCTGTCTGTGCCTCCTAGTAACGGTCGGCGCGCCTGCAATGGTGCTACTCAGCCAACAATCATGGTCGCTCCTCACATGAACGCGCATTACTCTCATGGGCACTGACAGTTTGTGACGAGACTGTTTGATAAGCGTGGGGGAGAGCTAGAAACTGGAGCGCTGTCTGACAGGGAGCGTGTCCTGACACAGGGAGACGCCTCACCTAGTCTTGCAGACAGCGATGTTCCTCCCATCTAGGACTATGGAGCTCTGCCCCCTCAGCAGCATCACTGCCAGTATAACAAACCTCATGGAGGGTGGGGCCTACAGGAGGGCGGAACCAAAGTTCCAGAGCCAACACTTGAGTTTCAATGGAGGGCGGAGCCAACTAGAAGAGGCGGAGCCAGAGCACGCATAAGAAAGAAAGAAGAATGCTGAATACAGAAGAGGTGATATACAACAGGGAGAACACAGCTGGGGCAGAGATGGAGACAGGCAGGAAGAGAGACAGCTAGTAGGAGAGAGACAGGCAGGAAGAGACAGCTGAGGTAGAGACGAGACCGGGAGGGAGAGAGACAGCTGAGGCAGAGATGAACAGGCAGGGAGAGAGACAGCTGAGGCAGAGATGAGACAGCAGGGAGAAAAGACAGCTGAGGCAGAGATAGACAGGCAGGGAGAGAGACAGCTGAGGTAGAGATGAGACAGGCAGGGAGAGAGACAGCTGAGGCAGAGATGAGACAGGCAGGGAAAAGAGACAGCTGAGGCAGAGATGAGACGGGCCCAGGGAGAGAGACAGCTGAGGCAGAGAATGAGACAGGCAGGAGGAGAGACAGCTGAGGCAGAGATGAGACAGGCAGGGAGAGAGACAGCTGAGGCAAAAATGAGACAGGGCAGGGAGAGAGACAGCTGAGGCAAGGTGAGACAGGCATGGAGAGAGCGGGAGGTAGAGATGAGACAGGCAGGGAGAGAGCTGAGACAGAGATGAGACAGGCAGGAGAGAGACAGCTGAGACAGAGATGAGACAGGCAGGGAGAGAGACAGCTGAGGCAGAGGTGAGACAGCAAGGAAACAAAGAGACAGGCAAGTGATATGAGATAATATAATAGATAATATATAATATAATAATAACGATAAATATAATATAATATAAATATAGACATAAGAAAATCTCAAACTGTATTTTGCTAGGGTGTGATTTGGCACTCTAGGTAGGTGGCCTGTCATCATGTGAATACCTTTTGGGTGCCATTTTGACATAATGGTTTGACTACTGAATTACATCTAGCGGGCCAATAAGACACAAAAGGCAGCTGGAGGATACTAAGGGAGGGAGAGTTGCAAGTGCAATGTCCCAGCCCCAAAGCACTTGCATCTCATTTTCATTAAATTTCAATGCTGGAATTCTGAGAAGCTAATAATGGATTTCTACAATCAAGTTATGGATCTAATCAGCATGAAAGCACCTATGCATACATGACAACGAGGAGTAAAAAATCATCTGGGGATACAAAAAAAGCCGGATAGGTCAGTTTTTCTGTTTGATTTGTGGATAAAAAAAAAAGACGTCTGAATGAGGCCTAAGAGATAGCCCAGAGATCCACACAAACAATAATGTCAAGCATTGTTTATAATTATTTACCATACTTGCAATGTCGGGTCTTGTCTGGCAACTAAGATACCAAATATAAAACCACAGTGACAACTGGCTTGAATGAAGTGACTGGGACTTGAAACTAAAGAGGAAAAGGCCAGATAGTAATGAAAAACTGGGTGAATTTTGTAATGAGCAGGAGTTGTGATCAATGTTTCAGTAGAGCCAGCAGGCCAAGTATTTAAGTAATGAACTAATGAATCAATTCGACTCACAATTTCTCAACTCTGTCTGCTAATTAAACTCCAGGGAATTGATTATTTGTCTTTCAGTGACCAAAGTTTTTTCTTTGAAGTGTGTATTTTGGTGTCAAAAAACATCTAGCCCAGAGGTTCCCAACTCCATCCTCAAGGCACACTAACAGGGCAGGTTTTCAGGATTTCCTTAGAAATTGGAATCATCCCCAGTGCAGGTGATTCAATTATCACCTGTGGCAATACTAAGGAAATCCTGAAAACCTGCTGTGTTGGTGTGCCTTGAGGACTGGAGTTGGGAATCACTGATCTAGCCCATCAATAGAAAGCATTGACTCTGGTAGTGTGTTTTGTCTGGGTATACAAATATGTAGTAAGATTAGTGGGTTGGTCTCAGACAAACCTAAGATAATTGCATTTTAATAGCTGTACAATCACCTAAGGCTGCTATCACATCACAATTTTTTGGATCCATGGCTGTCCGTTGTAAATCGGACAGCCACAGATCCGATTTTGCCGCCATGTATCTCTATGGGCACGGATCGGATCAGATTTGGCCTTATTGCCAACCGATTTGTGTCGGATCCGATTCGGTCTGATTTTTCCCTGTGCCCAAAATCAAGACTGCTCCGATTTTGGGCACAGCGGACCAAATCGGATCCGACATGATCCACGCCCTTTTAATACGGGGCCTATGGAGTACGGGTCCGAGAAAACATCGGATCTTTTCTCGGACCTGATTTTAGTGTACTGAGCATGCTAAAATTGCTCTTTTTCCTCTTTAATTTCACTTCCGCAATGTATATATATTGCGGAAGTGAAATTTCTGTAAATTAAGTGTTAAAACTAAAAAAAAAAAAATCTGTCTTGCTCGCTCCTAGGACTGAAGGACCTGGGTTGCCTGGTAACCCGATCAGCTGAGCGGTTTATGTGACCGCTCAGCTGATTGGGTTGTCACATGACCGCATGGTTTAAATCTCCCGCCCGCCAAAACTGACCGCGTGGTCATGTGACAACCCGATCAACTGATCGGGTTGCCAGGCAACCGCACGTCCTTCAGTCCTAGAGCGAGCGAGACAGCACGGGACACCGTCGGACAGGTGAGCAAGATTTTTTTTTTATTTTTAACTCATTGTTCACTCCCGCAATGTGTATAGTATATTATATATATATATAGAATGTACACATTGCGGGAGTGAGAGTGCTCGGCATGCCTGCACTTTGCAGGCTCGGGCTTTCTGTGTCACAGAAAAGGTCACCTCCTGTGGTTTCCGTTCCTGTCCGTGGGATCCTACAAAAAGTAGGATCCCACGGACGGGAAAAAAAAATCGTGATGTCAAAGCACCCTAAGACCACAGTTCTACTGATCCAAATACAGGCCAGCAACTATAGTGCGCCTCTATTACAGCAGTCTACATCTGGCATCAAGACCAGTACCAATCACATACCAAGCTTTATAGGCTAAGGGTTATGCTCATTTTATTTTTTACAGTCGTGAACAAATTACAACTGTTGAAATGTACTAACACAAAATGAGCATCAGTGGAGTAATTTGAAGCTCATGGGCCCTGATGCAAAAGCACCAACAGGGCCCCCAATTATTGCAAATCATTAATAACATTAGTCTTTTTCCATACACGAAAGGAATTTTTGAGGCCCCCTAGGCTCCATGGTCCGGGTGCAATTGCAACCACTACACCTATTGTAGTTACGCCCCTGTTGAGCAGCCACAGGCAAAGTGTTCTGTGCTATGTAATGCAGAGTTCAGCAAATCATTAATTATGATGTAAATGACAAAACTAAATTATGGTATACACTTCACAACTATTTAAAACTTTCCACAGTTAAAATTGATACAAAACAAGGGATGGGGGAAACATATGATTTTTTGATGGTATATTGCTGCATGTCACACTTGCACAAAAATTGTAATTATTACATTTTGCATTTCAAAGATGACTTTTAAATAGCAATGACAGAACTGGGCAAAGTTTAATGGAGATGATGGGATTACTATTGCAGGTTTAAAGTTACATCAGCCTTTGTCATAGGGTATAATCACACAGACGTATGGCATGGGATGCGAGCCAATTGGATACGATATGCTGCCGACACTAGGCCCAGGCTCTGCTGAAAGCATGACCAGAGTGTCATTATATTGTAATCACAGCTCCAGAGGAGAGGGTGAGTCCATTGAGAGCCTGTGCGTTCATCGCACTGCACTAGAATATCATCCGAGTACAGTCTGATGTTTCACTTGCAGCAATAACTCGTATGGGTGTGAATGAACAGAGACTTGCTGACAATCGCAGCACGTTGCCATCTTTTCTTCAGTTCGATTTAGGGCTGAGGAAATAAATTGCAGATCTGATCTGCATCTTTGTCTAACATAAACTGAAGGTGGGGTCACACGCGGCGATGTCGCCCGCGACATCGCCGCAAAGTGACGTCCACAGCGAAGTCGCGGGCGATAATTGCAAGTGCGTCGCGCTGTGTGACAGCGCGACGCAACTGCAAATTATCGCTGGTCGCAGGTTGACAGGTTTATGAACATGTTCATAAACCTTTCAACCTGTGACCAGCGATTAGGCTGGATCGCGGCCGTCTGACACTGTTGGCGGCGCGATCCAGCCTATATCACAGGGTTACTGAGGATCGCTCGCTGGGCTGAGCCCAGCCCAGCGAGCGACGGCTCCGCCCAATCGCAGCCGCGTCACCCGGCAACGTCGTGCCGTGTGACAGCTGGCCTGCGATGTCGGAAGCAAGCGGGCACCCGCGCATCGCTTCCGACATCGCAGGCCAGATCGCCGCGTGTGACCCCACCTTGAGTGTAATGCGAGATTTTCTCGCCTTGCAATTGTGCAAGATATACGCTAGTGTGACTCTACCTTCAAAAGATTTTTCATTATCTTACTGTCTTTTTCACTTTCTAACATAACGGTATTTATTGACTTAAGCTTTCACATCTGAAAAAATAAAGTCAAGTACGGTATAAACACTTCATTATATTAACGTATCATATACTAATGAGTATACATAGAAAACATGACAGAAAGTACAAAGATAAAAAAGAGGGGCATACAGATAAAGGAAAGATAAAGATCAGGACTTGATGAGGATAATACGCATGATTAAAAGGAAAACTGGTGTTTGGTATATTCAGGTGTGCACACGTTATCCACAGAACCTGAAGAATTTAGCCTTAGTGTCATTTAAAACACTATTTTAATTACAAATAGTGATGGGCAAACCCAAACTGTAAAAATTGGGGTCTGTACCGGGCACCTAGTGTCCATGCACATATCTCGAACACAGGTTTCCCCTGGGAAAGCCGTGTTACAGATTAGGTCCAGGGGCTGTAAAATAAAGCATAAGTATAAAAACATAATCATTATATTTACAGGTCCCGCGGCGTGTGTCCTCCAATCCCGATGTCACGGCTGCATCTACTTCCGGGCTGTACATTATCTTCCAGGATATTCACTTCACTGGCTTCAATGGCCAATCACAGACGCCCTGGACCCGCGGCATCTGTGATTGGCTGTTTGAGAAATCTGCAATCAGTCCATACATTCTAGTATGGTAGAATGTATGGGTTGCATTCAGCTCCACACACAGCACTCGACTTTGCTGTCATTCTGTGCCCTGCTCTCTTTGCTAGCAGATTGTGTTTGTCTGCTGGCAAAGATGAAGCAAAGGTGAAGTAAGAAGACCTGGACTACATCAGAGAGAGGTTTTTTTTTTTTCTAAGGCCGGCTTCACACCACGGTTTTTGTCTGTATGTTTTTTTGCAGGATCCACCGGACAGAATCTGACAGCACAGGATGAGCACAAAGTGTGGCCAAATATGCCCTACGATCCTGTTTTTTTGCAGGATTTGTTTTGTGCTGCTGTCCATGGTCCTGAAGTCTGCCTGTGTCTGCTCTGCCGTTGTCGAAGGTGCTGAATTCACAGCCTGTGCATGTAATACTGCTGTCCATGGTGCTGAAATTTGGACAGCAAGGATTTCTGAGCATTCTCTGTTGAAAAAATCGGATCCGGGAAAGTATCCGATTTTTTCCTGGATCCGGCGCCTATAGACTCCCATGTTATGGGTGCTGGATCGCCACAGATTTGGTTCTGTTTGATTTTGGCACCGGAGCCAAAAAATGATGCAGGCTCCGGTTTTGGGGATAAACCGGACAAAATCGGATCAGGCACAAAATACACAAAACCAGATGGCCAAATAGGACCAATCCGGCACCATAGGAATACATGGGAGGCTAAACCGGATCACGTTATGTCCGGTTCAAACCGGACACAATCTGATGCTGAAAACCGTGGTGTGAAGCTGGTCTAATAAAGATGGAGCCCCTAAAGTGTTTTGTGTTTTATTTCTAATAATAAACTTTTTCTCTGTGTTGCCTTTTTTCAACCATTTGAGATTCTTAATGGCTGGGTCTAACTTGGATTGACATTAAGAATCTAACAGCTTAATACCAGCTGGCAATACAAAGCTGGTGTTAACCCCTTATTACCCAGCATGACACCCCCCACCAGAGCCGCTGGAAAAGCGGGGTAAAGCATCGGGAAATTGCGCTACAATGAATGTGCCATTTTCAAAGGCAGCTGTGAGCTGCGGTTTTCCGTGTGGGGGACCTAGAACACTTGGGCCTTACAACACCATATTTTGATCGCCAGGTAAATCCAGACAGCTGGGATTCTCACCGTGGTAAGGCCCAAGTGTTCTGGGCCCCCGACACGCAAAACCGTAGTATGCAGAGGCCCCTGAAAATGGCGCATTCATCGTAGTGCCATTTCTAGGTACTTTAGCTGGCTCTTCCAGCGACCCTGGTGGGGAGTGGCCCGCTGGGTAATATTGGGTTAATACCAGCTTTGTATTTTCAGCTGGTACTAATCCTGCAATTCATGGCGTCATGCCAAATTAGACGTGGCCACCATGAATTTCTAGTAAATATTAATAAAAAAAAAAAACAACAGAGAAAAATTTTTCTACATTTGAAATAAAACAAAAAAATACATTTAGAGACTTCATCTTTATTAGAAAAAAAACCCTCAGTCTGACGTAGTCCGCATGCAGAACAATGTCAGCTCTGCTTCATCATTCTAAACAGACATGCGTCTCTTCAGAGTAACAAGCAGGCTGAGACTAAAGGCCAGCTTACACATGTCGACATTGTTAACAATATTGCTGCAACTTGTGACGTTGCAGTGACCTTGTAGCGATGTAGCTACCTGTGACAGATAGCTGATCGTTGCAGAATGGCCAGGGCCATTTTTCGATTGTTGGTCTCCCGCTGGCAGCCAGAATCAGCGTGTGTGACAGCGGGAGACCAGCGATCAATGACCTTCCGGCCGATGGCCAACGCCGCACAGTACATGCTGGGATATGGTAACCAGAGTAAACATCGGGTAACTAAGCGCAGCGCTATGCTTAGTTACCTGATGTGTACCCTGCTTACCAGCGTTCTCGCTGGTGAGTCTGCCTGTGTGACAGCTCACCAGCTATCATAATGCGACGGGATCGCTGGGACATCGCAGCATGTAACCCAGCCTTAACAGTGACAGGCAAAGTTCAATCAAGTTCATAACGGACCCATGAACTTGGGGGGAGCCGAGTTCTCAGCAGTGCAGTGAATATCCACATAAGATAATAAGTGGCCTCGGAAGTAGATGCGGCCGGGACAGAGAGACGGCAGCACACACGCCGTCGGATCCTGTAAGTATATTGAGAACGTTTATTCACTATATGTTTTATTTTACGGCCCCCCTCCTCATCCCATAATTGCAAAGTCAAAGCTCGGGCTTCGAATGCATGTTTGTCAAGATCCAGGCAAACCAGCCAATCCTGAGCATTGGCAGGTTTCACCCATCACTGATTTTAAGCCGATAGTGGTTCTACAGTATGTCCAGAAGCCCACAAAAAACACCCCAAAACTGCTGGAAGAAACAAATATCTCCTGTCTGGGCACACACAGAACTAAGTATGGATTCAGCAGAATACCTAGGCTACAACACCTATGCTATCTACAAACCCTATGAACTCTAATGAATCGGTTACTCCACTCTGTGTGTATGCCTAAATAGGAGCTATTCCCTCCTGTCACCTGAGCTACATTACTCTTGTGGAAAATAGGGCATTTGGTGGTGGTCTTAGGAATTAGGAGGGTGGTAAAACGTAAATAAATGTTATGACAGTTTAGTAATTCTGTATATAACTTTGGCACACTGCACTACCCTACTGAACAACCCAACATTAGAATGCTTTTTCTGGACAAAGAATAAAAGAAACAAAAACAAACACATACCACCTAAACCAGGCTTGCTCCCTTGTATTCAGATATGTGGTGCTATAGGCTTTACACAGTAGTAGCCTGTTCTGGGCTACTCCTGTGTAATAGCGATACATATGATGACATGCTGTTTTGTCTCACTGCAAATAAAACACAAAAAGGCAGCATGGTGGAGGGGCAATACAGTAAATGAGACAGTACTATGAAAGGAGAGCCCATAGACTGGCTTGTAATGAGACACAGATAAACTCAGTAGGGCTGCTCCTTCCCAGACACAGACTGACAAGACCTTATCTGAAAGGTATTTGTCATCTGTGTTCTACTCATGCAGGAGGTCAGACCAGGGCTGTTTGTCATACATCTCACACACTGGGAAACCAGTTTTAAGATATAGTTAGGGCATGTCCTTTTTCTGCTGTGGGTGGCTACCTGCTTATGATTGGTCAATGTCATAAAAGGGGAAGACATACACATCCCCAGTGAAAACTGATAACACCCATTTGGACTTACCGAAAATTAACTTATTTATCGCTAAATTCTGTGCTTGATAAAATCTCTGTATTAGAGGCGTAATTAAAAAAACAAACAAAACATGTTGTATTCCGCTCATCGGCCACTATTACACTGTGTTTAGTTCAACATAAAACAAGTGGTGAAAGGTTCTCTTAAGGTTCCTTTCTGTTGATATAGTCCAACCTTGTCAGTAAACAGACATGTAATCGCAGTGGCACTTGCTGTAAGTGTTCTAAAGGTATGAGTGTTATTTATTAAAGAGATGTCAATTACAGCAGACAAGCTGCACCAATGATACGGATACGTCAATCAGTATTTTATGTCACTTTTTTTGACAATGGCTTTTCAAGGCGCCAATGTATTTTAGTAACTGCCCCTAGGAGAATGAACAATGTGAGGCTCATGAAGGTCATGGAATTTATGTAGAACTTGTTATCAAGATGATATTGAGCTCACAGGGGATGCAGCTGGGTTGTTCGTCACATTGCTCACAATGACATCTACTCAGGGACATAATCTTGGTATTACAATTATATTTCCAAAAAAGACAACAAAACCCCAACTGACGTTACACAAGGTATAAGAAAGGGGATCATCAAAACAGTAGAAGAATATATAAAATATAATAAAATGTACATTACCGGTAGCTTTTATGCACTCACCATTTTGAGTACTTCATTATTTATCTATAGTGTTTATCGAAACTCTTATTTATTCTTTCTGAATTGTCGATAAGACAATAAATGTCGGGGCAATCTACGCTCTGAGAAGTCACTGCATAGTAGAGAAGCTGCACAAAATCATCAGATGCAGTCTGGTCTCCCCACAGAGAAGGCAGAGACTATTTATAACCAGGTTTGCCTTCCCAAGTGCTATGTATATAGTAATAGGAAATGCTGAAGGCGCTTTCTCCTCCATATACAGTACATCACTGCGGGTAGGGAGAGAGCCGAAGCTAGTGGGTCCCAAGAGACCCTGTCAGCTCTGACCTACCCCCGAGGAGGTTGAATTTCTTCTCTAAATGGAGATAATATACCAGGCCTTGTAACAGGGGAAATCAAGTGTATAAGTAATGTCTAAATGATGTCTTTTATGGTGTTATGAAGGAGCACAATATGTAAAATATATGAAAAGTAAATATATAAATAAAAGGTAGGAAAAAAAAAAAAAGAAAAATTTGCTGCCAATCCAACTCTTTTACTACACTCAAAAGAAAAAAATGTTTTATTTAATAGTTGTTCTGGAAGAGAGACAAACTTAAAAATGTGTTTTAATTGACTTTTGTGCATATCCGTATATACTCGCGTATAAGCCGAGTTTTTCAGCCCAAAAATTGGGCTGAAAAGTCCTCCCCTCGGCTTATACGCGAGTCACTGTATACTGTATACAATGTATACAGTATACAGTGCCCCCCCCCATATCAGTATACAGGCCCCCCTTGGGTAGTAATCCTGTAAAGGAAGAGATTAGCATACTTATCCCTCCGCTGTCCCGCTGCCGCTGTCCCGTCGCCGCCATCGCGCTCTTCCGTCTTCATCCAGCGTCTTCCGTCTTCTTCCGGCTTCCTCCGATGGTCGCAGGCAATGACGTCATTGCCTGCGCGACAGAGGAGGAAGCCGAAAGAAGACGGAAGACGCTGGATGAAGATGGAGCAGCGTGATAGCGGCGGCGGCGGGACAGCGGCAGCGGGACAGCGGAGGGATAAGTATACTAATCTCTTCCTTTACAGGATTACTACCCAAGGGGGGGCCTGTATACTGATATGGGGGGGGGCTGCTTTATATACCTCTGGGGCTGTATATACCTCTGGGGCTGCATATACCTCTGGGGCTGCATATACCTCTGGGGCTGTATATACCTCTGGGGCTGCATATACCTCTGGGGCTGCATATGGGGCTGCATATACCTCTGGGCCTGCATATACCTCTGGGGCTGTATATACCTCTGGGGCTGCATATACCTCTGGGGCTGCATATGGGGCTGCATATACCTCTGGGGCTGCATATACCTCTGAGCCTGCATATACCTCTGGGGCTGCATATACCTCTGGGGCTGTATATACCTCTGGGGCTGCATATACCTCTGGGGCTGCATATGGGGCTGCATATACCTCTGGGGCTGCATATACCTCTGGGGCTGCATATACCTCTGGGGCTGCTGTATACTACCACTGGGGCTGCTACTGTATATACCACTGGGGCTGCTGCTGTATACTACCACTGGGGAGGCTGCTGTATACCTCACTGCTGGGGGTTGTATACCTGTGCTGGAGTCCACCCTCGGCTTATACGCGAGTCAATACGTTTTCCCAGTTTTTGGGGGCAAAAGTAGGGGGGTCGGCTTATACACGGGTCGGCTTATACACGAGTATATACGGTAAATAAAAAAATGAAAAACACGCATTTACCGTATATACTCGTGTATAAGCCGACCCGTGTATAAGCCGACCCCCCTACTTTTGCCCCCAAAACCTGGGAAAACCTATTGACTCGTGTATAAGCCGAGGGTGGACCCCAGCACAGGTATACAGTCCCCCCCAGTGGTATATAGCAGCCTCCCCAGTGGTAGTATACAGCAGCCACAGAGGTATATACAGCAGCCCCAGTAGTAGTATACAGCAGCCTCCCCAGTGGTAGTATACAGCAGCCTCCCCAGTGGTAGTATACAGCAGTCTCCCCCTGTGGTAGTATACAGCAGTCTCCCCCAGTAGTAGTATACAGCAGTCTCCCCCTGTGGTAGTATACAGCAGTCTCCCCCTGTGGTAGAATACAGCAGTCTCCCCCTGTGGTAGTGTACAGCAGCCTCCCCCTGTGGTAGTATACAGCAGCCTCCCCCTGTGGTAGTATACAGCAGCCACAGAGGTATATACAGCAGCCCCAGTAGTAGTATACAGCAGCCTCCCCAGTGGTAGTATACAGCAGCCTCCCCAGTGGTAGTATACAGCAGCCTCCCCAGTGGTAGTATACAGCAGTCTCCCCCTGTTGTAGTATACAGCAGTCTCCCCCAGTAGTAGTATACAGCAGTCTCCCCCTGTGGTAGTATACAGCAGTCTCCCCCAGTAGTAGTATACAGCAGTCTCCCCCTGTGGTAGTATACAGCAGTCTCCCCCAGTAGTAGTATACAGCAGTCTCCCCCTGTGGTAGTATACAGCAGTCTCCCCCTGTAGTAGTATACAGCAGTCTCCCCCTGTGGTAGTGTACAGCAGCCTCCCCCTGTGGTAGTATACAGCAGCCTCCCCCTGTGGTAGTATACAGCAGCCACAGAGGTATATACAGCAGCCCCTCCCCTGTGGTAGTATACAGCAGCCCCCCCTGTGGGTATACAGCAGTGCCTCCCCCTGTGGTATATACAGCAGCCCCTCCCCTGTGGGTATACAGCAGTCCCCCCTGTGGTATATACAGCAGCCCCTCCCCTGTGGTAGTATACAGCAGTGCCTCCCCCTGTGGTAGTATACAGCAGCCCCCCCGTAGTATATACAGCAGCCCCCCCCTGTGAGAATACAGCAGCCCCCCCGTGGTAGTATACAGCAGCCCCCCCGTAGTATATACAGCAGCCCCCCCGTGGTAGTATACAGCAGCCCCCCTGTGGGTATATAGAGCCCCCCCCGTTGCTGCCGCACACCTGTAAAAAGAAGATCTTTCATACTTATCCTTCTGCTGTCACCGCGCGCATCCTCCGCTCTCCTTCTTGCTTGCACCCGGCGTACATCCATATGACCGCGCACAAATAATGACGTCATTTTAAATGAAACGGTAATAGCAGAATATTTAATATTATACACAGCTAATAATTATTTCCCTGTAAAATGTGCATTAGCTGAGACTTAAGGTACCGTCACAAGGGGCAACATTGCTGGCAACTCACGGGAGCACGCACGTTTTGGGAACTTTGCCAAGATCGCTGTGGAGAGGTTACACGAGGAGACATCGCCGGCAACGCAGCAGCAATGTTGAAAGCAACTATCGCTGCAAGGGTTAAACTCAACCCAGGCAGCGATTGTTTAACATTGCAGTGAATGGGGGAAGTAGCTTTCAACATTGCTGTTGCGGTTTCACACAGAGCGATGCTAGCAGATCGCCGGAGCAAGATCGCCTGGGAAACCTGGCAACTCCGCTCAAGTAACTTATCGCTGTTGAAATCACCCTGTTACATGTAGCAACGCACTAGCAATGTTCCTGCAACTTCGCCACGCCCTGAGTTGCCGGCGATGTTGTCCCGTGTGACGATACCTTTAAGTATACAATGTAAGCAATCTGGCAGGGGCTATTATTTTAAATGAAGAGGAGCAATTTGCAGAAGCACAATGATGCCAATAGAAGTGCCCTTTACACTGCAGTCAATAGGGACCAATTTTTTTTTTGACAAACCTTAGGCTATGTGCCCACTGTGCACTTGTGCTGCGTTTTTTTGCTGCGTTTTTGCACCAAAACGCAGCATCCACAGCTTTAAAATTACAGTCTGTGATCTACAAAAAGCTGTGCCCACATGTGTGTTTGTGGGTGCTGCATTTTTAAAAAGTTCCTGTCAATTAAAATCCCCGTTTTTGGGCTGCATTTTTCCCATTGACTCCGTTATAAACCCCCAAAAAAGCATCAGAAACAAAAGGATATTTTCACAGTCTGTTTGTGATGCTTTTTCACAGCGATTGCCAAAACAAAAATGCTCCAGTACTTCCTAGTGATTTCTTCCTCCTGGGCATCAGCAAGCAGTGGCGTAACTTCAGGCCCAGAGGCCCCGATGCAAAACCTCCAACGGGGCCCCCAATTATTGCAAATCTTTAATAGAATTAGTCTTTTTCTATAGGCCAAAGGGACTTCTGGGGCCCCCCTAGGCTACAGGGCCCGGGTGCGATCGTAACCCCTGCACCTATTGTAGTTACGCCCCTGTAAGCAGAAGCTGTACGAAATGTGTTACAGGACCTGTGCACCATGTGACTGAGTAATGTGATTTTCCAAGGTCCTGGGAGGACAATGCACACAGCTGCTGTGGGTGCCCGGGAGGAAGAAATCACCGGGAATCACCGTGGGCTCGCTGGGGAGGCTGAGAAAGTGTCTGTGTCTTTGTGTGTGTCCATATTTGTGCTGCATTTTTAATGTGCACAAACGTAACATGTTTGTGCTGGTTTTGTTTCTACACAGCTGTGCTTGTGCATCTGGCACATAAAATTACATCCAGTGAGCACGTAACCCTAGGCTATGTCCAGACATGTAAGGTTTTCCTGCAGCAAAAATGCAGCAAATCCTCAGGGGTTTCTATAGTAGTAACTCCTGATTTTTTTGGCAAGAGATTACCTGTGTTTTTTTGCTGCGAGTTTGCTGATTTTTGCTGATTTTGCTGCGTTTAGCCATAGAACACTGCAATAGCGCAGAATAGAATTGACATGCTCATTGTTTTCAGAAGGCAGCAAAGCCTGTGCAGCTGCAAAGAAATTAAACCAATCTGGGTGGATAGCTTTTCCCTGAACTGAATCACATAGATTTTGCTGGAATTCAAAAATGCAGGTTTAGATTAGCATTAAAGGGGATTTTAGAACTCACGCTAAAATCCTTTTCTTGAAGCTTCAATTGGGGGACACAGGAAGACGATGGTGTATGCTGTTCTGCCACTAGGCTAAACAAAACTAAAAAAGGTTAGCTCCTCCTAGGCAGTATACACTCCATCAACCGGAAGGAGTTGGTCAGTTAGAGCAAAAGCAGTAGGAGAAGCATTTTAAATAAGCACAGAAACCAAACAGAAACATATAAGAAGGGCGGGTGCTGTGTCCCCCAATTGAAGCTTCAAGAAAAAGATTTTACTGTGAGTACCAAAATCTCCTTTTCTTTATCGCTTCATTGGGGGACACAGGAAGACCATGGCATGTCCAAAAGCAGTCCCCAAGGGTGGGAAGATAAGGAGTAGAAAATAATGAAGGACAGAGGCCAGCACTTCAGGACTATCAACCAAAAAGGGCTATTCTTGTCTAGGCCTGAAGTAATAAGGGAAAAAATTGATAATGGAAGGTCGATTATCCCTAAAGGGGATGCCGCAGAAAGCGATGCTGACAAGGTGTCTGCCCAAACTAGCAATGGCAGAGAACATGGGCAAAGGGGAGAGAATAGAATTCTTCCTAAATCTCTAGACTGGAGCCCCTGTTACTAGACTATTAACTAAAAAAAAATAAGGTGCCCGAACCTTATCGGAAGAGAGTCATGTGAACGGGACCAGGGATGGAATAGCATCCATAATGGGACATGAACTCAGGAAACAACCTCAGTATTTTTGTTTAGTTTTTTAAATTGAAGAAAAGGAGGAAGGGCATAGACATTCCCTACCCTGCAGAGTAAGATATCCCATCGGAGAAAAGGGCTTCCTTGGAACAAACAAGGTGAAGCCAGAAGAAAACTGAACCCGAGCCTTCCCTCAAAAAAAAAAAAAAAAAATTAGAAGAGGGAGACTTCTGTTTGGAAAAAATGAGAATCCTCTGTGGGATGCCTAGCCCTGGAAGAACCCCGAGCATAGTATGATCTGCAGAACAAAACCAGGAGAACTGAGGGTTCTCTTGAGATCAGGGTCTGAATATAAAAGCGTACCAGAGAAAAAGGATACGAAGAAGAGCGAGGAGGATTTCTTCAGCGAGGCAGAAATAAAATCCCAAGCCTGCCCCAAGGCGTGACATGTAAAAAAATGCCTACATACCATGCAGGCCCATGGAGATCAGGACATGTTCTATACTGATGGCACAGCCTGGTGTGAAGAAATGGACCCCTTTAATGGATAACATGAGGATTTCTTATTTATCCTGACAATATTGTATTTTGTTTGCAAACTTGTAATATGCCACTCATAGGTTACACAAGATTTCTAGGAGCCTGCTAGTATTTAAAGTGGGTAATGTAATTATCTTGCCTCTTTGTATTGTATTTTATTTCCTACCTTGTGATAAGCAACTCATTGTTCTTACCGGTCTTGTAGATGCTTGGTGATGTTGACCGGGTGTAATGTAATTATCTCAACCCTTGTCAGAGAAGGTCATGACAATCAAAGAACTTAATCCTACTAACATTCCATTGTATTGCTATCTCAATCAGTAAGTGCGTCTCTCATGCCAGGACTGCAATACTATTAGAGATATTTTATATGAGGCTTGAGATCGAGCCAATAAGAAGACAGTTTTATTCCACCAATTGTGAAGTCCCCAATTTCCTGCATTGAGTTGTCGGGGGATATAAGGAGACCTGTTCATTAACCAGGGAGATTGAGATTCTGTCTAGTGACCTCAGTCTAGGGATTTCGGTCCCAACTAGAGGTGCACGGGACTTGTTACATGCAGCTAATGGACAAGCCATAAGCCCAGGCCTAGGCATTTCGGTACCGACCGAAGGGATCAGAACCTGGATTATAAGACTACAAAGACTTCAGCATCGAATGATCGGATTTGACTGTGATAACAAAGACTGCATAAGGACACAACCCAGGTTGGGACAATCTTGTCACCTGGCTACAGACATTGCTGTGTTATATTCTAATCCCTGGTGAGCCAGCGGAAGGGTGATACTCTGTTGCCTGCTACATGTTGTGTTTTGCTGGTTATGTGTCATATGCTGTTAACTGATTGGGGATCCAATAAAGCCTTAATATTGTGGTTCCCTCACCCTGTGTTGTCTGAGTAGTGTTCTGTCCACGGTTAAGGAGTTTGGGCATTCAGTTTGGGGATGAGCCCTGGTCCAGGCTGTCTTGCTAAAGATGGCTGGGCCAGCGGACGAGAGCACCCACTGACCCTCGTGTCTGCACAAGGAAGGAAATCAACTCTGCCAAGCAAAGGGACCAAGGTAGATGAAGAAACCCAGATCCTAGGCTGAAGCCTAATGATCCGGACAATGGAAAGACCCAAAAGGGTATAATAAGAGAGGGGCGAAGGATGACAGTTGAGCCTGTAAGGTAAAGACTTGTCATCCTATGTGTGCTGAAAGAAAACAGTGTTCAGAGAGAATGGCTGAGTCCCCTTAAAATAGGAAATTGAGTTGTGAGGTCCCACCACCCTTGGAGAGGGACCGGGGGAACATATGTTCATAGTATCGCAAATGGGTGGCAGATCCGCAGGAAATGCCAGTTGAATGTTAGACTCCATCCTTCGAATGTAGGTAAGGAAGTCCTCCATGAGGTGGTCTCGGCCCTATTAGAGGGGAACAATAAATGTCATGGGCTGAGAAACCCCTGTTCAAAACTCCATGTGCAATGTTCAGACAGACTCCGACTGGACTAGCAAATGCGGGTGTGAGAAAACAGTTAGTGACCAGACCGGAGAACAACATTGAAAAGAGTCCTAGAAACCGGAGCTATGTTATCGCGGGCGCAGGACCTAGCCACAAGCCTAGTTGGAGGGAAAGACCAGATTACCTGGATAAAAAGATATCGGAGGAGCTATAGAGCCCTTAATAGCTGGTGAGCCATATATAGATACTGCTCAAGCTGGGAAAAGTAGGTTCAACAACTATTTTCTGCATAACTGGAAGGTGCGAAGCTTGGCATCCACTAAGGACCTATGTTGTGATGACTCCTGTACCATTGGTCAAGGGAGACCTCCAATTCTGTATGTGGAGGACCACAAAAACAAATTACCTCTGCTGCAAGTAGAGAAAACTGTTAATAAGGGTACATTAGTTTGATGTATAAACAGGGGAAGGTAGATTGGAAACACTGGTGAGAGGACAGAGACCCTGCTATATGGGTATCCCCGGCCATGTGAGCCTGAAGCAACCTGGGCACGCTTCTCAAGGAGTGCTTATACAACTCGGGGCTAAGAGTGTACTGGATCCCGGGATACCGAGTGGAGCTAGCGACCACTGCTACGTAATTTACCACAGGTGTGGGCAGCTGGCTGCCCTGGTAGTCGTGATCTGGGATAAGAAAGAACTGTCTATGCTTGGCGAGCACCGCGGTAAAAATGTGCTGTGAAATATGTAGCGGTCCTGGTCCACTCAATAGTAACATACATATTAACATGGTATTTAATGTTGAAGGAAGACCTTAAGTCCATCTAATTCAACCCATAGCCTAACATGTTGATCCAGAATAAGGCAAAAAAAAAAACAACATGTGGCAACGCTAAGCTCCACATTGGGGAAAAAAATTCCTTCCTGACTCCACATACATCAATCAGACTAGTTCCCTGGATCATCGCCCTATCAAAGAATCTAGTATATATAATCGGTAATGTTATATTTTTCAAGAAAGGCATCCAGACCACTCTTAAATTTTAGTAGTGACTCACTCATTACAATATCATGTGCCAGAGAGTTCCATAGTCTCACTGCTCTTACAGTAAAGAATCCACGTCTGTGACTATGAGTAAACCTTCTGTCCTTCAGACGTAGAGGATGCCCCCTTGTCCCTGTCTCAGGCCTAAGAGTAAAAAGATCATTAAAAAGGTCTCTGTACTGTCCCCTCATATATTTATATATTATTATAAGATCACCCCAAAGCCTTCATTTTTCCAAACTAAATAACCACAAGTTTAATAACCTGTCTTGGTATTGCATACCCCTCAGTCCTCTAATAACCTTGGTTGATCTTCTCTCCACCTGCTCTAGTTCAGCTATGTCTTCCTTATACATTGGAGACCAAAATTTTACTCAGTATTCTAAGTGTGGTCGCATTAGTGACTTGTATAGAGGTAAAATTATGTTCTCCTCATGAGCATCTATGCCTCTTTTAATGCATCCCATTATTTTATTTGTCTTTGCAGCAGCTGCCTGACACTGGGCACTAAATGTGAGTTTATCATCTACCCATACACCCAGGTCTTTTTCAGTGGTAGTTTTGCCCAGTGTTTTACAATTAAGCACATAATTATATGTTTTATTTCCTCTGCCCAAGTGCATGACCTTACAGTTAGCCCCATTAAAGCTCATTTGCCATTTATCAGCCCAAGCTTCTAGCTTACATAAATCCTCCTGTAATATGAAATTGTCCTCCCCTGTATTGATTACCCTGCTAAGTTTAGTGTCATCTGCAAATATTGATATTCTACTCTGTATGCCCCCCTACAAGGTCATTAATAAATATGTTAAAAAGAAGCGGGCCCAATACTGACCCCTGTGTTACCCCACTGTCAACTGTGACCCATTCTGAGTGTGCTCCATTTATAACCACCCTTTGTTTCCTATCACTAAGCCAGTTCTTAACCCACTTACAAATATTTACCCCTATCTCCATTGCTCTCATTTTATGTATCAACCTTTTGTGTGGCACCGTATCAAAAGGTTTTGAAAAGTACATATACACAACGTCCACTGCATTTCTTTGGTCCAGTCCAGAACTTACCTCTTCATAGAAGCTTATCAGATTAGTTTGACAGGGACGGTCCCTCGTAAACCCATGTTGATATTGGGTCATGAGGTTATTTTTATTCAGATACTCCAGTATAGCATCTCTTACAAAACCCTCTAGGATTTTACCCACAGTAGAGGTCAAGCTTACTGGCCTATAATTTCCAAGTTCAGTTTTTGTCCCCTTTTTGAATATTGGCACCACATTTGCTATACGCCAGTCCTGTGGTACAGACCCTGTTATTATCAAATTTTTAAAGATTAAAAATAATGGTTTATCTATGACGGTACTTAATTCCTGCTTTACTCTGGAGTGTATCCCATCCGGGCCTGGGGATGTCAACTTTAGTGATTTTTAGACTGTGCCGTACTTCCTGTTGGGTTAAGCAGGTTACATTTATTGGAGAGATTTTGTTATCACTGAATCATGTTGTCTGTCATGGGATATTCTTGTGTAAATACTGTTGCAAAAAAAGTTATTTAGCATATTGGCTTTTTCCTCATCCCCATCTACCATTTCATCCAGACTATTTTTAAGGGGGCCAACACAATCATTTTTTAGTTTCTTACTATTTATGTAGATAAAGAATATTTTGGGATTTTTTTTACTTTCTCTGGCAATGAGTGTCTCTGTCTCAATCTTTGCTGCCTTGATTTGCTTTTTACAGATGTTAATTTTCTGTATTTATTTAATGCCTCATCGCTACCTACTTGCTTTAATTCCTTAAATGCTTTCTTTTTGTCACTTATTGCGCTCCTTACAGCCTTATTTAGCCATAGTGGTTTCTTCCTATTTCTAGCATGTTTATTCCCATAGGGTATATATTGTGCACAGGTCCTATTCAGGATGCTAATGAACGTCTCCCATTTGCTTTGTGTACTTTTATGTCTCAGGACCTGAATCCCCAGGGTTTCTGGATTTCTGAACAGAAGTTAGAGCCCTGATCTGAAGATTCTGCAGCTCTTAGAATGGTGTTGGCCAATTGGTTGTGGACAAATTATGAAACCATCGTTGCAGGTTACTAATACTGGATAGTGCAGTAAATGATGTCAGCTATTAGATATTCTGGAGCACTGGATGAAGGACAGGTTCTGTCAAATGTGGTGCCAAAGACTCTGGAGCATTGCATAGTGGGTAGGTCCCATGACCATACAGCCAAAACAGCAATATGGTATGTGGTGGTTGGAACATCAGCACCCTGGGTAGTGGACAAAGTCCTGGACTGTTAGGATCCCTGGGTATTGATGCCATCAGTGATACCACCGGATAGAGGACCAGTTTCTTTATCGAGGTTGTCAGCAATACTGTACATGGGGGCTGGGAACTCTGTTGCCGTGGCCAGTTGCATTATTGGTGATGGCACACGTAGTGGCAGACACCTCTGAGACACTTGGTAGTGGACAACTACCATGGCTATCAACGTTATCAACGATGTCCCACATGGAGGCGGGAAATGCTGTAGAGCTGGGTAGTGGACAGGTTCCAAGGCCATTGACGCCATCTGCCATGCCACATGTGGTAGCAAGAAACTGTGTAGCACTAGATAATGGACAGGTTTCTGGCCATTGACACAATTTGATGTCATAAATTTTAACTGGAAGGACTGTTGCACTGGGTAGTGGACAGGTTCTGTGGCCATTGATGCCAACTGCTATGCCACATGTGGAGGCAGGGAGCTTTGTAGCATTGGGCAGTGGACAGGCTCTATGGGCAATTACCCTATTAGCGATGTCCCACGTGATTGTCAGAAACCTTGATGCACTGGGAAGTGGACAGGTTCCATGGCCAATGACGCCATCAGCGATGTCACAGTGACTGGAAACGCTGATGCACTGGGTAGTGGACAGGTTCAGTGGCCAATGACGCTATTAGCGATGTCACTTGGTGGCTGGAAACGCTGTTGCTCTGGGCAGTGGACAGGTTCTGTGGCCAAGTACGCTATCAGCTATGTCACATGTAGTGACTGGAAACGCTGATGCACTGGGTAGTGGACAGGTTCAGTGGCCAATGACGCTATTAGCGATGTCACTTGGTGGCTGGAAACGCTGTTGCTCTGGGTAGTGGACAGGTTCGGTGGCCAAGTACGCTATCAGCTATGTCACATGTAGTGACTGGAAACTCTGTTGCACTGGGTAGTGGACAGGTTCTGTGGCTAATGACGCTATCAGCGATGTCACACAGTGACTGGAAACGCTGTTGCACTGGATAGTGGACAAGTTCCGTGGCCAATGATGCTATTAGCGATGTCACATGTAGTAGCTGGAAACGCTGTTGCACTGGATTGTAGACAGGTTGTGTGGCCACAGCCGCTATCAGTGATGTCATATGTGGTGGCTGGAAACACTGTTGCACTGGATAGTGGACAGGTTCTGTGGCCATAGCCGCTACCGGTGATATGATGTGTGGCGGTTTGGAAACTCTGATGCACAGGACAGTGGCCAGGTTCCATGGTCATTGTCGCTAGCAACGATGATACATTGGTGGTTGGAAACTCCTGGTTCAGCAAACAGTCATCTTCCATCCGTGAGGAAGCTCATTAAACTTTGGAATCACCCATCCGCAAGGATGCACACTAGTCCAATAGGATGCATAGAAATGTACAATAATGTGAAAGGACGCACAGTAATCTATAAAGATGCACAGCAATCCAAGAGAGTGCACAGCAATTTGTGAGGATGCACCTTAATCTAAGCATCATCCATCTGCTGGAATGTACATTAACCCCAGTAAAATGCACCGTGTAAACATAACCTTATACACACGTTCACATATGCAAGTCAGATATAGTATTCAGCTAATCCTCTATAAAAGTCTGTTTCTTTATGATTCAGTAAGAAGAGTTTTGCAAAGATATTGCATTAACTATTTAGAAACTCAACCCATTTTTGAGTTCCATCATTTTCACAGACTGAAAAGTAATTAGACAACTGACAGATAAGCAGTTTCATGGTCTGGTCTGGCCTGTCACCTCATTATTTCATGACAAATTAAGGAGATAAAGGGTCTGGAGTGTATCCTAATGGGTGAAATTGCATTTATTAGCTGTTGCTGGAAACTCTTAAAGTGCTGTTCAGGGGGTGTCAATTCAAGTTAAAGGGGCTGTCTGGACAAAACTGAAATGTTACCATTGGCTTGGTAAACTAAAAAAATAAACCTCTACACACCAAATTGCACTTGCTGGTATCCAGCGTAGGTCGCTCTGTTGTCTGCATTCAAAGTGGCAACAGGATCGCTGGGATGTGTAATTAGCTAGTTTGGTCAGGAATTATCAGCAGTACATCACCACGACAGACTTGTGAAGCCTGCAGCCAATAATCAGCCATTAAAAGCGAACCTGTCACCCCCTCCAGGCATCTAAAGATAACATAGCCACCTTCTGCAGCACTAAGGCTGCAGTCTGACAAGGTGTCTATTTCAGTGAATCAAGGGAGCATAAATGCTATAAAGACTTATATAAAATCTGTTTCAAACCAGACCAAGACCGGGAGGCGGGTTTTCAAGTGTCTGTCTCCCTCCACTGTGGTGTCAGTCATCCCTCTCTGCTCTCTGGGCACCTCCTCCAGGGCCATCTCCCTGCATTACAGAGCTTTGTCAGCTCTGCTACAACATAGAGCTGCTGTTATAGGAGACCCCACAGTAGTAAATCTAGCAGGAGGATCGTGAGCAGAACAGCAGACAAAGCACTGCCTGCTACGTAGCAGCCCTTGAGCTGAGCAGGTTTCACTTTCAGTTTCTTGTACCCAGCAGCATTGCTCCGTCCTCAGCCCCTGATCTAAAGCACAAACTCAACTCTGCTGCACTGCTGATAGTTCAGCTCAAGGGCTGCTATGTAGCAGGCAGCGCTTTGTCTGCTCAGGATCCTCCTGCAAGATTTACTACTGTGGGGTCTCCTATAACAGCAGCTCTATGTTGTAGCAGAGCTGACAAAGCTCTGTAATGCAGGGAGGTGGCCCTGGAGGAGGTGCACAGAGAGCAGAGAGGGATGACTGACACCACAGAGGAAGGAGACAGACACTTGAAAACCCGCCTCCCGGTCTTGTCTCTGGTTTGAAACAGATTTTATATAAGTCTTTATTTCAGTGAATCAAGGGAGCATAAATGCTATAGACGCCTTCTCACAATGCAGCCTTAGTGCTGCAGAAGGTGGCTATGTTATCTTTAGATGCCTGGGGGAGGGGGTGACAGGTTCGCTTTAAATAGCTACAGAGGTAAAGGGACATTTTCAAGTGACAGCCAAGAAACATAGTGCCAACATCACAAGTTAGGAGGTAAGTATATGGTTCTTACATTCTATAGGGCATTTATGTAGGTAAGAAGGGGTTGTCCAGCATTGGATAGCCTTACTTGAAGCTTTTCATTGACAATGTCTACAATTAAGGCTGGCTTCACACCACAATTTTGTGTGTCTAGTGTTTTGCTGGAAGCACCGGACACAGCCTGACAGCTCCGGACAGAACAGAACCAAAGCTATTTTCTACCGTAATAGGCAGTGTGCGATTGCTGCCACTGTCCAGTCTGGTAATTTTAGGATCGCGGCTAGCGAGGAGCTAGCTGTGGTCCTGAAATTTCTGCCAGGAGCTCTTTAGGTGCTGAAGTTCAGCGCCGACCGCCACTGAACTTCAACACCCGGCATCCGGATCAGATTTTCTGTTGGATCCGATGCGATCCGGCACCCACAGACTCCCATGTTAGGGGGCGCTGGATCACACCGAATCCGATCTTGTCATATTTTTAGCCCAGACACCAAAAACACTGCAAGCTGCGATTTTGTATCCAGGGGAAAAAAAAAAGTAATTTTGCCGGATCCTCCCTGACAGCAGAGAACCGGATGGCAAATCACTGCCTTCCGGCCCCATAAGAATACTAAGGGCCAAAATCGGATCCAGGGCTGTCCGGTTCACACCGGACAGCCCCGGGTCCCTAAAGCCATGGTGTGAAGCCGGCCTAAGAGATGATTTAACATTAATCCAAAAAGGTATATCTCAAGATGGAGACCTTTATTTATTTACTACTTGAAGATCATAAATCAGCTTGATGATTTCAATCAATAGAAGAGTTAGAAACTCTGGAGATCAAAACATGCTCACTCATGAATTCACAGTAAAATAATTCTGCAGCAAGGTGTGTGCTGTGAAACAGATGCTGGAAAAGCAAAACATGCAAAGTTCTTTGGTGAAATTCAACTGCAAAAATTAATTTTTAGCAAAAAAATCCCCCTTCTCATACCAGAATGATGAAAAGGTAAGGTATACTGAAAGAAAGGAAAAGTTAATAGTCTGGAGCATAACAAATTATCAAACATGGTGGTAGCAGTGTTACATCATGGGCATGTATGATTGCCAGAAGACCTGGGTCATTGGTGTCTTATGGGGCCGTCACACGCGTCAATGTTGTCAGAGATCTCACCACTGGCGACATTGAAGGCCGATCGCTGGCGAGCTGTCACACAGGCAGACTCACCAGCGATCAGTGGACCAGCGACATCGTGGAAATTATTTAAATATCGTTTACACGATGTCTTGCTCCCGCTGCCAGGCTGCGGTAAGTGGGAGCAGGCTGGTCTCCAAGGTAAACTGCGGGTATCAAGGCAGTGCGCGCTGCTCACCGGCTGGTATCCAAAGGTACACAGCGGGTAACTAAGGTCCCTAGTTACCCGCTGTGTACCTTGGATACCAGCCGGTGAGCGGAGAAGGCTGGTAACTAAGGTATACATCGGGTATCTAGGAAGGACGCACTGCCTAGATACCCGCAGTTTACCTTGGAGACTGGCTCCCAGCACTTGCTGAGAGGCACTGGGAGCTGGCTTATTGCTCATCTCCCGGTGTCACACGCAGCGGGTGACCATCATCAGGTTTTAGAACAGGTTCTAAAACCTGACGACCATCAACCAGCGACTTATCGCTGGTTGAAACGCCCTGTCTCACGCTTCAATATCGCTGCAACGTCATGTCCAGCAGCGATATTGCACGCGATATTGACACGTGTGACACCCCATTAGAATGAGGTGACTGTGGCTAGAAGTAGGAGGAGTGCTTCACACTATGGATGGATAATGGCGAAAACATACTGCAAAGCAACCCAATGGCTTGGGGTTAAGTAACAAAATATTCTTCAATAGCAATCATCTGTTCTCAACTTGAACATGCTTTTCCCCAAAAAACCCCGTTACACAGTACGATGTCCCAGCAATCCAACCAAAGATCGGGTCGCGGGGACATAGTTATCTGATCGCTGGTGAGCAGTCACACAGGCAGACTCATCAGTGATCAGGACCAGCAAGAACGCTGGTATCCAGGGTAAACAGCGGGTAACTAAGCAGAGCGCAGCACTTCGTTACCCGATGTTTACCCTGGTTACCTGCTCCCAGCGCTTGCTGTGCGGCGCTGGGAGCTCGTTCATCATTGGTCTCCCGCTGTCACATGCGCCGATGCTGTGCACCCAGCGGAAGACCAATGATAAATTTATGGTCCAGGTCATTTACCAACGTTGAACGACCTCATTGTTGGTAATTTTTGGAATAATAATGTATCAGTGAAAAATTGGATGCCTCTCGGATGTGTTCAGCCCGACTGTGGTCCATGATTTTTGTTGGACCCATAGACTTGCATTGGTGAGTCTCGGCCGTGAATCACATACTGTCGCAGCATGTTGCGACTGCTTTGTCATCCGTGAAGCGGATGAGAAAAAAAAAACCGTCCGACACTTGGCAATGTGCTCTCGGACATTGAATAACATTGGTCTGACTGCAATGCGATTTTTACTCACATTGCAGTCTTCCAAGTCTCACGCCAGTGTTTCCGTACCCTTATAGTGAAACATGACCTGACAGAGTCCCTTTTACATCCTGCCTAGCCGGCAGTTTCCAGAGATTGTAACAGTGTCCTAAATGCTTGACCAGACGGACAGACATGTACCATGGACTGTGGAGCTGTGACGGAGTACACATTTTGGAGGCAGCTTCAGCTCATGACTAGGGAAGCGCAATCCCGAACTGTAAAGTTCGGGGTCCATACCGAACACCTAGAGTTTAGGCACAGATCCCAAACACAGACTTCCCTGGGACTTCTCTGTGACAGAGTGTGTGTTTGACTGTTAGGGTACCTTTACACGTCGCAACATTGCATGCAACTTACTGGTTGCAGTGAAATCATGGACACATTGTTCCTGTGTACAAATGGAACAATGTGTCCATGATTTCACTGCACCCAGTAAGTTGCAAGTGAAATTGCATGCAATGTTGCGACGTGTAAAGGTACCTTTAGTCCCCTCACAAAGTACTATAAAAATAAATTTTAAAAAATAATGTAGCGCTTCACAGTATTTTCGATTCTCAGCGCAGATAAAGCGAACATCTATGGGATGCCACCCGAGCTGCCTGGCTTTACCTTGGCTGGCAATTAAAATACAGAGATGCCCATTATTTTTTTTATTAAATGATTAAAAAAAAAAAAGAAAAGTGTGGGCTTTGACATATTTTCTATTGCCAGCCAAGGTAAACCCAGGCAGCTGGGATGCTCAGTGTGGTAAGGCCCAAGCGTTCAGGGCCCTCACTCTGAAAACCGCAGCCGCCCCTGCAAATGGCGCATTCATAGAACCAGTATTTTCTGGCACTGTATCCCAACTCTTCCAGCAGCCCTGGTGGCGGTGGCACGCTGGGTAATAAAAAGGTTATATTCAGATTTGAATTGTCACCTGGCAGTAAGCCTAAATTCATGGCATCAGGCCAAATTAGACATGGCCACCATGAATTTCTAGTAAACAAAAAAAACAAAAAAAAAAAACACAACATCGAGAAAACACATTTTAATAGAAATAAAACAAAACATTTAGGGACTCCACCTTTATTAACAAGAAAACCCTTCCTCCGACATAATCCACATGGTGTCTTCTTCAGCTCTGCTACTGCTCTGTAAGCAGGCACACACGTCTGCTTGCAGAGATGAACAGGTACAGACTGAACACACGGCCTTGGGAATGGTTATCCAAGTTCACGCCTCAGCTGCGTCAAGCATGAAATCAGATGACCCCAGCAGCACATGGCACCCAGTGCACAGCCGTAAAGTGAGTGACAGAAGCTTCCAAATGTCCCATATGAAGTAACCTCAAGACCTTTTACCTGCTGAGGGCGGCTTCACACCACAGTTTTGGTCAATCAGGTTCTGTCTGGTGTTTTGCTGGAAGCACTGGACAGAACCCAACAGCCCCAGATAGAACATGACTGGAGGGCATAGTTGCTGCTGTAATCACAGATCGCAGCTTTCACAGAAAGAGATTATTTGGTATATAGACGAGCGCTCTCCAGGTCCAGAAAGACACCATCCAGATTCTTCTTATTTTCCAAAGAAGTAATTTATTCCATCAGTAATGTAGTTGAGAACATACAAAATGGTATGTTCTCCACTACATTACTGATGGAATAAATTACTTCTTTGGAAAATAAGAAGAATCTGGATGGTGTCTTTCTGGACCTGGGAGCACTAGTCTATATACCAGATAATTTCTTTCTGTGGACACACCCAACTGACTCCGGGCTGGGAGCTCTGTCATTTCTGGGATGTAGCTGCAAACCAGGAGGCAAGCACACTAAAGAGTGGATAAACGAATTGACCAAATAAGGAATTGTTACACGAGAAAGTAAAGACATCAAAAGGGTGAGCATAAAACCCATTATCATCATATTTTATAATCTACACTTAGATTTGCGCCCTCTCTTTCTATCTCCCCCACCACCCAGATCCCACTGCCCAGAGGTCGGACTTCCTTGAATCAGATCGCAGCTTTCAGGAGCTGTCCCTGCTGCAATCTCAAAATCGCGGCTAGCGGGAGCTAACAGCGGTCCTGAAATCTCAGCGGGGAGCTCTCCATGGTGCTGAAGTTCAGCGCTCGGCGTCCGGGAGCCGGACTGATTTTATATCGGATCTGGCGCCATAAACTCCCATGTTAGCAAACTGCGATTTTGTGCCCGGGAGAAAAACCCAAATTCTCCTGGAAACCAGATGGCAAATAGCTGCCATACGGCCCCATAGGAATACTATGGGGTCGAAATTGCATCCGGGGCTGTCCGATTCACACCGAACAGCCCCGGATCAGTAAAACCGTGGTGTGAAGCCGCCCTAAGTTGATGATGGGTTGATGATTGATGCCCATGCAGCCCATTACATTGCTTTAGAGATAAATAAAATACATTTTCGTCCTTTGAGAAAAAAAAAAAAGCACCTACATATTAGGCCACTTGTTCACGTTGAGTATTTTCTGAGTTTTTACCTCAGTATAAGGAAAAAACAGGAGTGGGTAAAAAATGAAGTGGTGCACATGCTTCTATTATACTTTTCCTCTGATTCATTCAATCAGTTTTGGCTTCCAAAAACCCATACTCCAAAAAGGATGTGAATACCCTGAAATAAAGCAAAAAGACTCTGCACTTTAAGGCCATATTGATATATAACAGTAACTTGGCTATGTGTTGGTAAATAGCCAAAATGCCAAAATTCGAGTCCCTGTCAAAATATTTTTGGACCCACTTTTTTTTGGACTCACTTATTCACTCTACAGCACTTTACATACACCTGCACAGAGGTGTAACTATGTTTTCTGGCACCCGGGGCAAAGATTTATTTTGGCGCCCCCCCCCCCCGCCGCGGCCAATTTTTATATATATACACATTATATATATAAATATATATATAATACATACCTTATATATACAGTGTGTCTCTCATATATACAGTATATACACCTTATAGTGTGTGCCTGCCTGGTGTATACATCTATACACCTCATAGTGTGTGCCTGCCTGATGATGCATACATATATGTACGGTATATATACGTATATGTATACATCAGGCAGGCACACACTATGAGGTGTATATATGTATACTTCAGGCAGGCACACTATAAGGTGTATATATGTATACATTAGGCAGGCACACACTATGAGGTATATAATATACCTTATAGTGTGTGGCTGCCTGATGTATACATATATACACCTTATAGTGTGCCTGCCTGATGATGTATACATATATATACGGTATATATATGTATACATCATCAAGCAGGCACACACTATGAGGTGTATAGATGTATACATCAGGCAGGCACACTATAAAGTGTATAGATGTATACATCTATACACCTTATAGTGTGAGTGTGCCTGCCTGATGTATTATATACATATATACACCTGTGACCTCATAACTCTCCCTCCCAGCCCAGGACAGACACCCCCCTCCCAGCCTGTTTAGGTTTTTACCTAATCCAGGCAGGACGCGACGACTCAGTCAGGAGGAGAGGAGGCAGGCGGCAGGAGCAGCTCCTCTTCTTAGACTGTACACTCACTGCACGCGACGCGGGCTCACTGAATGCGGCGCGCCGGGTGACGTCAGCCGCAGCGCGCCATGACCCGGGGCCGGGGGTGGGAACTGCTGCCAGGGGGCGGCCGAGTAGACCAGCAGGGCAGGGGTTCAATTCATTAATGCACGCGCGGCGCCGACCGCCGTGCACAATTTGCAGGCAGGGGCAGGCAGAGCAGAGGAGATTAGTGCCGGTGCTGTAGTGCCGCCGGACGCCTGATGATGGCGCTGGCGCCCTCTCTGATTTGCGCCCGGGGCAAAGGATCCGGCTGCACCCCCCTAGATACGCCACTGCACCTGCAACACTGTATCCATTGGAGCTCACAATCTAAATTCCCCATCAGCAGATCTATACAGTATGGGAGGTAAGAAACCCGAGGATATATAATATATATTACTGTGCTGGAATAAGCCATGCACATACTTGGCTCGGTCCTGTGTCAGACTCATATGTGGTCAAATGACTAACCCTCATTCTTCTAAGAGATGCAGTTCTCAGGAGAGTTTATGGAATCTAAAGCAGGTCATAGAAATAAGCGAAAAGAACATATGATGCCTTTAATGGCACTAAAGTGATGCTTGAACTTGAGTTCAACTTCCCATTAGCAGTGGCTATGAACTTTGATTATCCAGTCTGTGGCCTGCAATGATTCATACATTTCATAAACGACATTAACATTTCCTGTACTGGAGAGACAAGCAATCTTCAAAACAATAGTGCCTTCTTTCTACCTTGTGCCAACAATATCTTACATGCTAGTGTCTGATATAACAATATGCACAATGTTATACAATCTGCATGGAAGTGACTAGGAGTCGTGATATTCTGAGCACTGTCCTCCATGTAGGATAGAGTGCAGAGGGCATTACTCATGCTAGTAATTACCTTGAAAATATAGCTTCAGGATCATTCACTAAATAAAATACTGGTCAGACAAGATGTCAAGTGAGTATAAGGAAGGATGGGAAAATTATACATTCTGCAAAATATATTCTCTGAAAAGTACAAGGTAAGTAGTTGTAGGGCTTCATAGGTCTAGGAAGCATAACATGATGATCCATTTAAAATGAAAAACCAAAAGAAACTGACATCTGATTTTCAGTATCTTACCTTTTTAACTAAAAAAAAAAATATAAAGACCTGAATAATAAAATATTCATAGTTCATCTAAAACATGCCTACACATGCTGGCAGCCAATAGGCAGTGGTTCACATCAGGGGCAGATATACCATTGCTGCAACTTGTGCAGCCGTGTAGGGGCCCAGCCTAATAGGTTAGAATGGCTGCCGACATCTTAAAAATATTTTTCTACTGTCAACTAGATTGCATTTAAGATCAACAGATACAGTTAGGGCCAGAAATATTTGGACAGTGACACAAGTTTTGTTATTTTAGCTGTTTACAAAAACATGTTCAGAAATACAATTATATATATAATATGGGCTGAAAGTGCACACTCCCAGCTGCAATATGAGAGTTTCCACATCCAAATCGGAGAAAGGGTTTAGGAATCATAGCTCTGTAATGCATAGCCTCCTCTTTTTCAAGGGACCAAAAGTAATTGGACAATGGACTCTAAGGGCTGCAATTAACTCTGAAGGCGTCTCCCTCGTTAACCTGTAATCAATGAAGTAGTTAAAAGGTCAGGGGTGGATTCCAGGTGTGTGGTTTTGCATTTGGAAGCTGCTGTTGTGACCAGACAACATGCGGTCAAAGGAACTCTCAATTAAGGTGAAGCAGAACATCCTGAGGCTGAAAAAAAAGAAAAAAATCCATCAGAGAGATAGCAGACATGCTTGGAGTAGCAAAATCAACAGTTGGGTACATTCTGAGAAAAAAGGAATTGACTGGTGAGCTTGGGAACTCTAAAAGGCCTGGGCGTCCACGGATGACAACAGTGGTGGATGATCGCCGCATACTTTATTTGGTGAAGAAGAACCCGTTCACAACATCAACTGAAGTCCAGAACACTCTCAGTGAAGTAGGTGTATCTGTCTCTAAGTCAACAGTAAAGAGAAGACTCCATGACAGTAAATACAAAGGGTTCACATCTAGATGCAAACCATTCATCAATTCCAAAAATAGACAGGCCAGAGTTAAATTTGCTGAAAAACACCTCAAGAAGCCAGCTCAGTTCTGGAAAAGTATTCTATGGACAGATGAGACAAAGATCAACCTGTACCAGAATGATGGGAAGAAAAATGTTTGGAGAAGAAAACGAACGGCACATGATCCAAGGCACACCACATCCTCTGTAAAACATGGTGGAGGCAACGTGATGGCATGGGCATGCATGGCTTTCAATGGCACTGGGTCACTTGTGTTTATTGATGACATAACAGCAGACAAGAGTAGCCGGATGAATTCTGAAGTGTACCGGGATATACTTTCAGCCCAGATTCAGCCAAATGCTGCAAAGTTGATTGGACGGCGCTTCATAGTACAGATGGACAATGACCCCAAGCATACAGCCAAAGCTACCAGGAGTTCATGAGTGCAAAAAAGTGGAACCTTCTGCAATGGCCAAGTCAATCACCAGATCTTAACCCAATTGAGCATGCATTTCTCTTGCTGAAATCCAGACTTAAGACGGAAAGACCCACAAACAAGCAAGACCTGAAGGCTGTGGCTGTAAAGGCCTGGCAAAGCATTAAGAAGGAGGAAACCCAGCGTTTGGTGATGTCCATGGGTTCCAGAATTAAGGCAGTGATTGCCTCCAAAGGATTCGCAACAAAATATTGAAAATAAAAATATTTTGTTTGGGTTATGTTTATTTGTCCAATTACTTTTGACCTCCTAAAATGTGGAGTGTTTGTAAAGAAATGTGTACAATTCCTACATTTTCTATCAGAGAGCTTCTCAGCTTCTTGCTCTTGTGCACACCTGGCAAGAGCAGCTCTGGACAAGAGATACTATTAATCCTAGATCCTGAGTTCCATGACCTAGCAATACAACACGGTCACCGTTGTAGGACCTGTGGTGACATCATTCCGGTCATTGATCGTGACAGGAGCTGGAGCTCCCGGAGCAACTTTCGGTGCCTCCACTATACCTCCAGGCGGAGGTGGATTTACAGGCGTAAGACCGCAGTTGTGCAGGGTTGCACAACTACCTCTGGTGAGTGGCTACACAGCCCTGGGCCTAAATCCACTTCAAAAACTTTCTTCACATGCGCTCCCACCCCCTCCCCCTTTTTGTCTTACATTTTCTATCAGATATTTTTGTTCAACCCTTCAAATTAAACGTTACAATCTGTTGTAGAGGTTTCATTTCAAATCCAATGTGGTGGCATGCAGAGCCCAACTCGCGAAAATTGTGTCACTGTCCAAATATTTCTGGCCCTAACTGTAATACATTTTAGAGCTCACGATTGTTAGAAAGAAATAATTACGGTAGGTGATTTATGATGAACCATGGGATAAGAGGGACCACCTATCCAATTCTTGCGCAAAGTCCTCCTACAGTCTATGTCCTCTCCTGATACATATTCTCCTGTCATACCTGTCATATCTGACATCTGCCATACCTTATGTATAGAAATATGCGCATTTAAGTGGTTGTAGTGAACAAATCTCCTTAGAACAGGACTTGCAGGAGGATTGGCAGTATGAACAGCTCTGAGTAGGTCTCGTCAGGTCAAGAACACACCAGTGTGTTTTTGATGTTTTTTTTGGTGCAGATTTGTCACAAATCTGCATGTATATCTTTTTTCGGTCAGAAAAGTCAATGAGAATCCTGAATTTTTGTGCACATGTTGCTTATTTTTTTCCTTGAAGATTTGGCACAGAAAATAATCTGCAGCACGTCAATTCTTGGTGCACATTTGCCTGCGTTTTTTTAATCCTTCAGCCATTTACTTTATTAAGCAAAAAGCATGGCACAAATTTGCACCAAAAACGCACCACATTTTTGGTTTGTTTTTCTGCCTGAAGATGCAAATTTGGTGCAGAAAATGTACCGTATGGCCCCAAAAATAAGACACCGTCTTATATTTTTTTTTGGTCCCAAAGATGGGCCATGTCTTGTTTTCAGGGGGGGGTGAGGGGGGGGGGGGAAAGGGTGTCTTATATACTGTACATCCCACTGCAGCCTCCCATACACACACAACACAAACACACACACACATACCCATACACACACACACACACACACATACCCATACACACATACAAACCGATTTTTACCAGTGTCTCCCCACTAACCACAGTAATGTGCAGGAGCCATGGGTTAAGGGAGCATGGCATTAATACTTGGCACGAAACCTCTTGAGAGATTGGAGCATTAATATTTTCCATTCCACTCTATGAAATAATTATATTCCCACAAATCTTCTTACAATCCAAAATTGAACAATCTTTTAACAATCTCAAATTCTATGTTTGGACCAGAGACAGAAGCAGGCCCATTTTGACAAGATAAAAAATGGTTGAGAACCAGAGGATATGGTAAAAAAATATGAAAGCTTTAAGAAATTTTAATGAGGAAAGTTATTTGTGATGGAAAGTGACTGGATTGTTTGCTGAATAATCTGGCATGGACAATTAAATTTAGGCATCAGCTTTTTGCAGTGAATCTTTAAGCAAACGTTTTTGTGAAAAGCCAAGCCTTCTCTCCAGGAGAGATGTTGGGAGAAGAGCTACAGTGTCCATTAGGACTCTTCAAGCTTTAGCTGAACTGCACCTCAGTCCAGATGTTACAAACATCCTGATAGAAGCTGTTCACAGAAGGAAGATTACTTTTTATTGCAACTTACAGATGAACAGGAGGCTTTTGAACACACCGAGACAATCGGAGACTTTCCAAAAAAAAAAAAATCAAACTGAATTATTGTCGCCAAATTTAGCCGAAGGAAGGAAATTTGGCCAAATATTTAGATAATAATGATAATCTTTATTTACTTAGCGCCAACATATTCCACAGCGCTTCAGAATTCAGACAATCATAAGAAACAGTTATCAGACTAAATGGATGGAAATTGGACAACATTCGAAGGTACAATTCAATGGACTGACTTATTCTCTCAGTTTATCCATTATTTTCAGGTTGATAGAAGGAAAGCCTAAGGAGATTCTTAGTTTCTTGCAGAGCACGCACCAGAACCTAGAAATTAATCGCACAACACAGTCAAAAATTATACAAGCTTGGAGACGGTCAAAGCCAACATTTATTTGAACACCACCAGGGCCAGCTGCGGAGTTATAATAGCCCTAGTAATGGAACAGCACTTACAAATTCTTTGACATCGGCTGTATGTTTAATACCGGAGTGGTCACTGGGAAGATGAGAATTAATCCAATTAAAACTTTTTCAAAAAAGTACTTTAGAGGCTAGAAAGCATTTTTTACATGGAATATTGGAAGAAAAGTGGGAAGCAAGAATATATTGAGGAGTAATTACATATGAGGGCACATCTTTAGTGGCATCACAAAAATAAAAGGACCTAGCTGTGGCATCAGCCCTGAGGTTATTTCTCACCAGAGCAATAAGCGAGAGAGAAGTCAACCCATGCGCAAAAGAGTGACCATTGAGCCCGACGAGTATACAGGCTACAGAGGTACGGAGGTGGAGTAGCACTGCAGAGGCAACAACCACCACTGTGGGCATGATAATGTCTGGCTAGACTAAGCAATAAAGCCCCAATTCATTAATATTAATCTAATATATAAAGCAGAATGTGTGTATGTGTGTATATCCGGGATTGGCATCTACACCGTCGCAACTATAGCCACAAAATTTTGCACAGTCACACGTCTGGACCCCGGGAGCGTCATAGGCTATGTTGTGAGGCGAAATTTTAACCCTGCGCATTCCAGTTCACCAAACAATTTTGGCCCTATCTACATAATGGGGAAAAAGTGAATGGAAAAATATTGGAGGAAAATCGACAGCTGTCAGCTATAGAGACAAAATTTTGCACAGTCACACGTCTGGACCCTGAGAGCGTCACAGGCTATGTTGTGAGGCGACATTTTAACCCCGCGCATTCCAATTCACCAAACAATTTTGCCCCTATCTACATAATGGGGAAAAAGTGACAGTTACCAGTTGACAATTGTGAATGAGCCAAAGACTAACAGCACATACCAGCATATAGTCACTAAGGTGGGGCCCCAACATGAGATATTCACCACGCACGGGGACATGTATACACAACACACGCACACAAAGAGTAACAGCAAGTGTATGGTCGCTAAGGTGCAGCCCCAACATTGGATACTCACCACGCACCCGAACAAACACACACACCACAAAGTGACACACACAACACCGAGACACACACACACCCCCCAAGGGGACACACACACACTCTATAGCGACACATGCACTCACCCCACAGGGACACACACACCACAATGAGACACACATGACACAGACACACACACCACACAGACCCTCCGCCACAGGGACACACACACATAGCCACCCTATAGGGACACATGCACTCACCCCACAGGGACACACACACCACACAGACCCCCCCACAGGGACACACACACCACAAAGAGACACACACACAAACACAACACACAACACACACACCACACAGACCCCCCACAGGGACACACACATACACACCCTATAGGGACACATGCACTCACCCCACAGGGACACACACCACAAAGAGACACACACAACACAGACACACACACACACCACACAGACCCCCCCACAGGGACACACACATACACACCCCAAGGACGACACACCACACAGACAGACACAGATGTGCACAAATCACCTCACACAACTCGCCTCATACGTGTGCTATCTTTAATTTCCAAACATAAACATCTGATTAAAAACAGCCAATGTGCAACACGTGCCATATAGGGAATTAAGGCAGATGTCAGTCACATGAGCTGTCTATTATGTGTATGTGTGAGGTAACATATACTGCCCGGCCAGGGGGTAGGTTTACTGTTGGCTGGAGATTTATTAGGCTGCCTATAGCAATCAATCATAGCTCAGCTTCAATTTTCCTACAGGTCATTAATATGACATATTCAAATTCTATTTTGTTATAGCTAACAGCAGTTATTTATTAACCCGGGCGTAGCCGGTACTACAGCTAGTAAGTAATAAATGTGATATACACATTATGTTGGAATCAACATATATACCGTTGTACTCAAAAGTATACATACCTCGACAGATCCCTCCCCCTTCCTGGCAGTATGTAAACTTGGAACGGCCTTGTTATATTGTTTATGAAAGCCTTAGGTAAAGTTTAGGCTACAAAATTCTACAACCCCTGGCAAAAATTATGGAATCACAGTGCTTGGAGGATGTTCATTTAGTTGTTTAATGTTGTAGAAAAAAAGCAGATCACAGACATGGTACAAAATTAAAGTAATTTCAAATGGCAACTTTATGGCTTTAAGAAACACTAAAAGAAACAAAGATTAAAAATGTGGTAGTCAGTAAGAGTACCTTTTTTCAGAGCGAGCAGAGGGAAAAAATTATGGAATCACCCTGTAAATTTTCATTCCCAAAACTAACACTTGCATCAAATTAGATCTACTCGTTAGTCTGCATCTAAAAAGAAGTGATCACACCTTGGAGAGCTGTTGCACCAAGTGGACTGACATGAATCATGGCTCCAACACTAGAGATGTCAATTGAAACAAAGGACAGGATTATCAAACTCTTAAAAGAGGATAAATCAACACGCAATATTGCAAAAGATGTTGGTTGTTCACAGTCAGCTGTGTCTAAAATCTGGACCAAATACAAACAACATGGGAAGGTTGTTAAAGGCAAACATACTGGTAGACCAAGGAAGACATCAATGCGTCAAGACCGGAAACATGTCTCCAAAACAGGAAATGCACAACAAAACAAATGAACAATGGGAGGAAACTGGAGTCAATGTCTGTGACTGAACTGTAAGAAACCACCTAAAGGAAATGGGATTTACATATAAAAAAAGCTAAACAAAGGCATCATTAACACCTAAACAGAAAAAAAAAACAAGGTTACAATGGGTTTAGGAAAAGCAATTGTGGACTGTGGATGACTGTATGAAAGTCATATTTAGTGATGAATCGCAAATCTGCATTGGGCAAGGTTTGGTGATTTATCAAGATGACTGCCTGAAGAGAACATGCAAATTTCCACAGTCATTAATATGCATATCAGGTAAAGGCACTGGGGAGATGGCTGTCATAACAACTTCAATAAATGCCCAAGTTTACATTGATATTTTAGACACTTTACTTATCCCATCAATTGAAACGATGTTTGGGGATGATGAAATCATTTTTCAAGACGATAATGCATCCTGCCATAGAGCAAAAACTGTGAAAACATTCCATGAAAGACACAAGGTCAATGTCATGGCCTGCAAATAGTCCAGATCTCAATCCAATTGAAAATCTTTGGTGGAAGTTGAAGAAAATGGTCCATGACAAGGCTCCAACCTGCAAAGCTGATCTGGCAACAGCAATTAGAGAAAGTTGGAGCCAGATTGAGTACTGTTTGTCACTCATTAAGTCCATGTCTCAGAGACTGCAAGCTGTTATAAAAGCCAGAGATGGTGCAACAAAATGCTAGTGATGTATTGGAGTGTTCTTTTGTGTGTTTGTTTTTCAGGATTCCATAATTTTTTCTCAGAATTGAGTGATCCCATAATTTTTTTCCTCTGCTTAGTCTGAAAAAAATTACCCTTACTGACTACCACATTTTTTATCTTGATTTCTTTTACGGTTTCATAAAGTTGCCATTTAATATGACTTTAGTTTTGTGCCATTTGTGTGATCTGCTTTTTTTTACTACAACATTAAACAGCTGAATACACATCCTCCGAGCCAGGTGATTCCATCATTTTTGCCAGGGGTTGTAATTAACATAAATTCAACCAGAGGTAAGTTGAATTATTCATTAAACAGGTATCTAGCAGAGAGATGATCATAAAAGGTGTTAATTAAATAAAAGAAAACTACGGTACTTCCCTATAACATGCTGTCAGAAATGGCACCACATGGAAGAGAAATATTAAATAAGCGAGAAGATCATTACTTAACACAAAAAAGGAGAAAGCTACAAGGAGTTCAGCAAAGCTTTATAAAAGGTCAGAATACTGTAGCGAAAGTGATATAAAAATGTAGCAAAGATGGACCTGAACTGCATCCATCTCATAGAGATGCCCAGGTTAACCATAGAAGTTAACACAAACGGGAACATCTTCTGATGAGAAGGGTTAAAGAAAATCAACATGCAAATTCACTGCAATTGGCTAACATAGAAAGCCAAACTGAGGCCAGTGTTTCCCATGATACATATACTGCAGAGGTGTGGCATTTACAGGTATTGTCTACAAAGGAAGCCTCTCCTAACGCCTATACACAAAAATGCCTGGCTACAATTTGCCAGGACCCATGCAAAATATAATATAAAGACTACTGGGACTCCATTTGCCAAAATAATGAAACCAAGATAAATATTTTTGGAACTAATGGCTTTAAAACGGTATGAAGTCACAAAAGTGATGAGTATAAAGAACAATGCACTGAAACATGGTGGTGGCAATGTCCTTCTGGGGTGCTGCATGAGCGTTCCTTGTGTTGTGGAGCTACACTTCATTAATAGTACTATGAATTTACAGACATACTGCTCTGCTATGAAAGAAGATGTTACCATTACTCTGTGCCCTTGGTAGACATGCAATTTCCCAACATGACAATGAACCAAAACACAAATTAAAGGCCACTGCTGTATTTCTGAAGAACAGGGCAAAAATGCCACTGGAAACTCATTACTATAGGGTCAGTTTTGGTTTCTTATGTGCTGGTTTTCAGAAAGGGAAATGTGGAGCCCACTGGGACAGGGTACTCGGTACCGGACCGGGGTATCATAGGGGTTATCACGGCAGTCTTGGTCCGGATCGTGTCCCGAGCCCACAAGTAATGAGGGGTATTTACAGGGGAGAAAGTCGTGACGCCACCCGTGGTGTGTGGTCAGGGTAACCACCGCTGCTGCAGAACCTCCAGGGATGATGTTTCGCAGCCGGTGAAGTAACGGCTCTCCACGGGCAGAGCCTGGTTCCCCAGGGCAGTGATGATAATAGTCTATGGATGATGCAGAGTAGGGGTAGTGGTAGATACGATAGCAGTTTGTGAGGGAAAGTAGGGCTTGAGCGCAAGGATTACACAGATTCACGGTTTTGTAGCTTTCCAAGTCTTTACTGTAGGTGTTATTCAGCAGAGTACTGTCCATGGAGTCTGTACCGGGGCCGGGTTGCTCCCACCCTGACCGTGTCCTTGGATTCCCACTCCTGCGCTGTGTGTGTGGCCCTGCTGCTGCTTTAGCTAGGCTGCCGGCCCTGTCTCCTCTCACGGGTACCCACCTGCTAGACAACTTGAGTCTTATCTTTGTGTTTCTGACCCTGCAGTGTTGCTTCGCTGTGGTACAGTGAAGATATATAACCTCCACTAGTCCAGTGTTTGCTGTGCTGCTTGTGTCAGGCACAATTTTGGATCCAGTATCTGGTCTTTGCGCTCCTCCGGGGCAAGCTATAGGGCAACTCAGTCTCTCAGATGTGTTCCTCTGTTTCTCTTAACTCTATCCGTCAGACCCTGGCTAGGCCTGGAATTGAGCAGCGGATCATGGGGGAGCCTAAGGCAGCTCCTTTACACCCCAGTCCTTCTTCCTCAGTTCTCCCAGGAACTGAACTACTCACTTCCTCTCCATACCAGAAAATAAAGGGGAGCAGCTTTAGCTCCCCCTTCTGGCCTGGAGGCGCTAGTGTAGTGTTGTGTGGTGTGGGCAATTAACCCTTGGTGTAGTTACTGTGGCACATTAACCCCTGGGGTGCCACATTCCCCCTTAGTAAATAACAGTACTCTAGGACTGTAGAAAAACAAACAATTAACATATCAGACAATTAATATTTACAGAGCCTGAAAAATAAAAAGTACAAAAACCACTGATGCTCAAAAAGAGTCCAAAAGTTCAAAAAGCAGTCTTTCCGGGGGTTTTAGTCTATTGGCTCTGGGCTGATAAATATATACAATAGAGTCTTTACCAAACCAGTCCTGTGGTCAGTAAATAAATAAAGAAGAAAAGTTCAAGAATATGTAAGAAGTTCATACAGGATAGTCTCTGTAGGCACTGGGCTTTTTAACGTTGCAAAACAAGAATGAACACGTACGGGTGTCTCTAGTTTAAGTGCAGTAGGCTCCCAAGCCCTCGGGTCACCGCATAAGAGGCCAAGTTCATACTCTACGTGGCTGCCACCTAATACCATGTACTTTCACCCTTTTCGTACATTTACACCTTACCGGGTTCTATTAAACTTTATAACAACATATTTACATTTCACATTGGATTCCACACTTTAATCTCTGTACCTAGCCAGTATCTGACCCTGGGTACTACGCTCTGATCTGTGTAATGCTGGTGTACTGGGTGTACTTAGCCTAATAGTGTGCGTGGACGTGTACCTACTTGGAGTATCTGGTACTATTGCAGATGGAGATCTGACTGTAGGACAGGCAAGCTCACTGGGACCAGGAATTGGTTCTTCCTCTTCAGGCTCGATTTCCAGTTCGTCATGTCTTGGGACTTCTGGTGGTACGGGTTCTGGTGTTGGTTCAACCATTGGAGGGAAAGCAATCATGGGAACTACAACTGCTCCGTAGTAATTTGGCCATGTTTTGGGGAAATCTCCTAAAACTATATGGAAAACTTCTTCTTCTTCTTCTTCTTTGACAGGTTGGACCTGTACGGGTACTGTTACTTCTGTTGTCTTCAGGGTTTCAGGACACGTTTTGAGATGGTCTCTTGACACAACTGCTGACGTCCTTCCTTCGTCTTTGCTGATTAGACACACTTTGGCATTGTCTAAATTTGATGGTAAGACTGTTATATAGGGTGGTTTCCCACTGATTATTTGTTGGTGTGTCTCTTACTCTTGAGAAGTTGTTCACCAGGTTGTTATGGGGTTGCTACAGCATGTTGGTTAAATGTTCTCTCTGGTCTTTCTCTAGCTTGCTGGAGACTCTTCTCTACACACTCTTGTACTTGGCGATACTGCTGTTGACGTAGGGTATCACAATTGGATTCTTCAACTTCTGCATCTGGCTTCAGAATTCCCACATCTAAATCAATTGGCAGCTTACAAGGTCTTGCACGCATAAGGTAGGCTGGGGTGCAGTTTGTAGAACTCACTGGCACATGGTTGTACAGGTCTACAAAATCGGGTAATTTCTCTGGCCATTGATTTCTCTCTGACTCTGGTAATGTTTTCAACAGGTCAATCACAATATGGTTCATCTTTCACATAAGCCATTGGTTTGGGGATGGTACGCTGTCGTGCGGATCTTCTTACAGCCGTACATGTTTTAGAATTCCTGGAAAATCTCTGACTCAAAGGCTGGACCTTGATCTGCAAGGACTTGGTCTGGGTAGTCTTGAGGTCATCAGAAACGCATCTGAAAAGCTCTCGCAGCGTCTTCGCTGTCAGGTCCTTGACGGGTACCACCACTAAGAAGCTAGGGTAATGGTCCACGATGGTTAAGGCAAAGACATAGCCTGACCGGCTTGGTGACAACTTGACGAGGTCTAATGCAACTAACTCAAGTGGTTGCTTGGTCACTATGGACTGGAGTGGGGCTCTCTGTTAACTTTTCTTCTGAGGTTGCACGGGCCACATTAGCTACACCAATCTTCAATTGATTTTCTCATGCCAGCCCAGTAGAGCACTTCCAACTTCTTCCATCCAAAATGACCTGCACTGTCATGGTAGGCTTCTAAGACCATTTTGACGTCTCTCTTGGGTACAATAATCTGCCTGACCAACTCGTGTTTTAGGGTTGGTGTGCCTTCTTCAGAGCTTCCCTTGATATAGGAACAACTTGCTTTTCTTCTTCCAGAATTGTTGGGTCTCAGCTGGAGTGTTCTGATTAGGGTACGCACCTTGTTGTGTAAGCAGTTCTTTCACTAATTTCACAGCTGGATCGCTATCCTGAGTGTCAGCCCATCCATGGTGTGCTAACGGGTTTAGACTTGCCTGCTGTTGTTTCTGGTAGATGCCGGGTTGATACTTTTCTACCTTAGAACGGCAAAGGCCAGTAGCTCAATTTTTTCCAGCTCCTCCAGTTCCTCTTCCACGTCTTTTAGGTGTGGCATCCAGGATAAGGCATCTGCATTCCCGTTCTTGCGGTATCCGGTCTTTGCGCTCCTCCGGGGAGAGTTATAGGATAACTCAGTCTCCCAGATGTGTTTCTCTGTTTCTCTTAACTCCTTCCCTCAGACCCTGGCTAGACCTGGAATTGAGCAGCAGACCATGTGTGAGCCTATGGCAGCTCCTTTACACCCCAGTCCTTCTTCCTCAGTTCTCCCAGGAACTGAACTACTCACTTCCTCTCCACACCAGAATATATAGGAAAGCAGCTTTAGCTCCCCCTTCTGGTGCTAGTGTAGTGTTGTGTGTTGTGTGGGGAAATAACCCTTGGTGTAGTTACTGTGGCACATTAACCCCTGGGGTGCCACAGAAACAAATTCCTATATGATGCACTTTTGATTTTGTTACAAAAATGAACATTACAGAAAAAAGACGGCGTTCTCAAAATTAACAAACAGAATGTTTGAATGGAAATGTGAACATTGCATTAGCTCAGCTGTTATTTAACATTACATATTCCATTTGAAGCACAAGAGTATAATTTTCTGTATTTATATTCATATATTCACATTTTAAATATTGACATAATCAATATTGTTAAATATTCATATAATCCGTCTTGAATTGCTCAAAGAATATTGAGATGAAATAATGAAGGAGATGCATGTGTCCTTCGCATGTAATGCATTTATTTTTAAAGGTTACAAGAATGATATTTACCTTCATTTACAGACATTTAACCACAAACAAGATTAGTATAGTCATTTATATAGGATTACTGGAACCATTAAACTACATAACTATTGTAACACGACTAAACTACAATGAATATAACATTTTCTACAACTTCCTTTCTTGTTAGACAATAAAATAATTCATTTATAAAGGAAATTTGAGAACAGTGAAAACAAGAAACAACATGGCTATCGATGTTTCTTGATTTAATGGTTATCCACAAATTTCCTTTATAAATGAAGCAATGGTTTAGACCTTTACTTGACAACATACGCTCCTCAATACTGAATTTTTAACACCAAGAATGAAAAGTTGTGGCGTTATGGAACTCGCATTAGTGAAAGTCAGCCATGTAGCCGGATGCCTGGATATCCGCAGGTGGATGTTTGGTGAGCAGTGCTTAACTCTTCGCTCACCCTATTCTTGGGGAAATAAAAGGATGGTCAGGCATGTTAATGATTTACAAGTGATGAGATGTTTTGAAAATGTTGTTACCATTTTTCAAGTTGTTCTGCATAAAGTATGTGTCACGTGCAAAAATACACACATGCGGAATAGCATCTGATCAATGAGAGAAATTACTGGAAATTCTCCTATGAAAAAAGGAGAAGGAGTGTAGCGATATCTACGTATAACAATTTAGTATAAGGCAGTTTAAGCTGTGTGAATGTTTTGCAATCACCTTGTTACATATGTTACTAGCTTATCATATGCATAAACCCTGCAGAGATGGTGGGGCCAATCCAAGAATTGTGTGGTGGAGACTTTCCAGAAGGTCCCAACACAGCACAAAATATTCTGTGTTGTATCTGATCAATGAGGTTATTAATTGTCTGAAAACGAAATCAGACTTACCAGTAATTCTCTTTTGGTGGAATCCTTCACGACAGCGCTGAGGAGGTTGCCTCTGGGCCCCAATAGGGGCAGGAAACACAAAGAGGTTAAACAGCCCCTCCCACCTCCTATCACAAGTGTTTATCAAGGACCCATGGCAAATGAAGATCCAAGATTTACATACACAAGGAGGAAAGGATGCAAAAAATGTTTAAAAATAGGGAGGGAATTACTCGTGCATTCATGGAGGATTCCTCGAAAGAGAATTACTGGTAAGTCTAAAGGGTGCTTTTACACGCTGAATATTTGCTGCATTTTTTTTTTTCTTCTAGTAAATGTGTTTATTAAACTTTTAGCATAAAAAAACCCCAAAAAAATACATAGCAAGTGAAAAAATATGATGCACCTCCACACACAAAAGTTGAAATATCACAAAGTACAAAAGAGCAGAGGCTGCACTCCATAAACTACCACAGAACTATAAGAACAGAGCGACTTTGATATTATGAAATACCACATGGATGGATAGAAGCAGGTTACCTTCCAATAGGAGGACCTGACCCAAATAGGCTTCCTTCCCGAGGTATCAGAGAGGTAAGGACTTACCAACATATAAACCCTGTATCGTCCGGGGGGAAGGGGGGGGAAGGGAAACCAGGGAGGGGGGGGGGGGGGAAAAGTAAAAGTACAAACGGCT
>JARQOC010000004.1:288287416-288296817 GCA_033576535.1 Allobates femoralis | reverse complement strand
TGTGAAAGAATATCTCTAGATTCCGGCCCCTTTCTCACCATTAGGACACAACAAAACCTCAAACACGTCGGACCTAATCATTCCCCGAGCCTTTATATTGCAAGTACTTAATATAACGCGGCTATCTAAATCCCCCTCACCAGACTTCTCCGTCTCCATTCCATCCTTAAATACAGCAGCTCATTATCACCCATTTCTGGCCAAATCGTTGCTCAGTGAATGCTCTGCTCAGTAGCCAGTCATCATTTGTGGCACTGGCTGCCGTAACACTACAGGATCAATCAAATGCTTCGTTCACGACCCACATAGCTCATTCACAGTGCACAGCTACAAGCATCCCCCAGAGACATCTCTACTCCCTAATACTCTGACTATCACCCCACTCCCGGCATTCTCATACAATTCTTCTCAACATGACCTTCGACTAACATCTACAGCACTAACCCGATCCTCCCACTCCAGGCGGCTCGCATACTTCTGCCAGAAGCTGCAGCCAATTCTCTGGAATGCTTTACCCCAAGAAATCAGGACTATTCACATCTTGCATGGCTTCAGACGATCCCTAATAACACATCTTTTTAAGGCGGCCTATCATACTTCCTAATAGAAGTCCTTGGTACTGTAGATAGTGAATGGGCTATCTCTCTTGACATTACTCCTCTACAAACTCCACCAAACCAAAAAGGTCTACACAGATTGTCTGATGACCATTCATGTAAGATTATTTCTATGCCCCATTTCCTCAAGATGCCTGGACCATTAGTGTAATAAGCCCCTGTACCTTGTGCAACCCCTATCCTGTTGTAGATTGTAAGCTCTTTTGAACAGGGTCACCTTCATTTCTTGCTTTATTTATTGTATTTTCTTTTTTACATTGATTCTATGTCTATTGTTTTGTATCCAATTATTGTATTGTATTTGTTCTCTACTGTAATTACTTACTGTATTATATTTTCTGTACTCTAACCCTACATTGTAAAGCGCTGCGGAATATGTTGGCGCTATATAAATAAAGCTTTATTGTTATTATTATTATTATGTGAGAAAAAAAAGTGCATACTTGCATAGCAGTTGCATGCCACGTGGATCAAAAAAAGGATGTCACTCTTCTGAATCTCCTGGACGAAAAATGGACCGATTTTGTTAACGTCAGTGTGTTCCCACCCTAAATCTTTTGCTATATATTAAGAAAAATAATTTATAGCTGTTGTTAATTACTGGATGATTTATGTTGAAGTGATGAAAAAATAGAAGTTGGTGAATTACTAGGTAATCAAAGCTTAAAGCACCACTACAGTGCTTTTTTCTCTCTGCTGCAGTGGTGCTTTAAATGTACCAGTCTGTTCTTTGTCCTATACTCACCCTATGGCGGCTTCATACTTTTCAGCCCCGCTTCGGTCCCCCGGCACCATCTTGTGCCTATAACTTCTGACTGGTCAGAATTCAGAAGTTATGTCCCAAGTCCCCAATGCATTTCTGAGAGCCAGAACAAGGCTCCCATATCACAACAGTCTGACTGGAGTGTCGCTGGAATAGGATGAAGACAGTGGAAGGTGAGTATAAGACAGGGGGTAGGGGATTTGCATTTAAAACACCATTCCAGCGATGTAATAATAATAATGATGATAATCAAAAACAAAACTGTTGTGGTACTTTACTAAGGCCCCTTTCACACTGGCGTTTTTTTAAAAATGCGGCAGATGTGGCAGAATTACCGCATCTTCCACCTAATGGCTGCACTTGCGGCACCGATACAGCAAGCCCCATGCATTGTCTATGGGGATTACGGTCGGGTGCGGTTTTACTGGTTGCGGCAGATGTGGCATTTGTGGGTGCGAAAAAAAACGTGATCAGCAGTGTTTTTTTCGTGGCAGCAACTGCCGCATCTGCCACAACCGGCAAAACCGCACTTGCGGCAAGCCTCATAGACAATGCATGGGGCTTGCCGCAAGTGCATCTGTTAGGCGGAAGATGCGGCAGATGCGGTAATTCTACCACATCTGCCGCATTTTTTCAAAAACGCCTATGTGAAAGGGGCCTTGGCTGCTAAGAATTTTTCCAAATCAGGAAGATCAGGTAATTTAGTTAAAAACCTGATTCTTACAGGACCCATTTTCTTGCCCATTCACTTTAATGATGTCAGGTAGAAACTTGTTGCTTCATATTTTTTCCTGACATCATTAAAGTGAATGAGCAAAAATTGGATCCTGAAAGAATCAGGTTTTTAACTGATATAAGGGTATGTGCTCATGGTCTGGAGAAGGTGCGTGTTGGACGTAGCTCCTCCGGACCTGAGGGAAGCTGCGGGTGGTCGCAGGGAGACCGCAGCCGCCCTGTACTTACCATGTGCGGCGGGTGAGGGGCGACTTCTACCTGCAGTCACCTAATGGCAGCCTCTTCCGACTCCGCAACATGAAATGAACATGCTGCGGAGAAGCGGACTGCCAGCAACCCGCACCGCAGCTCCAAACACGCTGCGGACGGGTTAAGCATAGTGAGGATGGGATTTCTTGAAAGCCCATCCTCTATGCTTATACAGTACTATGCAGCGTTTTGGAAGCAGCGGCAAGACTCTGCATCCAAAACATTGCGTATACTGATCGTGTGCACGCACCCTAACTTATCTTACTTATTTAAAAAATGTAAGTGTGAAAGCAGCCTAAGGGGCCTTTCACATCAGTGTTTTCACTGATGTGCGGCAGATCTACTGCATCTGCCGTATCTGCTTCCTAACGGCCCTACTTGCGGCACGGATCCGGCAAGTCTCATGCATTGTCTATGGGGCTTGCGGTCTGGTGTGGCAAATGTGGTTACGTCGGATCGGCTGGATCCGGCACTTGCAGCCGCAAAAAAAAAAAAAAAAGCTGCAAGACCCTGCCTCTTCCTCCCTAATCCACCACCCTCTCCATCCCTCACCCGCCTCTACCTTTTCGTTTTTATGTGTATTCTGACCTTGTTGGCTTTGTTGTCTGTTGTCTGGGGCCTTGTCCCCTTATGTCTTTTATCTAAAATTTTCAATAAAAACTTATTGTTTAAAAAAAAAAAGCTGTAAGCAGTGTTTTTTTTTCGCAGTGGCAAGTGCCGAATCTGCCGCACCGGCAGAACCGCACTTACTGCACTGGACCACAAGCCCCATAGACAATGCATGGGGCTTGCCGGATCCGGGCCGCAAGTGCGTCAGTTAGGCATCCGATCCGGCAGATGCGGCATTACCTGCTGGATCGGCCGCACATCAGCGAAAACACTGATGTGAAAGGCCTCTAAGGGTGGTTTCAATATGCCTTTTTCTGGTATCCGGCCAGATCAGGCAAAAACACATCTGACTGGATACACTTTTTGGCTTTAAACCAGATGAAACTGTACGGGTACCTTTACACGCGGCTACATTTCTAGGGTGGCTACAGGTAACTTACTGGTTGCAGTGAAATCATGGAGACAAGGTTCTATCTTGTTGCTGTGTACAAATGGAATAATCTCTCCATGATTTCACTGCAACCAGTAAGTTACCTGTAGCCACCCTAGAAATGTAGCCGCGTGTAAAGGTACCCTACCAGTATTATACCAGATCTGTATGCTGGTTCCATTATAATACCGGTATGGTTTCATCCATTACCATCCGGTATTGTCCAGATCCGTTTGCCTTTTTTGGGTCTGTACTGAACACCTTAGTGTTCAGCACAGACCCTGAACAGACCCTGTAATTAAAGCATTATACTCACCTGTCTCACTGCTGTGGTCACTTCCGTGTCTGCTCTGCACTGTCTGCTGAACAGCCAATCACAGGAATTCAGACTCTGGCTCAGTAGGCACACTGGATCCAGCACCCATTGTTACATATTAAGGGTGTGTTCACACGCTGCGTATTTGCTGCATATTTTTACGCTGTTGCAGTTTTTGTAGCCAAAACCAGGAGTGGAACAATCAGAGGAAAGGTCTAAGGGCCACTTTACACACACCAACTTATCTGTCCAACTTCTGAACAACTCACTGGTTGCAGGGAAATCATGGACACATTGCTCCATTTTGTGGCTGTGTACAAATGGAACAATGTGTCCATGATTTCACTGCAACCAGTAAGTTGTTCAGAAGTTGGACAGATAAGTTGTTGTGTGTAAAGTGGCCATAAGGGTACGGACACACTTGCGAGTGAAAAAACGCGTATGAGACTCGGAAATGTGCTCTCGGCCATTAGTCAACATTGGTCCGAGAGCAATGCAATCTTTCCGCACAGTGAACTCGGACGAATTTCACTGATGTGTGTCCGAGCCCTTATAGAAACAAGTGCTCCACTTCTGTATTTAATCACCCACTGCTGGTTTTGGCTACAAAAACTGCAACAACACTCGCGTAAAAATATGCAGCAAATATGCAGTGTGTGAACGCACCCTAAAAAATCATACCGCAGTATGCCGGATTCGGTCAGAAGCATTTTTCTACCAAGTCCAAAAAATGCTGCATGTTTTGCTTTTTGGGCTTGGTAAACAAAAATGGTTTCCGCTAGATCGCAGCAACTTGATTCAACCGGATGTAAACAAAAGTGCCGAAGTGCCGGATTCCAAAAATCGCATATGTGAAGCACCCTAAATGGGTCAGTTTATTGCCAGGTCGAAAGATAGGTCCAAGTGGCAAATTTTGATGCTGAATATATTAGATCCTGTGTGATCACAGAGAATCACTACTCTAATGTCAGCATCATTGAATAAAGTACTACACTATGCAAAATGATAAGATGCACAGTCTAGCCAACTTTAAGATAACATTGTTACTAGAAAGAAAGTTGCTTAATCCAGTTAGGAGATCTTATAAATACTGTGGAGTGTACATTTTTCTTTCAGAAGTTCTAGAATTTGAACAAACATTACTGTAGGATTTTGCCTTGTGTCACTTGGAACCTGAGAGCGCAGGTAAGGTTTTTACATGTCACATTTTGATTAAGAAATGACAAACCATATAGTTATACTGTCCCCTAATACATCTGACACATTCATGTATGAGGCACTGGCCCATGTGGATCCATATTACTTTTAATCAGTAGAGTGTAGTTCCATCTTTTTTAACTATAAGGCTATGTTCTCACTGTGCGTATTCTTTTAGGCTACATTTATTTTGCGTTTTTTTCAGCCACAAAAATGCACCTGTTTCAGAAATGCCCCAATGCGTTTCTGGTACGTTTTTGCTACGTTTTTTTAGTGCTGCATTTTCCAACTAATTAGAAAACGCAGGCCAAAAATGCACAAGATAATGGACAGGGACTTTTATAAATGTATGCGTTTTTGGCACCACCTAAAAATGCACATGTGGGCACAGCTTTTGGAAAATCACATTGATTTTAATGTTCAAGCTGTGGTCGCGGCGTTTTTGCTGCTAAAACTCAGCAAAAAAATGCAAAACAAATGCACAATGGGCACAGAGCCTAAGTTTCAGTTCAGTGATGCTTTGATATATTTGCTGACCTGTCTGTTATTCAAGCACATAAAAGTAACATAAGGCAGTTGTGAGAAGTGTATAAAAACATTGCGTTCAAATAATTTTGTTGAAGTAATTTACAGGCCAAAAACCCACTTATCACCCAAATAAATTGCCTGTTTGAGAGAATAGCTAAGGCTGGAAACACACTGTCAGAGTGACATGCGAGTAAAGGCCCCGTTACACGATACCAGATCATGAACGATATTGCTGAAACATCATGGATTTGGAGTCTTCAAAATACATTATTAGGATGTCGTTGCGTGTAACACCGAGATATGACTACGATAAATTGTTGGTTCGTTGATTGCAGATTTGAGAACATGTTCTCAAATCAAATGATCCTCGATCAGCCAACCTGCTGCATCGTTGTGTGTGACACCGCGATAACGATGTCGATAACAACTTCACCTATTCACAGCAGTGAGCAAGTATCATTTGCTGGGTTGTGCGAACGATACCTGCTTGCTATATCATTGGTACATCATCCACGATATCTACACGTGTGACATCTCACCAACGATGTCAAAAAGATGTCCTAACGACCGCGTGCCCATGAGATCGCTGCTGATATCGTTACAACATTGAAGCGTGTAACGCTACCTTAACTCGCACGAGTCTCAGATCATTCACCCTGGACTCCCCCTCTCTGGACAGGAGCAGTGGAGCTACATAGATAAACATACCACTGACAGTATCCCGTCCAAAGAGGCAGGGGTCGTGCCGGGTGAATGATCAGAGACTCATGCGAATAACTCGCATGTCACTCGTACAGTGTGTTTCCAGCCGAATACTAAAAACTGCATTCATAATAATTATTGAAATTTGCAACTACAAGTAATTTGGAATTTAGCAACTAATTCAACTTTGGTGAAAATCTTTGTCTTTTTTAATTCCACAACCAAAATTGTACATCAAAGGCTGCTTTCACATTACGATTTTGTTAAATCCAATGCTGTCTGATAAAAATTGGACAGCATCGAATCCGAGTTAGCCCCCATGTTCTCCAATGAGCATCGGATCGGATGTGCACTTAATGGCATCCGATTTGCATCTGATCTGATTCTGTCCGATTTTTTTCAGGAGCCAAAATCGGGAGACTGCTCCGATTCTGGTATCTGATTCAAAAATCGGATTGCATCGGATCCAATTAAAATAATATGGGAGTCTATGGGGGATCGGATAAAAAATTGGATCTGATATCGGATCCGATTTTCTGTATTGAGCATGCTCAATACCCTGGACCACTCCCAAAACCTCCCACAGCCCTCCCCCAGCCATTTAAATTGGATCCGATAAAAAAATCGGATCGGATGGCATCCGATGGCATCCGTTTTTGAGCATCCGATGCTGTCCGATTTTCATTGGACAGCATCGGATTTAACAAAATCGTAATGTGAAAGCAGCCAAATGCACAATGTTCCAATCTACCCGACATGAATACATATTTCTGCAGTATGACAATATTTGCTAGAACTGAATCTCACCCATTTTAAGCCAACTGTATTTTGCTGCACATTTTGTAACTGCAAACCTGGATCAAAAATCCAGAGTGGAATAAAAGTATATCTTTTACTTATCTGTAAGAATGCATGTACAAAAGGTTATAAAAGAAAAACACCCCAAAAAAGAAATACACTCCTCAACCTTCAAATTGCAACACCAGGATGGAAAAGCCATTGATTTATGGAAATCACAGGATGGATAGACATGGTACTCATTGGAAATTATAAAGCAATGGAAACAAAGTTTTCGGCAATAAGTAAAAAAGTGACGCAGCAGCTGTGCGGCAAAAAGTGGGCAAAAATGGCTCCCATAACCCCACAGAACATATCAAGTCCAAAAAATTTTCAAGGTTTCTATTATTCACTTATATCAATAAAATAAGGGATGGAATGACTTAGGCCGTCTTCACACTGCGTGTGTGATCCGATCCGTGGCTGTCCGCTTGAGGCAGACTGCCGTGGACCGGATCAGCACACAGGACTGGGGGCTATCATGCCCTCTGATCCTGTGTGCAGCGCACGCAGCTGCAGCCGCTGACAGGTCAGGACCGCGGCGCCCGCGGTCCTCACCTATCAGCAGTGGGAACTGCGTGCGCTGCACACAGGATCAGAGGGCATGATAGCCCCCAGTCCTGTGTGCTGATCCGGTCCACGGCAGTCTGCCTCAAGCGGACAGCCACGGATCGGATCACACACGCAGTGCGAAGCCGGCCTTAAAAACCTTGCTGCCATGATGAAATCAGTCAATGAAGGTGCCTGGACAGTGATATATAATAAATCAATCAATTAATAAGTCAATAATCACTGTCCAGGCACCTTGCTCGACTGATTTCACCACAGCAGGGAGGTTTTTAACTTTTTCCATCCCTCATTTTGTTGCTATCCCTCTCTGGGGATTGTGGCAGCCATTTCACCACCTTTCCAGGTGAGCATTTCCACGTTTTTCTTATCCAATAACATTAGGGTAAAAGCCTATTTGAATTTCCAGTTTGTCTATTGCTGATTATTAACTTATAGAAAGCATTTCAGTAAGATAGTATAAATACACAAGATAAATCTTCACAGATATTTACATGGATATAAAGTAAATGCTTGCTGCATAGAATAGCTTTTAACCCCTTCACCCCCTGGCGATTTTCCGTTTTTTCTTCCTCTGCTTCCAAGAGCCATAACTTTTTTATGTTTCCATCAATATAGACATACGAGGGCTCGTTTTTTGTGGAAAAAGTTTTACTTTTAAATGACATGATTCGTGAAATCATACAATTGTTTTTTTTATATATTTATCATGTTCACTATATGGTAAATCTGACATGTCAGTATGATGCCTTGGATTGGTACAAGTTTGTAGATTACGAACATGTATACATTTACTACTGTTACTTAAGTGGGGAGAAAAAAATCTGAAGTTTAAAAAAAAAAAGAAAAAATAGCAAAGAATTGTGCTTTTGGCACCATTTTTCATAGCACATAGTGTTCTCATTTTTGGGATCTGGGGCTGTGTAATGGCTTATGTTGATGATTTTATTATTACAATTTTTGGACAAATATGATCTTTTGATCGCCATTTATTGCATTTTATTGCAATGTTACAGCAACTCCAAAAAAATGTAATTTTGATGTTTTGACTTTTTTTCAGGTTACGCAGTTTAAAGATCTGATTATCTAATATATAAAGCTGAATGTGTGTATGTGTGTGTGTATGTGTGTATATCCGGGATTGGCATCTACACCGTCGCAACTACAGCCACAAAATTTTGCACAGTCACACGTCTGGACCCCGGGAGCGTCATAGGCTATGTTGTGAGGCGAGATTTAAACCCTGCGCGTTCCAGTTCACCAAACAATTTTGCCCCTATCTACATAATGGGGAAAAAGTGAATGGAAAAGTGTTGGAGGAAAATCGACAGCTGTCAGCTATAGCCACACCATTTTGCACAGTCACACGTCTGCACTAAGGTGCAGCCCCAACATTGGATACTCACCACGCACCCGAACAAACACATACACACCACAAAGAGACACACACAACACAGAGACACACACACCCCACACAGACACCCCCCCCCACAGGGACACACACACATTTACACCCTATAGGGACACATGCACTTACCCCCACAGGGACACAAACACACACACCACAAAGAGACACACACAACACAGATACACACACACACAGCACACAGACCCCCCCCCCACAGGGACACACACATACACACCCTATAGGGACACATGCACTCACCCCACAGGGACACACACACCACAAAGAGACACACACAACACAGAGACTCACACCACACAGACCCCCCCCCCCCACAGGGACACACACACATACACACCCCATAGGGACACATGTACTCACCCCACAGGGACACACGCATACACACACCCCAGGGACACACACACCACACAGACAGACACAGATGT
>JARQOC010000004.1:288147416-288282416 GCA_033576535.1 Allobates femoralis | reverse complement strand
TGAGTGCATGTGTCACTATAGGGTGTGTGTCCCCGTGGGGGTGTGTGTGTCTCTATGTTGTGTGTGTCTCTTTGTGGTGTGTGTGTTTGTTCGGGTGCATGGTAAGTATCCAATATTGGGGCTGCACCTTAGCGACTATACAATTGCTGTTACTCTTTGTAGGCATGTGGTGTGCTTACATGTCCCCGTGCGTGGTGAATAGCTCATGTTGGGGCCCCACCTTAGTGATTATATGCTGGTATGTGCTGTTAGTCTTTGGCGCTATCATTAAGCCCCTCTCATTCACAACTCTCAACTGGTAACTGTCACTTTTTCCCCATTATGTAGATAGGGGCAAAATTGTTTGGTGAATTGGAATGCGCGGGGTTAAAATTTCGCCTCACAACATAGCCTATGACGCTCCTGGGGTCCAGACGTGTGATTGTGCAACATTTTGTGGCTATAGCTGACAGCTGTCGATTTTCCTCCAACACTTTTCCATTCACTTTTTCCCCATTATGTAGATAGGGGCAAAATTGTTTGGTGAACTGGAACGCGCAGGGTTAAAATTTCACCTCACAACATAGCCTATGACGCTCTCGGGGTCCAGACGTGTGACTGTGCAAAATTTTGTGGCTGTAGTTGCGACGGTGTAGATGCCAATCCCGGACATACATACACACATACATACACACACACATTCAGTTTTATATATTAGATTAGGCAAAGGGAAGGTGATTTTAACTTATTATTTATTGTGAACAGCAGAAATTATTACTTTCTGTGAGCGATGCTGCTCAGGCAATGCTAACAGGAAGCAAGTTATGACAGCATCCGAGTCAAAGAGAAGAAAAGGTGCACATCAATCTTAAGTATTTGATAAGGTGCTTGCATACAATAAATAATGTATTTTTCTGTGACCTTATCTGGCGTTTGTTTTTTTACATGTCATTGTATGCCATTTTATGTGTTTTTATTCATTGTTTTTGGGTTTGAAATAAACATTTTGTATATTGGTTAAATTATCCCTGATTGGGCTTGCAATATGTGCAGTGTTTTTTCTGTTTTTTTTATAACAGCATCCAGAGTCATCAGCTGGCCCTGTGCTGTCATGGCAATACATTGAGGCCCTTTGATCATGTCGGGCCCACAAGGGTCTGGGGTACTCAAATCTCGGGCGGTTGGGTGCAGGGATGTCACGGGTGGTCGGTGCCCGAGCCTTTGCCCTTGGGTGACAATAAAAGGAGATTTTTGATGAGGAATAAAGTTAATAAAAGTCGTGACGCCACCTGTAGATCCGGTGATGGCACCGGCGCTGCTGCAGACCTCCGGGGGGATGGATGGCAGCAAGGTGTTGTAGCTCCCTACAGGTAGAGCAGTCTTATATTACCTTTGCATACAACAGCAATACTGCACTCTCTGTCGTGGGTGCAGTGCCCCTCTGTAGCGCACTGACTAGTGGGGCGCTACACTCACATCATTGCCGCTGATGCCGGCGTGGTATAGCGCATTCCCCACAACGCCAATTTAGAATGCACTCTCAGTGATTGACAGTACGATCTAAAAGATTAACATTGGTGGACAAACAAATCGCTTATCCAACTGCAACTGTTAGCTACACATGCTGGCTGAGGAGATCAGCCGGCATGTGTGGGGAATGATGCGAGCTCAGCGTGTAAGATCGCCTTAAAGGGAGTAAGGGAGACCAGGACATTCCTCTACGTCCTTGGTTTGAAGGGGTTAAAGCTCTTATCCCCAATGAATCCTGTAAGACAATTCAAAGCAAATTCATGAAGTAAGGTGCATCAGCTCTGTATGCAACCAGCGTTTCATGGGGACATCATGGATAAGAAATTGGCGTGCAGTCACACACCTGGTGCAACATTTCGGGGGAGGACCGTTTTTCAAGCATCCCTGGTCACAGCTTAAAGTCTAGATAGAGTAGATAGACTAGACTTTAAGATACGACCACGTATGTTATCCGCCGGCGCCAGTTTGGTAGAGACTTAAGGATTCTACAGACTGTCTTAAATAAAATGGAGCCGGAGATCGCGGTTTGTGCATGTGCAGCCTCTGGGCCCATTTTATTGAAGACAGTCAGACCGCAGAAGCACAATGCATATTCACTGCTCCCCAAGCCCATAATCCTGCCCACCTCTTGGCACAAACTTCAGTGCAGAGAGGTGTGTGGAAAATTATGGGCATAGAGAGCAGTGAATATGCTTTACGTTTAATAGCGGTCACAAGTGTTCTCCACAGTGCCCCATATAATAAGCAAATAATTAACTAGTAGTAGTAGTACATATAATTAACATAGGGTAGTTGGTTAACACTGATTAAAAAGGGTAAAAGCACACAATCAGTATTAGCAGTGTTATGGACTTAGTGTGTTGGTGCTGCACCATAATGCCGTGTTGTACTGTACAAGCACAGTGGATGGGATATACAGAAATCCTTTGTCCACTGTGCCGCTTTTCTCCGCAGCGCTACCTGATATGTGCGGTGGCTTTCCATGCCTCCGCTTGCCACATCATGCCAACTTAGAGTCTTGGCAGGTGAATGCAGGAAAAAGCCGTCCTGCCCTGAACACTGATCATGGGCACAAGGCAGCTGCGTTCACCCACAGAGATTGCCAGCTTCCCGCAGGAGAGAAAACACTGTGTCCAGGACTGTGTGTACCTACCCTATGGGTGATGAAATAATAGAAGGTTCAAGTTCCTTATGGGGCTAAAAAATAAAGCAGAAATGTAAAGATGTTTTTAAAAATATATACCGGTAAAAATTTCAATCAAGCCCTTATTATCTGTTGAAAGATAAAGTAATGAAAAAACTAACCTAAACATAATTATAATCTCCCAAAATGTCTAAATTATAAAAATGATTTAAATAGTACATTTATGCTGAAAAAGTAAATGCTAGAATTATCATTTTTTTAATTGCAGCACTTCACTAAAAAAAATGCCATAAAGAGTGATCAAAATGGCATATGAACATGAAAATTGCGTAAATAAAACATCAGTTCATAGTGCAAAAAATAGCCGTCACCTAGCTCTATGGACAGAAAACTAAAAAAATTATGGGTCTCAGAAAATGACGACACAAAAATAATTTTATATTACAAATGTCAGAATTTTTTTCCACAATAAAATAATATAACCGCTGGACAAGTTGGGTACTTTTACATTAATACTGACCAGCGGAATCATGTTGCCTGGTCATTTTTACTACACAATAAACACTATAAAAACAAAACCCAAAAAACTATGAAGGAAATGTATTTATTTTTTCACAATTAAAAGGCACTTTATTTTTTATTCTCATGTTTTCCTATGTATTGTGTGGTAAAATTAATAGTGTAATTCAAAACTGCAACTCTTTCTTCAAAAATAAAAACACTAATATGGCTACACTGAAGAAAAACATAAAAAAAAGTTATTGCTCTTGGATTAAGGGGGTTTAAAATCTACTTATATAATCGGGAGTTTGGGATTCGGGCACTGTAGCCGAATCCCAAAATCCTTTGCGACATGTGCCGCCCTGGAAGCCGCGCCATATTAGCACACCCAAGTGATAGGTATGCTAACATGGCGCAGGATGGTGGTGGCACAGACAACACAAGCCCACGCTGCACACGCCGCCTGCAGACCCTCACCAAACTCCCATCGCACCTCTCCCGATGCCACTGACCCCGTAGACCGCCCACACACCCCCTGCAGTAGACCCCCTCCTCCGGTGCCTGCACACCCCCCATACTACACTCTGGTGTCCACACGCACCCTCAGTACACCCTCGCACCCCCCCTTCTGGTGCCCGCATCCCCCTCACAATAGACCTCCACACCCCTCCCTCCGGCACCCGCACACCCCTGCAGTACACCCCCGCACACCCCTGCAGTAGACCCCCGCAACCCCCCACCAACCTACTTACCTATTCAGATAGGACCTTTGGTTATGTCACAGTCATGTGATCAGTCACATGACCGTACGTCACCATAGCTCCGCCTCCTGCAGTCTACTCTTCACTGCTTCCCAGCTATGACAAGGAGCTGTCACAGCTGAGAAGGAGGGAAGGGGAGGCAGAGAGGCCGAAGGGGGGAGCTCAAAGACTTAAGAGGAAACAGAGACATAACAGGGGACCAGAAACACTGGAGAGAGAGAACACTGCTGCAGAAAGAGGGGGAGCACAGACACATAAGGGAGGACCAGAAAACCTGATGAGAGGACAGAGAGAGGGAAGGGGAGTGCTGAAAGATGAAAGAGGGGGAGCAGAGAGGGATGTGAGGCAAAGACACATAAAGGGGTCCAGAAAGACTGAAGGGGAGGCAGAGAGACATAAGGGGGGACCAGAATGACTGAAGGGGGGCAGAGAGGCATAAGGGGGGAACACAATGACTAAAGGGGGGCAGAGATAAGTAAGGGGGGACCAGAAAGACTGAAGGGCGGCAGAGACACATAAGGGGTGACCAGAATGACTGAAGGGGGGCAGAGAGGCATAAGGGGGGACCAGAATGACTGAAGGGGGGCAGAGAGAAGTAAGAGGGGACCAGAAAGACTGAAGGGGGGCAGAGAGACATAAGGGGTGACCTGAATGACTGAAGGGGGGCAGAGAGGCATAAGGGGAGAACACAATGACTAAAGGGGGGCAGAGATAAGTAAGGGGGGACCAGAAAGACTGAAGGGGGGCAGAGAGACATAAGGGGTGACCACAATGACTGAAGGGGGGCAGAGAAACATAAGGGGGGACCAGAATGACTGAAGGGGGGCAGAGAGAAGTAAGGGGGGACCAGAAAGACTGAAGGGGGGCAGAGAGACATAAGTGGTGACCTGAATGACTGAAGGGGGGCAGAGAGGCATAAGGGGAGACCAGAAAACCTGAAGGGGGGCAGAGAGATGAAGGGGGTAACATAGACATGAAAGGGGGTCACAGAGACATAAGGGGGGACCAGAAATACTGAAGGGGGGCAGAGAGATGAAGGGGGTAACATAGACATGAAAGGGGAGGGGCAGAGAGACATAAGGGGGGACCAGAAAGACTGAAGGGGGGCAGAGAGATAAAGGGGGGGCAGAGAGACATAGGGGGGACCAGAAAGACTGGGGGGGACATAGAGATGGTAGGGGGGGCAGAGAGATGAAAGGGGGGGAACAGAAATATTGAAGGGGACCAGAGACGCATAAGGGGGACCTCAAATACTGAAGGGCAGCAGAGAGACATAGGGAGGACCAGAAACACTGAAGGGGGAAGCAAAGAAACAAGGGCAATTACCACAAAGACTGAAGGGGGGGCAGAGAAATGAAGGGGGGAGGAACATAGAGACGAAATGGGCGCAGTAGAGAGGGAAGGGGTCCCAGAAATACTGAAGGTGAGCTAAGAGACATAATGGGGACAAGAAACACTGAAGGGGGCCACAGAGATATGAAGGGGGACCATAGAGACAAAAGGGGGGGAGCAGAGAGGAAAGGGGGCTAAAAGACATAGGAAGGGAGCAGAAATACTGAAGAGGAGCAGAGAGACATAAGGGGGACCTGAAATACTGAAGGGGAGCAGAGAAATATAAGGGGGACCATAAACACTGAAAGGGGGGACAGAGAAATAAGGGGGGAACAGAAAGAATGAAGGGAGACCAGAAACACTGAAGGGGGACCAGAGAGACTGAAAGGGGGGCAGAGAGAGGGAAGGGGGAGCAGAGAGAGAGAATGGGGACCAGAAACACTGAAGGGTTACACAGAGACGAAGGGGAGGGGGAGCAGAGATGAAAAGGGGCAGAGAGACATAAGGGGGGACCAGAAAGACCTAAGGGGGGCAGAGAGACTGAAGGGGGGGCAAAGAGAGATGGGGTGACCAGAATGACTGAAGGGGGCCAGAGACACTGAAGGGGGGGCAGAGAGAGGTAAGGGGAGACCAGAAAAAAGAAAGGGTGAAACAGAGAGAGGGAAGGCGGGCACAGAAACAGAAGATGAGCAGAGCAAGGAAAGGGGGATAGAGAGACAAAAGGGGAGAGCAGAGTAAGGAATGGGGGGCAGAGACACGAAAGGAGGGTAGAGAAAGGGAAGGGGGCAGAGAGACGAAAGGAGGTAGCAGAGAGAGGGAAGGGGGGGCACAGACACGGGGAAGAAGAGAGATGGAAGACAGGGCAAAGACATGGGGGAGAAAAGAGAGAGGGAAGGGGGGGCACAGACAAAAGGTGAAGCAGAGGGCCAAAGAGAACATAGGGTAATCAAAGGGAGCATAGGGGGGCCAAAAAGAGCACAGAGTGGCAGTGACGCCCTACCGATGCTCTCCTCACCCCTCCAGCCTCTGCTCTCCTCACACCTCCAGCCTCCCACCACATCACACTCTGCTATCCACAGACCCGCCTCTATACTCTGCTACCCACAGAGCCGCCTGTATACTCTGCTACCCACAGACCCGCCTGTATACTCTGCTACCCACAGAGCCGCCTATATGCTCTGCTACCCACAGAGCCGCTTCTATACTCTGATACCCACAGACCCACCTGTATACTCTGCTACCCACAGAGCCGCCTGTATACTCTGCTACCCACAGAACCCCCTGTATAATTTGCTACCCACAGAGCCTTCTGTATACTCTGCTACCCACAAAGCCACTTGTATAATCTGCTACCCACAAAGCCACCTGTATACTCTGCTACCCACAGACCCGCCTATATACTCTGCTACTCACAGAGCTGCCTGTATACTCTGCTACCCACAGACCCGCCTGTATACTCTGCTACCCACAGACCCGCCTGTATACTCTGCTACCCACAGAGCCGCCTGTATACTTTGCTACCCACAGAGCCGCCTGTATAATCTGCTACCCTTAGAGCCGTCTGTATACTCTGTTACCCACACACCCGCCTGTATACTCTGCTACCCACACACCCGCCTGTATACTCTGCTACCCACAGAGCCCCCTCTATACTCTGCTACCCACTGACCCGCCTCTATACACACAATTCATTTCACCGCTCTCCCGATGCAATTGCATCGGGCCTTTTTACTAGTGTAGAAATAAAAATGTGTGTGAAGAAGGCCTAAATACAGTGATGGAAATACATATTTAATCCCTTGCTGATTTTGTAAGTTTGCTCACTGACAAAGACATGAGCAGTCTATAACTTAAAGGGTAAGTTAACTTTAACAGTGAGAGATAGAATATCAATATAAAATCCAGAAAATCACATTGTCTAACTTAAATAAATGTATTTGCATTTTGAAGAGAGAAATAAGTGTTTGATCCCTGAGGCTGGCTTCACACCACAGATTTTTGGATCCGGGGCTGTCAAGTATGAACCGGACACCCCACGATCTGATTTCGGCCCCATAGTAGCCCCATGGGGTCGGAATACGCCAGATGAATATCTTTTGTCATCCGGTTTTTGGTCACAGTGATGCATGTCCTCAGTGCTGAGCGGCCCGCCCGGTCTGGAGGCGTTACCAATAGGCTGCTCAGACACTATGTATCACCTGGATGTGAGTGGCAGAGGCCTAGTGGAGTCCATGTGTCTGCATTCACCACCAGCCCCCTCCTTGTTAGCATGGCTGGTCGCCTGGTTGCCACAAACCGCCCCCATGTTATGGGTTGCAGGGGGCTGTGCACCGGTGTCTGGACGCATGTGTCACTTACTGGTTGCAGTGAAATCATGGACACATTGTTCCATTTTGTTGCTGTGTACAAATGTAACAATGTGTCCATGATTTCACTGCAACCAGTAAGCTGTAAGTGAAATTGCATGCAATGTTGCGACGTGTAAAGGTACCCTCAGCTACGCCTATGCGGATTCTCGTTAATTGGTTTAATTTAAAGCTACAAATTCCTGTTTATTTTCTCAGGAAAATTGTCAACTGATATTCCTGGTAATAGCCTATACTTAGGCGGCCGTCACACGGTTCAATATTGTGAACGATATCGTTTAAGCGATCTGCTTTTTGATCGCTTAAGCGATATCGTTTGTGCATCGCTGCGTGCAATCAAGCGATTTTACAATGTAAAATCGCTTGATCGTGACATCGCAGATATGAGAGCCGGAGCTCATATCAAGCAATAAACGCTTGTTCAATCTGCTTCATCGTGGCGTGTGACACCACGATGAATGATCTCCCAGCGGCAGAGCCTATGCTGGGAGATGGTATCTATGGTAAACGTCGGGTTACTAAGCGCCGCGCGGCGCCTAGTAACCCGATGTGTACCATAGTTACCAGCGATCTCGCTGCTCCACATCGCTGGTGAGTCTGTCTGTGTGACAGCTCACCAGCGATGTGAGCGATATAGTTAGCGATCGCGCGTGCACGTGATCGCTAACAATATCGCACACGATATTGCAGCGTGTGACGGCCGCCTAAGGCTAAGATCAGATAGCGTGGTTTTGATGTGGATGTGATGCAGTTAGGATATGGTGGCATTTTTACTGACTGGAACATATTCAAACAGTGACAATTTTAACTGCATGACCTAAATGACTGTAAGGGCTTGGACACACTGGCGTGAAACTGTGATGACTGCAATGCGAGTAAAAATTGCATTGCAGTCTGACCAATGTTAGTCAATGTCCGACAGCACATTTCTGAGTGTCGGACGTTTTTTTCTCGTCCGATTCACAGATGGTGAGTCAGTCGCAATATGCTGCGACAGTATGCGAGTCAATGCAAGTCCATGGGTCCGACAAAAAAAGACGTACCACACTCGGACTGCACACAGACCATCCGAGTCGGATGCTATTTTATATTGATACTAGTGATGAGCGAGTACCAAAATGCTTGGGTGCTCGTTGCTCTGGCCAAGCATCCCAAGATACTCGTGTACTCGGCCCGAGCACCGAGCCCAATGTTATCCTATGGGAGACCCGAGTATTTTTATGAAATGACCCCGGGTAGCATGTAGAAACCCTAAAGATGTCACAAAAGTCTCAGAAGAGTGCTCAAATGACATGGCAACAGCATGGGGAAGACCCCTGTAAGCATTTCTCACTCAAAAGTCACAGCTGTGAACTTGTTGTTCGAGTTTTACGCCATTTTTACGGACTCACCAGAAAACCTTCCAAAATGACACCAAAAAGAATTTTCATGGCGGAAATGTTAAGGGCACATACCCAATAGTGAGATAGAGCTGGTGTATGTTACTTTTTGTGATTACATGAAAGATTTTACATTAAAATATTGTGTGGCACTCCGATGTCCCTGAGAAGAGACGTACATGAAGGCCTCTTGACATAATGTGCCCATTTTGAGGAAGTGGGTCTATTGTAGTATTTTCTTTTGCCAGGGCAGTCCAAAATTGGGAGGTTCACCAATGCCCCTGGATAGAGACGTGCATGAGGGCCTGTAAACCTGAAGTGCTCATTGTAAGGAAGTGGGTGTATTGTAGTATAGCCCTTTGCCAGGGCAGCCAAAAATTGGGAGGCTCCACATTGTCGCTGGATAGAGACATGCATGAGGGCCTGTAAACCTGAAGTGCCCATTGTAAGGAAGTGGGTGTATTGTAGTATAGCCCTTTGCCAGGGCAGCCAAAAATTGGGAGGCTCCACATTGTCCCTGGATAGAGACGTGCATGAGAGCCTGTACACCTGAAGTGCCCATTGTAAGGAAGTGGGTGTATTGTAGTATAGCCCTTTGCCAGGGCATCCAAAAATTGGGAGGCTCCACATTGTCCCTGGATAGAGACGTGCATGAGGGCCTCAAAACATTGTTCCCATTGCAAAGGAGCGGGTCACCTATCGTTGTAATGCCCATTCTGAAAGAATGGTCAAAAAAATTTACCACTGGGGGTGTACATGAAACAACGGCCTGACTTTTGTAACGGTCATCATGGTGGCGCATGAGGAGAAGGAGGAGCAGTCCAGCGATTAGCCAAAGTCCAGAAGTGTGTACCCATGGGTGAGTGGAGGTACATGGCAAATTCCCGTTACAAAATTTGAATTCCGCTCTCATTTGCTGGTGGTGTGGTGAAGTCTGGCCCAATCAAACCCTTGTTCATCTTGATCAGAGTCAGTCTGTCAGCATTTTCAGTTGACAGGCGGGTGCGTTTATCAGTAATGATTCCACCTGCTGCACTAAAAACACGCTCTGACAAAACGCTAGCGGCAGGGCAGGCCAGGACTTCCAAGGCGTAGAGAACCAATTCATGCCACGTGTCCAGCTTGGATACCCAATAATTGTAAGGCACAGAGGAATGTCGGAGTACAGTTGTTCGATCTGCAAGGTACTCCTTCAGCATCTGGGCAAACTTAAAATTTCTTGTGGCACTACCCCGCACCTCAGGGGCTGTGGTACGTGAGGGGCTGAGAAAACTGTCCCACATCTTAAAGACTGTTCCTCTACCTCTGGCGGATTGGACTTGTGCCCCTCTCTGCCGTACGCCTTGGTTGTCCACCGATTCCTGAGCTATGCCGCTAGCGTTTTGTGAGGGGAATGCTTTGCCTACTTCCGCGACTATGGCCTTCTGGAACTGCTGCATTTTGGCTGACCTCTCCGCCTCAGGAATAAGAGACATAAAGTTCTCCTTGTAGCGTGGGTCTAATAGTGTTACCAACCAGTAATGATTGTCGGCCAAGATGTTCTTAACGCGAGGGTCATGAGCCAGGCAGCTTACCATAAAGTCAGCCATGTGCGCCAGACTCTTAACAGCCATCATTTCAGTGTCCTGACCAACACGATGACTGAACACGCTGTCCTCCTCCTCCTCCTCATGTCCCCTGTCCTCTGGCCAGCGACGCTGAACCGAGGGTATGACTGGTGTGCATGTCATATCCTCAATTTGGCCGGAGAGTTGCTCCATGTCTTCATCCTCCTCCTCGTAAAGAAAAAACAACCACAGCTTGTAGTGCGCCTGTACACATGGGGCTGTTAACGGGCGGTTCTTTTGCGTTTAAACTCACCTGGTCTGGTTGTAAACCACAGCCCGTAGATAAGCTTATTAATATGAAGCAGCGGAATCCTCCGGTTCCGTCCTCGTGCTTCCTACGAGGTCTTCTCCGGGGAAACACTAGTGCCGGGCGGCGTCACGTGTCTAGTAAAGGGGCCGATCCAGCTGACGTCTTCTCAGGTACTCTCCCTCCTCTGCAGCTCACTCCACCACTCTCCCCATAGGGAGTCAGAATGATACAAAAAGATGGAAGCGTGATGTATGTTTGGGCGCTGAGGTAAGGAAGATCTCTGATGCTGGCTTCTTTTCCGGACTTTATTAAAATAATTGCAGTTATAATTATTCAAGCTTAAGGCTCTCAAAACCCACGATGCATTTCGACGTGCATACACGTCTTTCTCAAGTGAGAAAGACGTGTATGCACGTCGAAATGCATCGTGGGTTTTGAGAGCCTTAAGCTTGAATAATTATAACTGCAATTATTTTAATAAAGTCCGGAAAAGAAGCCAGCATCAGAGATCTTCCTTACCTCAGCGCCCAAACATACATCACGCTTCATCCTCCTCCTCGTCATAGTCCTCAACTGCACGTTGTGATGAGATGAGGCTGGGCTGTATGTTATCACCCACACCCACTACTGTTTCTTGCTCCAACTCATCGCGCTCCGCCTGCAATGCATCATGTTTGTTTTTGAGCAGAGACCGTTTTAGAAGGCAGAGAAGCGGTATGGTCACGCTAATAATGGCATCATCACCGCTCACCATCTTGGTGGAGTCCTCAAAGTTTTGGAGGACGGTACATAGGTCGGACATCCATCTCCACTCCTCAGGTGTTATGTGTGGAGTTTGACCCATTTCCCGACGGCTTAGGTGATGCAGGTACTCAACAACTGCCCTCTTCTGCTCACAAATCCTGACCAACATGTGCAGAGTTGAATTCCAACGCGCGGGGACATCACACACCAGTCTGTGAGCCGGAAGCTGCAAATGCCGCTGAAAGCCGGCAAGGCCTGCTGAAGCAGTAGGTGACTTTCGAAAATGTGCAGACAGGCGGCGAACTTTTACGAGCAGATCAGTCAGCTCTGGGTATGATTTTAGAAACCGCTGAACCACCAGGTTGAGCACATGGGCCACGCATGGAACATGTGTCAGCTGGCCTCGCCTCAAAGCCGCCACCAGGTTCCGGCCATTGTCGCACACGACCTTTCCTGGCTTTAGGTTCAGAGGTGTGAGCCAGTGATCTGCCTGCTGTTTCAGAGCTGTCCACACCTCTTCTGCATTGTGGGGCTTGTCACCTATGCATATTAGCTTCAGCACAGCCTGTTGATGCTTCGCCGAGGCAGTGCTGCAGTGTTTCCAGCTGGGGACTGGTGTGGAGGGTAAAGTGGATGAGGATGTGCAGGAGGAGGAGGCTGAGGAGCATGACATTCCGGAGCTGTAGAGTGTGGGTGAAACCCGGACTGAGGTAGGGCCTGCAATCCTTGGTGTGGGAAAGACGTGTTCCGTCCCTCGCTGAGACTGGGTCCCAGCTTCCACAATATTAACCCAGTGTGCCGTCACCGAGATGTACCGGCCTTGCCCACAAGCACTTGTCCACTTGTCTGTGGTTAGGTGGACTTTGGCTGAAACAGCGTTGTTCAGGGCACGTGTGATGTTTTGTGACACGTAGTTATGTAATGCGGGGATGGCACACCGGGAGAAATAGTGGCGGCTGGGGACCGAGTAACGTGGGACAGCTGCCGCCATCAGGTCGCGGAATGCTTCCGTCTCCACCAGCCTAAATGGCAGCATTTCCAGCGCAAGCAGTCGCGAAATGTTAGCATTTAGAACTGTGGCATGTGGGGCGTTGGCAGCGTATTTGCGTCTGCGTTCAAAAGTTTCGTGCATGGATAACTGAACGCTGCACTAGGACAAGGATGTGCTTGATGATGGTGTTATTTGTGCGTGGGCAACTACAGGTGCAGGGGAGGAGGCTTGTTCGCATGCAGCATTGACAGAGGATTGGCTCGCATGCACACCACCTGAAGACGTAGCAGTGACATCAGCAAGCACTGCTCCTCGACTCTGTTGTACATCCCACAAAGTCGGGTGCTTGGCTGACATGTGCCTGATCATGCTGGTGGTGGTCAGGCTGCTAGTTTTGGTACCCCTGCTGATGCTGGCATGGCAGGTGTTGCAAATGGCCTTTTTAGAATTATCTGGAGCCAACTTAAAAAACTGCCAGACTCGGGAAGACCTAACATTTGTACAGGCACCTTGTGTCGTGTTGTTGTTCCGGGGAATGGTTGCCTGACTTCTGCCTGGGGCCACCACCCTGCTTCTTACTGCCTGTTGTGATGCTAAGCTTCTTTCCCCCTGTGCACTGCTGTCCTCACTCTGCATCTCCTCCTGCCAGGTTGGGTCAGTTACTGGATCATCCACCACGTCGTCTTCCTCTTCCGCACCCTGCTCCTCCTCCTGACTTCCTGGCAATCGTGTCTCATCATCGTCCACCCCTTGTTGAGACACGTTCCCACCGTTGCCTTTGTGAGACTGTGGCTGCTCAAATATTTGGGCATTGGTACATACACTCTCCTCATGACCCACTTCAACAGGAGCTGGCGAGAGGCCAGAATGTGCGAATGGATACGTGAACAGCTCTTCAGTGTGTCCAAGTGTGGGATCAGTAATGTCCGTGGACGTGTACTCGGCCTGGTGGTAGGAAGGAGGATCAGGTTGTGGAATGTGCGGTGCAGTATCACGGCTACTGACACTTGACCGTGTGGAAGACAGGGTGTTTGTGGTGGTGCCAATCTGACTGGAAGCATTATCCGCTATCCAACTAACAACCTGTTGACACTGGTCTGGGTTGAAGAGCGGTGTACTGCTGCAGTCCCCAAGAATTTGGGACAGGACGTGCGAGCGAGTAGATGTGGCCCTTTGTTGTGGCGAAATTAGAGCTTTCACACGACCTCGGCCTCTGCCTGCACCACCATCACGTCCACTTCCTTGTCCCTTGCCAACGCCCTTGCGCATTTTCAATGCTGTGCTGACGGTACACAGCTAAATGAAGGTGTCCCAACACACGGGTTTTACCTGGACAATCAGATTATAGCTATTGCTACCAGCTTTGTAAGAGCGACAATTAGAGATTAAGTCAGACACAGACGGAGACGTGTATTCACTCTACTTGTGTGTTATATCCTAGTTTGTGCAAAACACACAAAAGTGCACCCGTATGCTGCCACCAACAGGCACACACTTGCGGTTTGTAAATGCACGCACTAAGAACCTAACAGCTTTTTTGGAGCAAGAATTAGTGAGAAGTCTGGCACTATCACGTGCTGCTGACGTGTATTATTCACTGTACTCGGGCGTTATATCCTAGTTTGTGCAAAACACACAAAAGTGCACCCGCACGCTGCCACCAACGGACACACACTTGCGGTTTGAAAATGCACGCACTAAGAAGCAAACAGATTTTTAGGAGCGTGAATTAGTGAGAAGTCTGACACTATCAGGTGCTGTGCAGACGTGTATTATTCACTGTACGCGTGCGTTATATCCTAATTTGTGCAAAACACACAAAAGTGCACCCGTACGCTGCCACCAACGGACACACACTTGCTGTTTTTAAATGCACGCACTAAGAACCTAACAGCTTTTTAGGAGCGAGAATTAGTGAGAAGTCTGACACTATCAGGACTGTTTTAGACTGTGTACACCAGCCCCAGATATGATGAAGGCTGGTATACTGTCACTAGGAATTGCTATATACCCTGCCTGCCTGCCTACAGCTACAATAGTCCTGAGAAGGACTGTTGTGGTCACTAGAAAGCCTGTACTCCGACCTGGCTACCCTGCTTGCCTGCCTATATTCACCTAGATTAGTCCCGAGACGGACTGTTGTGGTCACTAGTTTGCAGCCCTGCAAAACTCTCCCTGATTCAGCAGACACTCTCCCTGCACTGACTGGATCGCTGTGTGCAGAGCACAGCGCGGCCGGGTCTTATAAAGACTCGGTCACGCTGTGCGGCCTGGCCAGTCACTGCAATTCCACAACTAACAGGGCTGTGGCATTGCAGTGGTCTGCAAGCCAATCCCAGCATGTGGGCTGGCTCTCTAAAGAGTGCCAACATGCAGGGATGAGGACCACGAGCACAGCACGAGTATCGCGAGATTACTCGGTACTCGCCGAGTAGCCCGAGTACAGTGATACTCGTGCGAGTACCGAGTAGTTACAAGCGTACGCGCTCATCACTAATTGATACATTATCATTTTGTAGTGCAGACAACTGTAAAAAATGCTCCAGTAAATGCTAATATAGTAAACTAGCTGTGAGCCCGATTCTAAAGAATCGGGAGTCTAGAATCTGTATATAATTTTTTTTAAGAGTTTTAAATAATAGACTTAAACAGCAGATATACGACTAAGTAGGCGATGTAGGCACAACTGTGAGGGTAGCAATATAGTGGAGGTGTAGAAAGAGTTAATGTCCGACTAACAGGACTATAACAGAGTAGGAACTTATAATGATATCAAAAATGTTATTGAAGGAGTTAGGCTGCCTTCACATTAGCGTTTGTGTCTGCATGCTGATGGCATGCAGACACAAACGCAGTCAAAAGCAGTGTGTAATGATGTGTCCGCAGCGGAGAATGTCCACCTGCGGACACATCACTGTGCAGGCTGGCAGCCAATTAGAGGTGTCCTGGGGCGGAGATCTGCGCCGGAGATCTCCTCCTCCCCACCGCCGGTAAGCTCCGGGACGTGTCGGCGGGGACAAACAGATGATTTGACAGCTGTTTGAATCTCCCGCGCCGACACCGAGAGGAGATGTCGGCGCGGGAAGATTCAAACAGCTGTCAAATCAGCTGTTTCTCCCCGCCGACATCGCTAGGGTATTACCGGCGGTGGGGAGGAGGAGAGCATCAGAGGCTGAGCTGATCTCCCGCTGGCCGTCGGTGAGGTCATGTGACATCACCGCCGGCCACCGGGAGATTTTTCAATGGGTCCGCAGCGTTCTCCTGCGCTGTCAAGCGCAGAACACTGCGGACCCATTGACACCAATGCTTTTTTTATGCGCTTGGGGACGCTTGCTGATTTTCCAAGGTCCCCGAGCTACTCTCATTGGTCGGCGGCAGCACACAGCGACCAATGAGAATAGCGCCTCACTTCCCATTGAGATATAATGGAGGACTTTGAGTTTCAAATTTACCGCTGTAAGTGAGGTGCTATTCTCATTGGTCGGCGCCAGCACACAGCGACCAATGAGAATAGCGCCTCACTTCCCATTGAGATATAATGGAGGACTTTGAGTTTCAAATTTCCCGCTGTAAGTGAGGCGCTATGCTGATTGGTCGCTGTGTGCTGCGCCGACCAATGAGCATAGCGCCTCACTTCCCATTGAGATACATAGCGGTCTTTAGAGCTATGCATGGCCGGGCCCTTGGTTCTATTTTCGGCCACGGCGCTCGGCTCTCGTCAGTCGTCGCCGGAGCATGAAACTCGCAATGGACCTACGTGCCGGAGTTACCGCGGCTGCAACGACTCGCCACCCAGGAGACGACCGGCTAAGGCCGGTCGTCTCCCGGCTGGCTCGCCGCGATCCTCCCGCATAGGGCGGCCATCTTGGTCCACCCTGTGCGGGTGGAGCTGGACGAATAGAGCTGGACAACACTACGGAAGTGGCTTCGGGTTTGGCCGGAAATGGCTTCGGGCTTTATATAATAGATAGCTGCTGAGTAAGAAAACGGATTGCACTCGGACAGCACATGGAAACCACATTGACCAAAAGGCGGATGACACTCATCTGACTCTTGGATCCGTCAATCGGACAGCTTTTTTAAACGCCAGTGTGTTTCCAGCCGAGGGCCCCTTTCAGTTCAGAGTTTTTGTCTGGATCTGGCAGATCCGGACAGAAAACCACATCTGCCGCCTAATGACCGCACTTGCGGTACACTTGCGGCAAGCCCCATGCATTCTCTATGTGGCTTGCGGCAAGTGCGGCAAGTGAAGCCGTGGTCATCTGCGTTTTTTTTCACAGTTGCAACTGCCGCAAATGCCAGATCACGACAATACCGCACTTGCCGCAAGCCCCATTGAGAATGCACGGGGCTTACCGCAAGTGTGGCCGTTAGGCGGCAGATGCGGTTTTCTGTCCGGATTAGAGATGAGCGATGTTCGATTCGAATTATTTGCCAATCTCAAATTCGAGCTGTTTTTGGCGGTGTTCAAGTCATTTGCCGAATTAGAACAATTTGCTTGAAATTCGGCAGTTCTAGAATATGTGCGATAACGCTTCGATCCACAAAAGCTTAATCTTCCTAACCCTAAACCTAGCCCTAATACTGCAAATGAATGTTAATATCCAGTTTGTATGTATATATTGTGCAGGGGGGCTTGTATCAGAGCTGCAGCAATAAGGTAGCTCTCTTTTTTTTTTTTTTTTCTCCTAAAGCATGTACAGTGGTGCGGTTCAGGCTGCTAGCCAATCACAGTGCCACACTGCAAAGTGCATTTTTTCACACATCTAATGTCATCATTGGCTGTGTCTGTCACATGTCCTAGCCCTATAAAACCCGGCCATCTCAAAAATCGCCACAATTTTTCTGATAGCTGCTGCAGGCATTAGATGGCACCCGCGGCTGCTGCTGTGTGCGACCGCTAAACAGTGCAAACTAAATTGTTTTTTCTCAGTCAGCTAGTGAGCGAATACAAAGTTAGCTAGATAGGTTTAGGGAGTAAGGACTGGAGGGAGGGTGCGAATCTTAGTTATATCTGCCCTTTTTTGGGCTGCTCCATAGGAGTAGCGATTAGGGATAGGGAGTAGGGACTAGTAGTCTATCAGCCCTTTTCAGGGCTACTTCATAGAAGCAGGGACTAGTTTTAATTGCAGCCCTTTTGAGGGCTAGGTTAGAGCAGTCCCTATTAGTTTTTGCCAGGTAGGTGTGTGTCATTGCTGTGCAAGTCTTTCTCACAGCATCTGGCCACAGTAATATAGCTCTTTGAATTCATTAGGGCAGGTAGTGTAGCACTGCTGTGAAGAAAGCTACACCACCTGCCTTAATTAGCCATTTTTTTTTCTGCAGCTAGTCCAGGCACTTTGTTCGGGCTAGTAGCAGTCTAGCAGTGTCCCACAGTGGTGTAGCCCACTTGTGAGAGAAGCTACACCTTCACTGTAGTTGATTCTACTAATTTTTTACTGCAACAAGCAAACCTGTTATTTTTGGCTTAACAGCAGTGTTCACTAAGCCTTTACTGTAGGCCACGTTTAATACAACCAAATACACCTTGAGTATAGTTCATGCTACTACTTTTTTACTGCAACAAGCAAACCTGTTATTTTTGGCTTAACAGCAGTGTTCACTAAACCTTCACTGTAGGCCACGTTTAATACAACCAAATACACCTTGAGTGTAGTTCATTCTAATAATTTTTTACTGGAACAAGCAAATGTAGTTTTTTGTGCCTGGTACCACTGCGTTTCACTTCGGTATCTGTAAGGCCATGTGCAGATGATGATTATTTGATGTGTTTTACTTCAGTATCTGTAAGGCCATGTGTAGATGATGATTATTTGATGTGTTTTACTTCAGTATCTGTAAGGCCATGTGCAGATGATGATTATTTGATGTGTTTTACTTTAGTTTCTGTAAGGCCATTTGCAGATGATGATTATTTGATGTGTTTTACTTCAGTATCTGTAAGGCCATGTGCAGATGATGATTATTTGGGGTGTTTTACTTCAGTATCTGTAAGGCCATGTGCTGAAGATGAGTATTTGTTGAGTTTCACTTCAGTATCTGTAAGGCCACGTCCAGAAGATGAATATTTGTTGAGTTTCACATCAGTATCTGTAAGGCCATTGAAGTATTGAAATGTCGACGAAGATGTTTAGTGATGATTATGCCATTATCAGCAGATACTGAAGTAAAACACACCAAATAATCATCATCCTCACATGGCCTTACAGATACTGAAGTAAAACACACCAAATAATCATCATCTGCACATGGCCTTACAGATACTGAAGTGAAACGCACCAAATAATCATCATCTGCACGTGGCCTTAGGCTGCGTTCACACTGGGCGTATTTGTTGCGCTTTTTTGCGCGCGTATTTCCCCCCAAAGCGCACCTGCGTCTGCGTGTTACAGCAAAGTGAATGCACTTTCACTTTTGCTGTTCACACGCAGCGCAATTTTCGGCCGCGCTTTTATGGAAGAAAGCGCGCACGTAAAAAGAATGAACATGTTCATTCTTTCCGCCTTTTTACGTGCGCTTTCTCCCATAGGCCCCATTTTAACCCCTGGAATTATGCATCGTCGTTAAGACGATGCGCATTCCAGCGCGGGGCAAGGGGTATGGAGGAAATGATGTCACACGGGAAAAGCCCCAGGGAAAACAGGAACAGGAAATCCCACCATTTTGGGATTCCTGCTTTCCCGTGGCTGTCCCTGGGTCCCGCTGCACCCGCCGGCCATTATCTGCTCCAGCTTCCCCTGTGTCCTGTCCCCGCTCCATCCAGCCCCCGCTCCGTCCAGCCCCCCCTGTGCCCATATCCCCGCTCCGTCCAGCCCCCCCTGTGTCTATATCCCCCTGTGTCCTGTCCAGCCCCCCCTGTGTCCAGCCTGCACCCTCCCATACCGTCCCCGCCATCCACCTGCCCTCCTCCTATAGTTTTTCTGCCGGCGGGCTCATGCGCCCACCGGTCAAGCTGCAGGCCCCCTCCTCCCTGCTCGTACCCACCCCCCTGCTCGTACCCAGCCCTGCTCACCTATTCCGGTCCGGCGGGCTGCACGCGCCGGTGCACCGGCCTGCACCGTCGGCCTCCTCTGCAGTCTCCGGTGTGGCCCCTCCTCTTCTCAGGGGCTCCTCCTCCTCATCGGTGGGTAAGTATGAATGGATGGATGGGTGAATGGATGGATGAATGGATGTATGTATGTATGTGTGCGTGCTTGGATGAGTGCGTGCGTGGATGTCAGCGTGCATGAATGTCAGCTTGCATGAATGTCAGCGTGCATGCGTGGATGTGAGTGCGTGGATGTGTGCGTACGTGGATGTGTGCATACGTGGATGTGTGTGTGGATGTGCGTGGATGTGGATGTGCGTGCGTGGATGTCAGCGTGCGTGCGTTGATGTGTGTGTGGATGTGCGTGCGTGGATGTCAGCGTGCGAGAATGTCAGCCTGCGTGGATGTGCGTGCGTGGATGTCAGCGTGCGTGCGGGGATGTGTGCGTGGATGTGCGTGCGTGAATGTGCGTACGTGGATGTGTGCGTGCGTGGATGTGTGTGTGGATGTGCGTGGATGTGGATGTGCGTGCGGATGTGTGTGTGCGTGGATGTGTGCGTACGTGGATGTGTGTGTGGATGAGCGTGCGTGAATGTCAGCGTGCGTGCTTGGATGTGTGCGTACGTGGATGTGTGCGTGCGTGGATGTGCGTGCGTGGATGTCAGCGTGAATACGTGGATGTGTGCGTGGATGTGCGTGTGTGGATGTGTGCGTACGTGGATGTGTGCGTACGTGGATGTGTGCGAACGTGGATGTCAGCATGCGTGTGTTGATGTGTGTGTGGATGTGCGTGCGTGGATGTCAGCGTGCGAGGATGTCAGCGTGCGTGCGTGGATGTGTGCGTGCGTGGATGTGAATGTGCGTGGATGTGCGTGCGTGGATGTCAGCGTGTGTGCGTGGATGTGTGCGTGGATGTGTGTGCATGAATACGTGGATGTGTGCGTGGATGTGGATGTGTATGTGCGTGGATGTGGATGTGTGTGCGTGGATGTCAGCGTGCGTGCGTGGATGTGTGTGTGGATGTGTGCGTGGATGTCAGCATGCGTGCGGGGATGCGTGTGTGGATGTACGTGGATGTCAGCGTGAGTGGATGTGTGCGTGTGTGGATGTGCGTGTGCGTGTGTGGATGTGCGTGCTTGGATGTGCGTGCGTGCGTGGCTGATGGGTGCATACATGGATGGATGGGTGCAACAAGGGATCAAGTGTCCCCTTATTATAGTCTCTGGGATCATAGTCATGGTGCACTGTATAACAGATCATTGTCATACAGTGCACCACAACTCTGACCCCCGAGACTGTAGGAAGAGGACACTTGATCCCTTGCTGTAGTCTCTGGATTGAGCAGAGGTGATCGAGCATCGTGGGACCTTCGTTGTGGACTACGTCAGAGGCGATCGAGCGTTGTGGGACCTTTGTTGTGGACTACGTCGGATCTTTATAATAAAGATGGAGTCCGAATTTTGTTTGTGTTTTTTTTCAAATAAAAAGATTTTTCTATGTGTGTATTTTCTGACTATTTACCAGAGATTCCTAATGGCGGGTCTAACATTGGCCCTATATTATGAATCTCGGGCTTAGTGCCAGCTGCCAATAAACAGCTGGCATTAACCCCTTTATTACCCAGTTTGCCACCGGCACCAGGGCGACTGGAAGAGCATGGGTACAGCGCCAGAAAATGGCGCTTCAATGAATGCGCCATTTTCTGGGGCGGCTGTGGGCTGCAATTCGCAGCATGGGGGGCCCAGAACGCTTGGGCCTTTCCATGCTGAGGATTCCAGCCCCCAGCTGCCTAGTTGTACCTGGCTGGGCCAAAAATATGGCGGAGCCCTATGTCATTTTTTTTTCTAGAATTAGTTCTAGAAATAAAAAAAAAAAATGGGCTTCGCTGTATTTTTGGTTGCAGCCAGGTACAACAAGGCAGCTGGGGGTTGCTGGCAGTCTGTAGCTGCCAAGTTTTACCTGGCTGGACTAAAAATATGGCGGAGCCCCATGTCATTTTTTTTTCTAGAATTAGTTCTAGAAATAAAAAAAAATGGGCTTCGCTGTATTTTTGGTTGCAGCCAGGTACAACGAGGCAGCTGGGGGTTTCTGGCAGTCTGTAGCTGCCAAGTTGTACCTGGCTGGACCAAAAATATGGCGGAGCCCTACGTCATTTTTTTTCTTCTAGAATTAGTTCTAGAAATAACAAAAAAAGTCCTTCGTTGTATTTTTGGTAGCTAGCCAGGTACAACTTGGCAGCTGGCTGACTGGAATCCTCAGCGTGGAGAGACCCAAATGTTGTGGATCCCCCACGCTGCAAATTGCAACCCACAGCCACCCAAGAAAATAGCGCATTCATTAGAGGCGGCATTTTCTGGTGCTGCAACCCAACTCTTCCAGTTGCCCTTGTGCTGGTGGCACACAGGTTCTCCATACACGACATGGTGTCCGCTAACAATTTCAATGGAAAATTAGCTCCAATTTTTAGCGGAAACCTTGTTGCGTATGGAGAGCCCCTCCCTGTGTGCCTGAACATTGGAGCTCCCCCACAAGTGACCCCATTTTGGAAACTAGACCCCCTAAGGAACTTATCTAGATGCATAGTGAGCACTTTGTTTCCCCAGGTGCTTCATAAATTGATCCGTAATAAGGAATAAGTACGTTTTTATTTTCACAAAAATTTATTTTTTCATTTTTACGGATCAATTTGTGAAGCATCTGGGGGTTCAAAGTGCTCACTATCCATCTAGATATGTTCCTTTGGGGGTCTACTTTCCAAAATGGGGTCACTTATGGGGGAGCTCCAATGTGGAGACACACGGGGACCCTCCAAACGCGACATGGTGTCCGCTAACAATTTGAGCTCATTTTCCATTCAAATTGTTAGCGGACACCATGTCGTGTTTGGAGGGTCCCTGTGTGTCTCCACATTGGAGCTCCCCCATAAGTGACCCCATTTTGTAAACTAGGCCCCCAAAGGAACATATCTAGATCCATATTTAGCACTTTGAACCCCCAGATGCTTCACGAATTCATCCATAAAAATGAAAAAGCACTTTTTTTTTCCACAAATTTTTTTTTTCATTTGTATGGATCAATTTGTGAAGCACCTGGGGGTTCAAAGTGCTCAATATGGATCTAGATATGTTCCTTTAGGGGTCTAGTTTCCAAAATGGGGTCACTTGTGGAGGAGCTCTAATGTGGAGACACACGGGGACCCTCCAAACGCGACATGGTGTCCGCTAACAATTTGAATGGAAAATGAGCTCAAATTGTTAGCGGACACCATGTTTGGAGGGTCCCTGTGTGTCTCCACATTGGAGCTCCCCCACAAAGGGAGGCTAAGGAGGAGAGGAGGACATGGAGGAGACGAGACCAAGGAGGCCAGGGACGACAGGAAAGGGAGGCCAGGGAGGAGAGGAGGCCACTGTACAGTGCTAACCACTGAGCCACTGTATACAGTGCTAACAACTGAGCCACCATACAGTGCTAACCACTGAGCCACCATATACAGTGCTAACCACTGAGCCACCGTATACAGTGCTAACCACTGAGCGACCATACAGTGCTAACCACTGAGCCATCATACAGTGCTAATCACTGAGCCACTGTACAGTGATTACCACTGAGCCACCGTATACAGTGCTAACCACTGAGCCACCATATACAGCGCTAACCACTGAGCCACCGTACAGCGCTAACCACTGAGCCACCGTACAGTGCTAACCACTGAGCCACCATATACAGTGTTAACCACTGAGCCACCATATACAGTGCTAACCACTGAGCCACTGTACAGTGATTACCACTGAGCCACCATATACTCCATATAAATTTTGCAACAACAGTGTAGTTTCTGGAGAGAGGACTGTGCTATTCAGCGGCTATTTCCACGGCACCTGTTCATTTCATCGCACTCCCGATGCAATAGCATCGGGCCTATTTCTAGTTTTTTTAATAATAAAGATTATTTTTACAAAGTGTTTTTTTTTTTGTTTCTAATCTCAATTTCTCTATTGCTAATAGCTGCCTGTCACACTGACGGCTGACATTCCAATAGGGGCTTGGTGGCAGCTGTCAAAAAAGGTGTCACCAACCCCGTTATTACCCAGACTGCCACCGCCCAGGGCAGCTGGAAGAGCGAGGTACCTGCCAGGTTTGGCATCTCTCATTGAGGCGCCACTCCTGGGGCGGCTGTTGGCTGCGGTCCTTAGCGTGGGGGGCCCTGAACGGTTGGGCCTCACCACGCTGAGGATTCCAGCCCCCAGCTGCTTGGGTTACCCTTGCTGGACATAGAAAATGCAGCATGTAGATTGTCCATTCTCTAGTACACTTTTCAATGGAGAATGTAATAATGGAAAAGAAAGGAAATGACATCACAAGGCTTTTTCTTTTTTTTTTTTAACAAACTTCATTTCTATGTGTTTGCAGTACACATGCAGAAAAAAACGCGTCCGTAAAAAAAACGCATCAAAAAACGCATGTGTGTGAACACACACGCGCTTTTTTACGCGCGTAAAAAAAGCACGTATATCGTTAGAAAACTGCATGCGTAAAAATACGCGACAAAATACGCACTGTGTGAACGCAGCCTTACAGATACTGAAGTAAAACACACCAAATACTCATCGTGTGCATGATGCCTTACAACTACTGTAATAAAAACTGATTTTGGAGAGGGCTCCTCCCCTTTTACTCGTCTATCTCTTTTCTTTTTGCATTTTTATATGTACTTTTCACTTTTCCATACCTTTGTTGTATCTTCTGAGTAGTTTGTCACCTTTTGGACACTTTAGAAGGTGTTTTCTATGTGTTTTCTATGTGTTTGTATGTATTTGTGTTTGCCTGCCATTGTTTTCAATGGGATTCGACGGTGTTCAATGAACATTCGACGAACCGAATTGAATTAGAACACTAGGCTGGTGGCTCATCTCTAGTCCGGATGTGCCGGATCCAAACAGAAACGCTGATGTGAAAGGGGTCTAATTTATGTTTTTTGTTTGTAATGTGAATAAAGACAAAAATATATTTTTGCCTTACTTTTTTTGTTTATATGTTTTTAGTTACTTGATTCCTACTAAATAGCAAGTTGAATAAATTCTCCAGGTAATTATGGCGGTGTATTAAAGATGAGCAGACTGATCTGTGGAGGATTGACTTTGAGTTGCATGTCCTCTAAATGTGCAGTACAGCACAAATTCTAATACATTAGTTTACAGAGATTCCAAATATGGAAGACTACATGCCTAGCGGGCCTCTGAGTGTTAATGAAATATCCTCAGGGCAATTATGCTATCTGTGATTCACCACAAATCATTTTTTGGGAAAATTTGCAGAACCTGGCAAATCTGATTTTCAAATAATCCACTCATCTCTAGTTTGGATACCTAAAATGTGTAGCTTTTTTCTTATACATATTTAATAGAATATATTTTATTTGAGAAAAAATAGGATTTGTGTTTAAGTAATGACTTTTTATAACTTCATACATTTTTATACATATACCGTATATACTTGTGTATAAGCCGACCCGTGTATAAGCCGACCCCCCTACTTTTGCCCCCAAAATCTGGGAAAACCTATTGACTCGTGTATAAGCCGAGGGTGGACCCCAGCACAGGTATACAGCCCCCAGCAGTGTGGTATACAGGCCCCCCCAGTGGTATACAGGCCTCCCCAGTGGTAGTATACAGCCCCCAGCAGTGTGGTATACAGCAGCCTCCCCAGTGGTACATACAGGCCCCAGCAGTGTTACAGCAGCCTTCCCAGTGTTATATACAGCACCAGCCCCAGGGGTATATACAGCACCAGCCCCAGGGGTATATACAGCAGCAGCCCCAGGGGTATATACAGCAGCAGGCCCAGGGGTATATACAGCTCCAGCCCCAGGGGTATATACAGCACCAGCCCCAGGGGTATATACAGCACCAGCCCCAGGGGTATATACAGCACCAGCCCCAGGGGTATACAGGCCCCCCCCCCTTGCTCGGCAAACCTGTAAAGTAAAATCCTTATACTTATCACTGTCCTCTCACCGCCGTCCCGCCGCTGCCGACACCGCGATCCTCCATCTTCATTCAGCGTCTTCCGGCTTCCTGTGGTCGGCGCTGACAATGACGTCATTGCCTGCGACCACAGGAAGCCGGAAGACGCTGAATGAAGATGGAAGATCGCGGTGTCGGCAGCGGCGGGACGGCGGCGAGAGGACAGTGATAAGTATAAGGATTTTACTTTACAGGTTTGCCGAGCAAGGGGGGGGGGCCCCTGGATCTTGATGGGGAGGCCTGTATACTGATGCGGGTGGCGGGCGGTATATACTCGCGTATAAGCCGAGGGGGGACTTTTCAGCCCAAATTTTGGGCTGAAAAACTCGGCTTATACGCGAGTATATACGGTATTTACATTTTTTGTCCCTCATGAGATCATAAAAGATGTCTGAATTATTCATTTTATTTATCTGTAACTGGGAAAACAGCCCCCTGCTGTGCCTCACATCATTGGTAAAAACCGGTACTGTTATGCTAGGACTCAGCAGCTCTGCTATAGGAGCAGAGCGCAGATAGCTGGCAATCATGTTATTGTCAAGTCCCATAGAAAGCATTGACAATGATAGGGATACAGTATAGCTAGCAAAATAGAAGACAGAAGTGGTAATAAATCCCTTCAGTCTTCTCGATAGGATTACTGGCAGTATCTGACAGCCGGGACTAGTCCTGCTTCTTTTACAATGAGATTTAGTCTATACTCTGTATTTTTATGAAGCATTTCCAGCAATTTCCCTTTCGGCATAGGCAAGATTGCAATGACAGGTAACACCTCTTAGGCTAGCTTCACACCACAGTTTTTGTCTGTCAGGGTGGATCCTGTTTTTTGCAGGATCCACCGGACAAAACCTGACAGGACAGGATGTGTAGAAAGTGTGGCCAAATAAGGGTGGATCCTGTTTTTTTGCAGGATTTGTTTTCTGCCACTGTCCATGACACTGAAGTCTGCCTGTGTCTGCTCTGCCGCTGTCATTGGTGCTAAATTCACAGCCTGTGCTGGAAGTAGTGCTGCTCATGTTGCTGAAGTTTTGACGTCAGGATTTCTGAACATGCTCTGTGCATAAAATCGGATCCGGGAAATGATCCGATTTTTTCATGGATCTGGTGCCCATAGACTCCCATGTTATGTGCGCCGGATCGCCCTGGATCCGTTTCTGTCCGGTTTTGTCTGATTTTTTTCACTGGAGCCAAAAAATGCTGCAGGCTCCGATTTTGGGGACTATGAAAAACTGGACAAAAACAAATCCAGCACAGAATACACAAAACTGGATGGCCAAAAATGACCAATCCAAAGCCATAGGGATACATGGGAGGCAAAAGCGGATCAGGTTCTGTCCGGTTCAAACTAGACAGAACCTGATCCAAAAAACCGCGGTGTGAAGCCATCCTTACACAGCTGATAACATAGGATTCACCAATCACAATAAGCAATGGGACATATAACCCCACTCTGTTGTCCATTATGACCTGTGTACATGCTTATTAAATGCTTCAATACAAAAGATAGGATCTGAGTCTGTTCATTATGGCTAATGTACATGTGTTGTGTCCTGAAACAAAAGGAAGTTACAGTCCGAAAAAGCCCCATTAGCCAATGTGAAAATTTAAGGATTTCTGTTTTACATTTTTAATATATGCTGTATGAAATTGACTTTTTTTTAAATACTTGTGACACAAAAACTTGATTTAAACAATAGGTGATTTTCTGATGATAGCTTCCCTTTATTATATAAGTCCAGTTTGATGCTACTAATTTCATACAGAATGTCATGTTAGAACAGAATAGCAGTGTGCACCACAATTTTTAGCTAATTAGCACGCTGGGTAAATTCATTCAGTACAGAAGCTTGGTGCGATTTTTCTCATACAATAGTTCTAAGTTGAATAATTAAATATTAATATTAATGAGTTGAGAAGATCTTTTGAAATTCGAATTTGCCATCTTTGCCGAATTTTCCCCCAAAATTTGTTTCACATTGTATAAATTTACACTAATTTCAATACTGAAAAGCTTGTAATTGCTCATAAACTAAATGTGTGGTAGAGGAGAGAGAGAGAACTTCACTGACAATAAGAATACATCCTATAGGAAAGAGACATAGGACCCCGCTGACCATAAGAGCTTACAATCTACAGAAGAAAGAGACTTATCCACTGACTCTAGTGACAGAAAATAACAACTGTAAAGGCTACTTTCCACTGGGAACTGCTGATCTGTGATGGCCAAGTAACCAACCACTACTGTACAAGGTATGATAATCTGTAAAATGTCATTGCTGCAGGGCATTATGGGGAGGTAACATGACAATGAAAAATAACTTTGGCCGCACTCTGATGCTTCAGTAGTGTGGGAAATGGTGCCAGATAAGTTTTTTTTTGTAAATCGCGAATTGAAACTCAAAATGTTTGAAATGGCGTGAAACTGTGAATTTCAGGAAAAAGATCCTCTGCAAATTGATTTGCTCATCTCTGATTAATGTCTGTCCCTCTGGAAATAATGCATGTGTCATAATTAGCCGAGATAAAACACAACATCTATAATTATTATTTATTTATTTATAGAGCATCATTGATTCCATGGTGCTGTACATGAGAAAGGGTTACATACAAACAAGTTAAAAATGCTCTGAACAAACTAACAGTGACAGACCGATATAGAGGGGAGAGAGGACCCTGCCCTTGCGGGCTTACATTCTACAGGACAATGAGGAGGGAAACAGTAGGTTGGGTCTGCTCGGGTGGTGGAGCACCGGGTCCAGTGGTGGAGGGCAAGGTCCAGTGGTGGTGGAGCGCCGGCTCCAGTGGTGGAGTGCCGGGTCCAGTGGTGGTGGAGGGCAAGGTCCAGTGGTGGTGGAGCGCCGGCTCCAGTGGTGGAGTGCCTGGTCCAGTGGTGGTGGAGCGCCATGTCCAGTGGTGGTGAGGCAGCACCATGGTCATTGCTGGCTGTAGACTGTTCTAAAGAGATGGGTTTTCACGTACCGCTTGAAGGTTCCGAGTGTAGGGGACAGTTAGACGTTTTGAGGTGCAGAATTCTAGAGGATGGGGGATGATTGGGCGAAGTCTTGCAGGCGGTTAGATGAGGAACGTACAAGTGTAGAGGAAAGCAGGAGGTCTTGGGACGATCAAAAATTACGAGTTGGATGATATCGGGAGATTAGTTCAGAGATATATGGGGGGGACATATTGTGGATGGCTTTGTAAGTCAATGTTAGTAGTTTGAATTGGATACGCTGGGGAATTGGGAGCCAGTGGAAGGATTTCCAGAGGGGAGATATGGAGGAGCAGCGAGGATAGATGTGGATTAGTCAGACAGCAGAGTTAAGGACAGATTGGAGAGATGCAAGAGTGTTAGCAGGAAGGCCACAGAGGAGGAGATTGCAGTAGGAGATGATGAGGGCGTGCACTAATAGTTTAGTCGATTGAGGGTTGAGGAATGGACAGATTCTGGAAATATTGTTGAGTTGGAGGTGGCAGGAGGTGGCGAGAGCTTGAATATGTGGTTTGAAGGATAAGGCAGAGTCAAGGATTACTCAGAGGCAGCTGACTTCAGGTACAGGGCAAAGTGTGACATCATTTTTTGTGATAGATAGATCAGGTTAAGGAAGTGCGTGAGAAGGAGGAAAGATGATGAGTTCAGTTTTGTTTACGTTTAGTTTAAGGAAGCGAGAGGAGAAGAAGGAGGATATGGCTGATAGACACTCTGGGATTCTGGACAGCAGAGAAGTGAAGTCTGGGCCAGAGAGGTAGATCTGAGTGTCTTCAGTGTACAGGTGGTACTGGAATGCATGGGACTTTATGAGTTGTCCTAGGACAGAGCATTGAGGGACCCCAACAGAGAAGGGATAGGGTGAGGAGGTCATGTTGGAGTGGGAGACACTAAATATGCAGTTAGAAATGTAGGAGGAGATCCTGGAGAGGGCAAGGTCAGTGATACCAATGGAAGAGAGGATCTGTAATAGGAGGCAGTGATGGACTGTGTCGAATGCAGTGGACAGGTCAAGAAGGAGGAGGATGGAGAAGTGTCCGTTAGCTTGGGCAGTAATTAGGTTATTAGTAATTTTGGTTGAGGTTTATGGATAACTTGTAACATCCAATAGGATAGAAGAGCATAATCGGTTCGTAATACAATATTTATAGACATATTATAAGTTATAACATAATTCACTCAAAATAAACTTAATGTCTACTTTATGTACATTTTATCCTACTATTTTGTCAACAGGTATGATTAATTCCTGCTTTCGAAGGACAGAATCCATAACTGAAAGGCTTTTTTCTTGGACATACAATGAAAGTAATATCTATGTTACTAAACACACTATTATTGCTAACACTCAGGACTTCATGTCAAGGGGCTAAAGAGAGAGCACCAGCCGGACTGTACTCACCCTTTGTGGCTATATGGAATGCACCAAGTGAACTGTGCATGACAAAATACAGAATTCCAATAGATGTCAGTTTATTTGAGACTGTGGGAAGTACACTCCCGACTGCCACAAACCAGAACATTACTATATTTTACACTGATAGACTAGGCATCTATCCTTACATAGATCCATTTACTGGTATTGATTATAATGGAGGTATTCCACAAATGAGCAATATGAAGCAGCACTTAAAAAAAGCCGAAGAAGATATTCTTTATTATATATCATCAACAACACAAAAAGGACTTGCCATTATTGACTGGGAAGACTGGAGGCCAACATGGATAAGAAACTGGGCTTCTAAAGCAATATACAAGAAACAGTCTATTGACTTTGCTCAGCAAAATGATCTGACCCTCAATTATGCTAAGGTAGAGTCTATAGCCAGACTTCAGTTTGAGACTGCAGCAAAACATTTTATGCTAAACACCCTTCGGCTCGGAAAACAACTGAGACCAAACCACCTTTGGGGCTTCTACCTATTTCCTAACTGCTATAATTATGATTATAAGCAGAATCCTCATCACTATACTGGACACTGCCCAGACGTTGAAATCTTAAGAAATGATAAACTGCGGTGGTTATGGGAAGAAAGTACAGCACTGTTTCCAAACATGTACCTGGAGACTGCGCTAAAGTCTTCACAACTTGGTGCTCTCTATACACGTCATCGAATCCAAGAAGCTAAAAGACTATCGACACACTCAAAGAGGCTTCACTCCCTTCCTATATATATGTACAGCCGCCCTGTATTTACTGATCATACTGAGAAATATTTGACACTGGTAAGAAATATATAAATTACACATAAGTAGTAAATGAAAAAAAAGTTGTTAATATGTTATACAAAGTTTAACTGTAATATTGGAATTACTGGGTATAATAGTACAAGCATTTGCACTGCATATATTACCACTATAAAACCCTCCCATGCCTCAATATCTAGTATAACATTTTATTTAAATTTTATACTTATACTTTGCCTTTTAGGGCCCTTTCACACTGTTTTTTTTTTTTAAAATGTGGCAGTCGTGGTAAAAAAACGCATCTGCTGCATTTTCTGCCTAACGGCCGCACTTGTGGCACACTTGCGGCAAGCCCCACGCATTGTCAATGGGGCTTGCGGTAAGTGTGCGGTAAGTGTACGGCAGGTGCGGCAAGTGTGGTTCCGGCAGTTGCGGCCGCGAAACAAAACGCGGCCAGCGGCGGCCGTTAGGCGGAAAATGCGGCAGATGTGTTTTTTTTACTGTGACTGCCGCATTTTTCAAAAAACCCCAGTGTGAAAGGGCCCTTATTGAAATGGAGGGGCACAAATTATGTCATTTTAGTGTAGATTTACTGTTACTTTCCTTTTCTCATTTTCAGCCTGATCTTGTGAACACAATTGGTGAAAGTGCTGCTTTGGGAACCAATGGATTTATAGTGTGGGGTAGTGTGAACCTGACACGAAGTATGGTATGTAGTCTAGGCGCTTCTACGTTATTCTTATATATCAAAATATCAATAAAAATAAAAAAAAAGTCCCTTTGATGGTGTCCAAATATCTTTTTTTTTATAAATTTGCTATTTTTGTGCAAAAGTAGTAAAATATGAGTAGTAAAACATAGAAAAATTATACTTAATATAATTATAATCATACCCACCCCTAGAAGGAGGGCTAAATGTTATTTATGCCCAATGGTGCTCTCTGCAAAATTTAAAGTGCAAAAATATCCTTTCCTTAGGGTGTGTGCACACGGTCCGGAGGAGCTGCGTGTTGGACACAGCTCCTCCGGACCTGAGGGAAGCCACGGGTGGCCACAGAGAGACCACAGTCGCCCTGTACTCACCATGTGCGGTGGGTGCAGGGCGGCTTCTCCCTGCAGTTACCCGATGGGAGCCGCTTCCGACTCCGCAGCATGAAATAAACATGCTGCCGAGGAGCGGACTGCTGGCAACCCGCACCGCAGCTCCAAACACGCTGCAGGCGGGTTACGCATAGTGAGGATGGGATTTCTTGAAATCCCATCCACTATGCTTATACTGTACTACACAGCATTTTGGACGCAGAGGCAAGACGCTGTGACCTAAACGCTGCGTATACTCATCGTGTGCACGCAGCCTTAGAGAAGTTGTTTGGTAAAACCAGACTTCTTGATCAATGGAGGTTGGATCACTCGGATCTACATTGATTGCCAGTACAGAGTATTTTTATCTCCGATTGAATGGAATGACAGTGTGCATGCTCAATTGCCACTCTATTCATTTCCTGGGGGCTACTGGAGCTGAACTTGGATTTTTACAACAAAGAGGATGAATGCAAGCTGCAATCAGGCATCTGATCTGTCATCATTCCAATTATCTAATGGGTATAAATGTGACCTTTGGTCATACACTACCGTTCAAAAGTTTGGGGTCATTTAGAAATGTCCTTATTTTTGAAAGAAAAGCACATTTTTTTTCAATAAAACTAACATTAAATGAATCAGAAATACACTCTATGCATTGTTAATATGGTAAATAACTGTTCTAGCTGCAAACATCTGTTTTTTAATGCAATATCTACATAGGTGTATAGAGGCCCATTTCCAACAACCACCACTCCAGTGTTTTAATGGTATATTGTGTTTGCTGACTGTGTAAGAAGGCTAATGGATGTTTAGAAAACCCTTGTACAAGTATGTTAGCGTAGCTGAAAATGGTTTGGCTGTTTTGAGAGGCTATAAAATTGACCTTCCTTTGAGCTAGTTGAGAATCTGGAGCATTACATTTGTTTGTTCTATGAAACTCTTAAAATGGCAAGAAAAAGAAAACTTTCATGTGAAACTCGACAGTCTATTCTTGTTCTTAGAAATGAAGGCTATTCCATGTGACAAATTGCCAAGAAACTGAAGATTTCTCACAACGATGTGTACTACTCCCTTCAGAGGTGAGCACAAACAAGCTCTAACCAGAGTAGAAAAGGAAGTAGGAAGCCCTGCTGCACAACTGAGCAACAAGACACATACATTAGAGTCTCTAGTTTGAGAAATTGAGGCCTCACATCTCCTCAACTGGCAGCTTCATTAAATAGTACCCGCAAAACGCCAGTGTTAACATCTACAGTGAAGAGGCGACTCCGGGATGCTGGCCTTCAGGGCAGAGTGGCAAAGAAACGGACCCGGAAGTGACGCAGGGGGAATTCACCGTTGGCTGGAGGAGAGACTCCGGACCAGAATGGGTCCAGCGTCCATTGAGCTACAACTGGGGTTGTGCAGAGTTGCAAGCCCCAATAGGTGAGTGGCCTCGGCCATCCCCCCCACAATTTTTGCCATACTGCCATTAGGAGCTTCACAGTGCGCCCCTATTTTCTTTGTTCCTCTATGATGCAATCTCTCAAGCATGGTGAAGCTAATGTGATGGCCTGGGATTCCTTTGGTGCTGTTAAAGCGAAAGATTTGTACAAGGTAAAAGGGATTTTGAATGAGGAAGGCTATCATTCCATTTTGCAACGCCATGCCATACCCTGAGGACAGCGCTTGATTGGAGCCAATTTCATCCTACAACAGGACAATGACCCAAGGCACACGTCCAAATTATGCATGAACTATTTAGGGAAGAAGAAGGCAGCTGGTATTCTATCTGTAATGGAGTGGCCAGCGCAGACACCAGATCTCAACCCCATTGAGCTGTTGTGGGAGCAGCTTGACCGTATGGTACGCAAAAATTGCCCATCAAGCCAATTCAACTTGTGGGAGGGTCTTCAGGAAGCATGGGATGAAATTTCTCAAGATTACCTCAGCAAATTAACAACTAGAATGCCAAAGGTCTACAATGCAGTAATTGCTGCAAAGGGAGCATTCTTTGACAAAAGCAAAGTTTGAAGGAGAAAATTATTATTTCACATAAAAATGATTATTTCCAACCTTGTCAATGTCTTGAGTATATTTTCTATTCATTTTACAACTCATTTGATATATAAAAGTATGTGTTTTCATGGAAACACAAAATTGTCTGGGTGACGCCAAACGTTTGAATGGTAGTGTATAAACAAGAAGAGAATATATCCAGCAAAGGGAGAAGGCACTCCTCGGATATAAAAATTATTCACAACCTTCTTCTTCCATTTTTAAAAATCACCCATAGGTATAGGCACAGGTCACACAGGTAAAAACCTCCCCATGCACAGATATTCCAAATACGCGTTATGGCCGTGTACACAGCCTTAATCATGACATAAAAAATATGCTATTACTCAGCACTATATATACATGTTAAATGAGAACAAAATTAGCCAGGGAGCTTCGGCTATGACATCATGACCAACAACAGTATTGGGTCTTTAGTCACGACATCCACTGATTTTCTACAGCTTGACGTTTCATGCAGTATGCACTTCCACGGATATTGTATATGTACTCTTGCTCCCCCTCCCTGCACTGCTGTAACCCTCAACTTCAGTAAAGTCTGCACATGGAAGTCTAGTGAGTGCCATCTCTCCTTAACTTAAGTTTTCTAATTATGATCATCATGTTTTGAGTAAAATAAATATTTTAGGTTGATAAACTTTGGTTATTTTGGAAAACAATGTTCAAGTGGCATGAAGAAAAGTGAGAGGAGTCTCCAATAAAAAAAAATATTCTTACTTTGTTTATGCCAATATCAAATTGTATAAAAGTCCATGATAGCAGAGATGCAATCTCGACGTGTTTCTGGCTTACGCCCTTTGTCAGTGAGTAAGGGCGTAAGCCAGAAACGCATGGAGTTTGCATCTCCGCTATAATGGAATTTTATACAATTTGATATTTGCGTAAACAAAGTAAGAACATTTTTTTTTATTGGAGACTCCTCCCACTTTTCTTCATGTTTACTGGCCGAGAGTCACGGCATTGTGGGTCTGAGCCCAGAAGATGTGAGCAGCAGGATGGACTGAATGCATGGTGAGGCATATATGTGCTTTTTTTGTTCTAGTGGCATGGTGTAGCCCATAGTCAATAACTTTCAAATGATCTTAAAGTAGATTACATTCTGCCTGAAAAAATCAAGTGATCATACATTGTTCTCAAATTTTGATCACCAATGTATTATCTTCTGATGTGTGGCACCACTATGGGATCGAACATAGCTCCATCTTGAGCAATTGCATACAGGAGCCTCTTTTGAAAACTACGCATCAAAAACAATCCATTATTACAACAATTCTCAAAATGTTGGCTCAGCTTTATAGATGATGTCTTTTGCATTTGGCATGACATCATTGATTCACTCAACAGTTTTTTTTTCAATCCTCAATTCTTTTAGGCCTGAACTTAAATTCTTTCTGAGTCATGGCCCATTACTTGACATTTTTGTACTCAAGGATTCAGGTGGTTGACTTGTCACAGATTTATATACTAAAACTACGGACTGTAACAATACCTCATCCACTACTCAAGTTGTCATCTGAAATCTACCAAGGACAGTCTATTCAGATCATAGTTTCAGAGAGTTTCCCATATAGTCTTACAACATACAGTACTCCCCTCCAAATTACATGATATGTCAAACAGGTTTACAGATAGACACTATCCTTCTGACTTACTCAGATGAGAAGCACACAGGACTTTGGTCACATTACCACCACTCACAAGAGGTACCAAATCATAAAATGTACCCTTCATCCAAACATACCATCTCCTCATACCCAAATTCCACAGGATCATCTACAGACACTGGCTTCTTCTACATAAAGCTTACCCAGCCATTGAAATGTTCAAATTCCTTACACTAATGTGCACCAGGAGACCTCACAGCATGAAGTATGACCTAGTTGTGGCCAACATTGTCAGCACTAAGTCTCTACCCACCCAACAATTCCTTAATTCCAGAAGGTCGGGCACATTCCCATGTCAATTGTGCAGAATTTTCCAATGTCATTAAGTCTAATGAACAGAAAAGAAAAAAATGTGTTGCGCCACCTGTGGACTTATCCTGCTATTATAAGGTTGCACTTAGGGATCAACTAACCTTTTATGGTTGTGCCAGTTCTGCACAACCAGAATGTGGGCGTGTGTTAAGGCTCAGGCTGCCAGCCTCGGACCTGTATCTCTTCCGTGTCCTAGATCCTCTCAGCTTCAGATCATGTGCCGATCAATTGCTCAATCCAAGGCCAGGCCGGACGGCGTCAATCAGGTCCTTTCCCTCTGCAGCTCTGTTAGACCGCTTTCCCCGAAGGGAGATTTAAGTAGTTTAAGTAGTTTCTATTTAAGTAGTTTAATGTGGTTGCACCATGGTGGGGTCTGGGGATTTGTTCTAGGACTAGGACTTGGAAACATAATTGTGAGATTGTGTGTCTGGCTTCAGAGATGAAAGGGCATTAGTAGCCATGTTCTGTCACAGCATATGGTGGACAGGTGGCTGGCTATGCGGTCCCTGATGTGCTGTGTGGTTTCGTCAACATAGAAGAGGCCCCAAGGGCATTTGATAACATATACAAAAATTGGATTCACAGGGAGAAAACCATTTGATTGAAAAGAGTGATATGTTCTAGGATGCCTCATTAGACTTAATCGAGTAGAAATTGTTTAAGCGGTTCTTCGGTAGAGCGCTGAGATTACACGAACACAATTATCTCCAATCTCTATCTTTATTCTTTAAAAGATGATGCTCCAAACTCCAACCCACAACATGTTTCGACGTGGCAAACACGTCTTCCTCAAGCGGATACGGAGCCATTACAAACAATTCATTATATACTGCTTCCTACCAATCAGCAATCAGTGCAGCCCACCTGATGCTGAGGGGTGGGAAAACACAATCTAAAAACAAAGAAATATATATAATAATATGATAAAACTAACACTTATAAAATATATTAAAATTATAAAATAGAATAAGCATAAATGCACATATTATATTCTATGGGATACTATAGATTTTGATGATTATCTTTGTTAATCACCCTATTGGTTACTATATATTTGAATATTCATCTGAAATTGTTTCTGATTATTCTCACCACTATTGATCAATACCATGGGTTCTTCCTTTTTCCTTATATCAGCTATTACTACAATTAGCATATTCATTTAATGTAATGCAAATATTAATTGGGCATAGAATCAATGCTGCTTTATATTGTTCTATAAAATCTGATGATTATTCTTCAGGGTATTCATATGCCCATTTTGTTACACTTTTTTTTTTTTTTTTTTTTTTTTTTTAACCTTCACTCATATAAGCTCCAAAATTCTATGATATTCTGTATAATTTGGATGATTATATTTAATATTTAATTTTTTGGTGTTTATATTTTTCTATATTATTCTGTAGATGTTGTTGATTATTTCCAAAACATTTTTTCTTTTTATTGCCATTTTCCACCTTTCACTACTATGAGTACCAAAAATCATTATTATTCTGTAGATTTGGATGATAATTTTTAATGATTATTTTTAATGGTTGTTTTTGGTGCTGATTTTTGATTTTTTAGTGCTGATTTTTTGGTGCTGTTTTATTGGTGCTGAATTTTCTATGAATACCGAACATCATTGTTATTATTATTATTATCATTGTTATTGATTTCGATGATTATTATTAATGATTATTTTTTGTATTTTTTGTACTGATTTTTGATTTTTTAGTGCTGATTTTTTGGTGCTGAATTTTTTGGTGCTGATTTTTCTATAAATACCAAAATAATTCTATAGGTTTGGATAATTGTATTTAATGATTATTTTTGGTACTTATTTTTGATTTTCTAGTGCTGATTTTTTTTATTTTTTTGGTGCTGATTTTTTGGGGATTGATTTTTCTATACGTACCGAACATCATTATTATTGTTAATGTTATTATTGTTGTTGATTTGATGATTATTTTTAATGGTTATTTTTTGGTGCTGATTTTTGATTTTTTGGTGCTGATTTTTTGGTGTTGATTTTTTTTTTTTTTTTGTTTATCTGTACCGAACATCATTATTATTGTTAATGTTATTATTGTTATTGATTTGATGATCATTATTAATGATTATTTTTATGCTGATTTGTTGACGCAAATTTTTTTGGTTTGTTGGTGCTGATTTTTTTTCTTCTTTTCTCAGATTTTTCAATACTTCTCATGTCCCTATAATTGACTGTTTATTCTTTCACTTAAGGCTCACCCACATACTCTCTATATTTTCCTCTATTCATTGATATTAATATAGAGGATAACCTTATCACGATGTTCTTTCTATGGTTAAATTCAGGCCTTCGGGTGTCAATGTGCCCAATTTATATATCCAGAGGGAATCCTTCTGGATATATAAATTGGGCACATTGACACCCGAAGGCCTGAATTTAACCATAGAAAGAACATCGTGATAAGGTTATCCTCTATATCAATATCAATGAATAGAGGAAAATATAGAGAGTATGTGGGTGAGCCTTAAGTGAAAGAATAAACAGTCAATTATAGGGACATGAGAAGTATTGAAAAATCTGAGAAAAGAAGAAAAAAAAAATCAGCACCAACAAACCAAAAAAATTTGCGTCAACAAATCAGCATAAAAATAATCATTAATAATGATCATCAAATCAATAACAATAATAACATTAACAATAATAATGATGTTCGGTACATATAAAAAAAAAAAAAAAAAAAAAAAAAAATCAACACCAAAAAATCAGCACCAAAAAATCAAAAATCAGCACCAAAAAATAACCATTAAAAATAATCATCAAATCAACAACAATAATAACATTAACAATAATAATGATGTTCGGTACGTATAGAAAAATCAATCCCCAAAAAATCAGCACCAAAAAAATCAGCACTAGAAAATCAAAAATCAGTACCAAAAATAATCATTAAATACAATTATCCAAACCTATAGAATTATTTTGGTATTTATAGAAAAATCAGCACCAAAAAATTCAGCACCAAAAAATCAGCACTAAAAAATCAAAAATCAGTACAAAAAATACAAAAAATAATCATTAATAATAATCATCGAAATCAATAACAATGATAATAATAATAATAACAATGATGTTCGGTATTCATAGAAAATTCAGCACCAATAAAACAGCACCAAAAAATCAGCACTAAAAAATCAAAAATCAGCACCAAAAACAACCATTAAAAATAATCATTAAAAATTATCATCCAAATCTACAGAATAATAATGATTTTTGGTACTCATAGTAGTGAAAGGTGGAAAATGGCAATAAAAAGAAAAAATGTTTTGGAAATAATCAACAACATCTACAGAATAATATAGAAAAATATAAACACCAAAAAATTAAATATTAAATATAATCATCCAAATTATACAGAATATCATAGAATTTTGGAGCTTATATGAGTGAAGGTTAAAAAAAAAAAAAAAAAAAAAAAAAAGTGTAACAAAATGGGCATATGAATACCCTGAAGAATAATCATCAGATTTTATAGAACAATATAAAACAGCATTGATTCTATGCCCAATTAATATTTGCATTACATTAAATGAATATGCTAATTGTAGTAATAGCTGATATAAGGAAAAAGGAAGAACCCATGGTATTGATCAATAGTGGTGAGAATAATCAGAAACAATTTCAGATGAATATTCAAATATATAGTAACCAATAGGGTGATTAACAAAGATAATCATCAAAATCTATAGTATCCCATAGAATATAATATGTGCATTTATGCTTATTCTATTTTATAATTTTAATATATTTTATAAGTGTTAGTTTTATCATATTATTATATATTATATATATTTCTTTGTTTTTAGATTGTGTTTTCCCACCCCTCAGCATCAGGTGGGCTGCACTGATTGCTGATTGGTAGGAAGCAGTATATAATGAATTGTTTGTAATGGCTCCGTATCCGCTTGAGGAAGACGTGTTTGCCACGTCGAAACATGTTGTGGGTTGGAGTTTGGAGCATCATCTTTTAAAGAATAAAGATAGAGATTGGAGATAATTGTGTTCGTGTAATCTCAGCGCTCTACCGAAGAACCGCTTAAACAATTTCTACTCGATTAAGTCTAATGAGGCATCCTAGAACATATCACTCTTTTCAATCAAATGGTTTTCTCCCTGTGAATCCAATTTTTGTATATGTTATCAAATGCCCTTGGGGCCTCTTCTATGTTGACGAAACCACACAGCACATCAGGGACCGCATAGCCAGCCACCTGTCCACCATATGCTGTGACAGAACATGGCTACTAATGCCCTTTCATCTCTGAAGCCAGACACACAATCTCACAATTATGTTTCCAAGTCCTAGTCCTAGAACAAATCCCCAGACCCCACCATGGTGCAACCACATTAAACTACTTAAATAGAGGGATGCCTACTGGATTCACAAGCTCCAAACTTCATCTACGCTGAGACTTTTAATAAAGAACTAGACCACCTAACTCAACTATTTGTTCTTCCCTCCTTCAAAGAATCCCTAATCGTCAGGCCACAGGATATTGTTAGCCTCTTTCTTGTGGCCTACACAGGGAATGTTACTCCCTACAACAACTCGTTCCTCATGACCCTTTTTTCACATTGTAATCCTCTTTATTTACACATCCTTGCTCCCCTCTATGGATCCCATAATATTAGTTACTTTCCATCCCTCTGCTCCAGTTATTACTTCATGTAACATTTCTCATCCTCTAAATCTATCTTATTCCTTACTACTTCCCCTTTATCACCACCTTTCTCATGTTATAAACAGTTCCATTTTTTGATCTTCTTTATCTTCCATTTTTCCCTATTTGCTTTTCTTAGTTCTTTGGTCTATCTTCTTCTATCCTAGCCATTCATTCCCTTTTTATCTATCATTCCCTCTCCATTTACATCTTCTCAAATCTTTATCTACTTTTCCACTCCCCTTCTGTTTATTCACTGAAACTGCATCCTCCTCATACTCCTGCATCCTAAATTACTAGGACTAGTGCCTCCTATCTCTACCTCCCCGACCATGCCCATCACACCACAGCATCTCGGGTTGCCAAGAAAACAGTGATGCACTCTCTATCTTCCACTTACACCTGCATGTGGTAAAAAGATTAACCACATGACTCACATCCACCCATCCCTCTCATGATGGGTCTCTCGAGAAACACCCCCCTACTCCAACGCTGTAGTACTGCACACGTCATTTCCCACCCAGTGCACATAATGTAGTTGCGGGTGCTCAGTAATTGTTTTCACTGCTGTCCAATTAGAAACTTTTTTATTTAACAGTATTTTTTTCCCACATATGGGTTATAGGTATACTGAGGAGAATTTTCAAAACAAATGTTATGGTCCATTTTCTCCTGTTTCTTTTGTGAAAATGTAAAATTTGGGGCTAAAGCAACATTTTTGTGAGAAAAATGAAAATGTTAATTTTTGCCTTCTATTTTGTGGTGTATAACCATCTGATTTAAAAACACATCAATTCAAAGTTTGAAAACTCTGAATTGTTTATATTTTTTTGTCAAATTTTCATTAAAAAATACAAATATATTGACCAAAATTTACAACTACCATGAAGTAAAATATGTCATGAAAAAACAGTCTCATAATCCCTGGGATATATTGAAGTGTTTCAGAGCAGCTACCCTCATAAAGTCACGCTGCTCAGAATTGTAACACTTAGCTTGGTCAAGAAGGTAAAAACAGGCTTGGGGTGAAAGAGTTAAAGAATAACCATTGTTTAATTTTTTTCATCAATCCATAGTAATGATTTATGCTTATGTGATTATTAACTCCTTCACAACCTACAGTCATGGCCAAAAGTTTTGAGAATGACACCAAAATTATATTTTCACATGATCTGCTGCCCTCTGGTTTTTATTTGTGTTTGTCTGATGTTTATATCACATACAGAAATATAATTGCAATCATATTATGAGTACCAAAAGGTTATATTGACAGTTAGAATGAGTTAATGCAGCAAGTCAATATTTGCAGTGTTGACCCTTCTTCAGGACCTCTGCAATTCTCCCTGGCATGCTCTCAATCAACTTCTGGACCAAATTCTGACTGATAGCAGTCCATTCTTGCATAATCAATGCTTGCATTTTGCCAGAATTTGTTGGTTTTTGTTTGTCCACCCGTCTCTTGATGATTAACCACAAGTTCTCAATGGGATTAAGATCTGGGGAGTTTCCAGGTCATGGACCCAAAATCTCTATGTTTTGTTCCCTGAGAATTTAGTTATCTCCTTTGCTTTATGGCAAGGTGCTCCATCATGCTGGAAAAGGCATTGTTGGGCGCCAAACTGCTCTTGGACAGTTGGGAAAAGTTGCTCTTGGAGGACATTCTGGTACCATTCTTTATTCATGGCTGTGTTTTTAGGCAAGATTGTGAGTGAGCCGATTCCCTTGGCTGAGAAGCAACCACACACATGAATGGTTTCAGGATGCTTTACAGTTGGCATGAGACACTCACCTCTTCTTCTCCGAATAAGCTGTTTTCTAGATGTCCCAAACATTCGAAAAGGGGATTCATCAGAGAAAATGACTTTACCTCAGTCCTCAGCAGTCCACTCCCTGTACCTTTTGCAGAATATCAGTCGATCCCTGATGTTTTTTCTGGAGAGAAGTGGCTTCTTTGCTGCCCTCCTTGAAACCAGGCCTTGCTCAAAGAGTCTCCACCTCACAGTGCGTGCAGAAGCACTCACACCAGCCTGCTGCCATTCCTGAGCGAGCTCGGCATGGCTGGTAGTCCGATCCCGCAGCTGAAACAGTTTTAAGATACGGTCCTGGTGCTTGCTGGTATTCCTTGGGCGCCCTGGAGCCTTTTTGACAAACAATGGAAGCTCTCTCCTTGAAGTTCTTGATGATGCACTAGATTGTTGACTGAGGTGCAATCTTTCTAGCTGCGATACTCTTCCCTGTTAGGCCATTTTTGTGCAGTGCAATGATGGCTGCATGTGTTTCTTTAGAGATAACCATGGTTAACTGAAGAGAAACAATGATACCAAGCACCAGCCTCCTTTAAAAGTGTCCAGTGGTGTCATTCTTACTTAATCATGACTGATTGTTTGCCAGCCCTGTCCTCGTCAACACCCACACCTGTGTTAATGGAACAATCACTAAAACGATGTTAGCTGCTCCTTTTAAGGCAGGACTGCAATGATGTTGAAATGTGTTTTGGGGGTTAAAGTTCATTTTCTAGGCAAATATTGACTTAGCAAGTAATTGCTGTTAAGCTGATCACTCTTTATGACATTCTGGAGAATATGCAAATTGCCATTAGAAAAATCTGAAGCAGTAGACTTTGTTAAAATTAATATTTGTATCATTCTCAAAACTTTTGGCCATGACTGTAGGACAAACATGTACGTCATAGGTCGCCTACCACCCTTTGATGCGAGCTCATGCTGTGAGCTCGCATCCTCCTCCCCACATCTCAGCTGATATCATCAGCTGAGATATGTATCTAACAGCGCCGATCAGATCAGCGATCTGATTGCCGCTGTTTACCCTTTGGATCGTGCTGTACCCTGTCGTGATCGGAAGTCATGCGAAGCGAATTATGGGACCTATATGCTGTTACCTAGACAGCCCGGGTCTGTAATGACCCCGGATGTCCTAATTTACTTCCTGCCTGTGATGTCCCAATGTTTAAAGTATGAAAAAAAACACAAAAGATCAAATCACCCCCTTCTGCACTTTTAAAATTAAACTATTAAGAAAATACACATATTTGGTATCACCACATTCAGAATTGCCTAATCTAGCAAATATAAAATCAATTAATCAGATCGATAAACTACGTAACGAAAAAAAAAGTCCAAACGCCAAAATTATGTTTATTTAATAGCCGCAACATTGTAATAAAATGCGATAACGGGCGATCAAAACATCACATCTACCCAAAAATGGTGTTATTAGAAATGTCAGCTCAAGCCTCAAAATTAAGCCGTCACACGGCACCAGATCCCAAGAAATGAGAATGCTACGGGTCTCGGAAAATGACGCAAAAGTGAAATTATTTTTCTTTAAAATCTTCAACATTTTTTTCACCACTTAGATAACAGTAAAAGTATACATGTTTTGTATCTACAAACTCGTACCGACCCGAGGCATCATGCCAACATATCAGTTTTACCATAATGGGAACACAGTGAATAAAACCCCCAAAAAACAAACGTGTGATTGCACTTTTTTTGCCATTTCACTGCACTTGGAATTTTTTCAATTTTCCTGTACACTATATGGTAAAATAAATGCTTTCATCTGAAAGTGCAATTCATTTTGCAAAAAACAAGACCTCATATGCCTGTATTGATGAAAAATTAAAAAGCTATGGCTCTGGGAAGAAGGAAATGGAAAAACAGGAAACGGAAATCGCAGAGGGTGAAAGGATTAATAATGTGCTTTTTTGTTTTAATAATTGTTTTTTTTGGCTGGTACAAGATTCTGTTAAGAAAATGAATAGTAGGTAGGACAAGTTGGCTAGGGTCACATTTGTGTTGTTTTTTTTCATCCTGATCTGGTTTTGAGTTTTAAAAAGGCGCAAAACCGGGTCAGGATCCGCAGCCCATAGGCTGCAATTGAAATACCGGATTGCCCACATGGCAATCCAGTTACCAGATCCGGTTTTGCAGGCTGCGTTAAAAATCATGCAGGCAGCGTCTATCGCAGCAGTTGCAAAACCGGATCCAGTTTAGTTAACATGGGCGCCTATGGGACTGGATCCGGTACTGTAAGGTACATAAATGTACTTTGGGGTACCTGATCCGGTTTTGAAAATTGCAAAAATCCTCATTCCAACACCAGATGTAGTAATGCATCCAGATCAGGATAGAAGATTGCATTATTACAACATTTAAGCAGTCTGAAGGCACAGCCGAAAACCGCATCCGGAAATGGATGCGGTTATCGGATTGTGCCTTCTAAGTGTGACCCTAGCCAACATAAGAGTCGTTTTTCAACTTATCTATACATAATGAATACCTTACTTAAAATAATTTTTTCACTAACAAAGTTTATTTTAAAGTTCATTTTACTCAATAGATCTTGGAATAATAATGATTTCCACAATTGGATGTGTTTAATAAAAATGTTCCTGTGCTGAGATAATCTTATGAATGTGCCATTACGATGTACTGTGTAATGGCCATGTCTGACTGTGCACGTAGCTTAACCGTAACCTGTATAGGAAACAAACAAGCACAATAGGGTCTTATCTTCAATAAAGAAGTGCTGGCTGGGGTGGACAATGCTCACCTGATACGATTGTGGGATCCACAACCGGTATACACGTATATTTTAGCCGCTGCTGGACCACACTTCCAGGTGCACAAAGATCAATGGCTGTAAGGCTACCTTTACACGCCGCCTCTGCATGGTAGCAACTGCCTGGCAATGGGTATTTTTGTGCCTGTTGTGTTGAAATTGCTATGAAGTGGCGGCGTGTGATTTTGGAAAGTGATCGGGTTTCTCCAGTTGCTTCGGGTAGCTGTTTCCAAAATCCAAGGCAACACAAAGGGACAATTGCCATGGTAGTGGCGTGTAAACGTGGGACAGGGATGGAATCTGCGTCGCCTAGTGATTTCCCCGGGGCGTGCCAGAGCGTGCTGGATACTGCGTCCCATCAGCGTTGATTGGTGGAGGCTACTGTGTAACCATTGGCTGTCCCTTCACATGGCGCCATATTTTAAGAGCTGTCCATTCACACTACACAATTGCAATGGCGTCATGTATTAGCCAGCCTTCCTGCGCAGGCTGGCCAATCATGACGCTATTGCATTGTCCAATCAGCGTGTTAGCGTCACGGAATACACAACTCTGTCACGCCTATGTTTTGGCGCCACAGAACATGTATGCCCACATTCCCCTACTGTTTGCGGCGTCTGAAGGGGCGACGGGAATCAACAGGAAGTTATCCGCAGGATCTGTGGGAACTTCCGGGAACCACAATACCTTCAGTTGACAACGCAATGGCGGCGTGTACATGCGGTTTCGGCAATCGTTAGCAACCGTTAAAAACGTGCACGTGCACGTACGGTTGATACTGGTTGCCAGGGATAGTGGCGGCGTGTAAAGGTACCTTAATGGACGGCGTGTTTCGGTCCCCGCTGCTATATAAATATATACACACTGGATCTAATGTGAGTGGTGTTTTACTTCAACATGTTTCGGAGCCAGTTATGCTCCTTCTTCAGGAACATGAAAGCATAGCCTTTGATGTCATATCCTGAAGAAGGAGCATAGCTGGCTCCAAAACACGTTGAAATAAAATACCACTCACATTAGAGCCAGTGTATATATATATATATATATATATATATACATATAGCAGCATGGACCGAAACACGTCGTCTATTACTGCCATTGTGCATGTAGCTTGGTATGCTCCTGGGCAGGGGAGATCGCAGCAGAGTATACAGACATTACAGCACGGGATTGCAAATATTTCTTTCTTTAGCATAAAACATTTTTTAAAAACAGGCAGGGAAATGTTTTACCTCACAAAAATAATGATCGCTACTGTAATATCTGTATGCTCTTTTGTGACCTTCCCTGCTCAGGATTATGCCAAGCTTCGGGCTCAGTCAGATACGGGCATTACACAGTACATTGTAGGGGCACATATATATAATTTTCTCAATATACCAGACAAAGCAACACATAAAACTGGGCGATCACCAAATAAAGTGCAAAATCAGTTTATTTAAACAATGCAATACTTTAACACACACCAAACAAATAAAATCAATTAAAACAGGGAGAAATCCGTTTACATCAAAGATAAAAAGGAAGTCACATAACATATAGTATGGCTTGTACATTCAAAAAATAGGTGTACGGTGTCAATAAGTATATAATACAATAAAAGGTTTTGGATACCTGATCAAAAGCACCCTGACATCAAGCAATACCACCTATACCAAATAAAATCCCAAATGAGCTTACAAATTATCAACAGTGTGTATTGTGGGTATAGGTTAAAGTGCTATGTTAGTCAATCCAACACATGGCTTCAAATATATAGGTCCCTGAGGGCTAACACTGCCCTTATCCTGTAGTCTCAAAAGCCAATATCAGGCAAAACAAAGCTTATAGCGACTAATAGATTAAACCCACAATAACCCACATTACCACTGTGCTCCAGGGAAAGTCGGTATCAGCATACCTATCCATATATGGACCTCCCTCAGCAGCCCAACCAGTTTCGTTACTACAAGAGCAACTTCATCAGGGCTATCAGGTAGTGCACTAAAGTACTGCTATATATACACATATTACCTTTTGCAGTTAATCCTAAACAGCTGTGTGGCAGGCATGTAGACATAATATACTTCCTCTATTCCGACCGCCGAAGTCCGGAAGTGCGAAACCGGAAGTGCGTCACCAGGACCTGTGTAGAGGGTGCACACAGGGAGGAGTATATAATTTTCTCAGCATAGGAACATTTTTTTTTTAATCACATCTAATTGTGGAAATGATTATTATTCCAAGATCTATTGACTAAAATTAACTTTTGTTTGTGGAAAAACCCCATTAATGGACTAAACATTATATATTTGTGATAAAGATAGCTCTAATCTTTGTGTTGTGCTTTGTTTTTTTTAGAACATGTGTATGAATTTAAATTCTTTCATCATCAACACCCTGAACCCGTACATCATCAATGTTTCATTATCAGCAAAATTGTGCAGCGCAATACTTTGCCAAAATAATGGGGTTTGCACCCGCAAAGACTGGAACACAAACACTTACCTTCACTTAAATGTAACCAACATTACAATAGAACGATATAAAAGCAGTTATAAAGTGAGGGGAAGTCCAAGTCTAGAAGACCTAAATTATTACGCAGAAAAATTTATCTGCCATTGTTATGCTGGATATAAGTGCAAAGAGCCTGTAGAGCCGCTTAAAATTGAATCCATGAATGTTTGTATGGCACACAATATTTGCATTAAGCTCAATCGAAAATCATTGTAGGTTTGTATGTTATGTAGATGCACAGCGAAAATATTTCATATTTCAAAAAGTTTTTGTGGTTTTGAACTGAAATCCCCATGTACAGTATATATTCCATATTATACAAAATAAATATTTATTTATATATAATGTATGTCTTTGAGAATTTTTCAATCCATACATTGAGCCCATATTGTGCTCCATCAACTGCTGTTATCTAAAGCTCATGCAACCATGGGTACTGAATATGCTATGTGCTACACAATTTGCTTATGCAAATTTTTTTGTGAATGTACCATAAAATTACAGAATAATTATGCTCATCACCCAAAACTACATTGTGATAAAAATATAATAACAAAACTAAAATTATTGCACAAGTTCAGTACCACAACTAAGCTTAGTATGTACACTCTTCAACAATGAAATTGCAATGCCAAGAATGTAAAGTCATGCAATTATGGAAATTACTGGATTGATCGACATGTTAATGATATGCAAATGATGAAAAATGGAAACAAAGGTTGCAAGACTAAGATTTTTTGATATTGAGTATGAGCCCCACAGGCAGAAATACACACACTTGCAAATCTTTTCATGTTATATTAATGAGGTTACTAATGGTTATCTGATAAATGTTCAACTATGCAGACATGCAAATTATCAATTTCCACTGTTGGCGGCTACCTTTGCAATCGCTGACCAATGATGTCTCAGATGGGCATAATGGGAGAAAGGTTAGTTAGCCCATTTAAGTCATACAAACTGCATTGCCTATGTAATCTCCAGACAAATCTCCAGCTATCACTGCATGCAAGACAAAAGTGGTGCTTATCACTAGAGATGAGTGAACCGTTGAAAGTTTGAATTCAGTTTGGTTCACCGAACTGGCAATGTTGGTCGAACAAGTTTAACAGTTTGCTGAGCATCCGAACCCTATTGAAATCCAAGGGAGGCAAAATCAAGGGCCTAGAAAACACCTTCAAAGGGACCCAAAAGCTGAAAAATGCAGTTCAAAGTGGAGCCCCACTGTTTTGGCACAGGCATTATCTTCTTACACTATTACTTAGCAAGCTTCAGCACCACTGTAACACACCATGCTTGCGGGCCTGCTCATGAATCTCAGACATCCTCATCATGACTTGTCTGCTGTTGTCTCAGGTTACATAGTAGGTATCACGCAGCAGGGAATCCCACTATGCCCACAGTATGTTATATAATGCTTCTTTTTAAGCAGTTTTTGAGAATCTGCATCAAAATCTGCATGTCTTTCCTCAGACCAGTCTATGAGAGTTCAGAAGTGCTTTGCCAATGTGTTTTTTTTTCTTGCAGATTTGCTGCAGATTTTGGGGCAGAAAATAGAAATCTGAACCACATGTGCAAGGAAAATAAAAAGTAACATTGGCACAGCACTGCTTACCTAGCCTAGACTTTTCTGGCCTCAGTATCAACATGTGATTTTGATGCAGATTCTCAAAATCTGCATCAAAAAAGCATAAAAAAACACACCATGGGCACAGGGCCTTAATAAGCCTAGGGAGAGCGACAGTTGCGGTGAAAGGGCTCAGTGATTCCTCTTGCCCCCTGGCTGCTTCCACTGAGACTTCTGGGACAGGGATGGCCCACTACAGTCCTCAAGGTCTGAAAACAGTGCACGTTTTCACGATTTCCATAGCTCTGCATAGGTTCTAATTTCTTCAAATGCAGAGGTGATGATTCCATCTCCTTGTGCAATGCTAAGGGAATCCTGAAATCATGCACTATTTATGATCCTTGAGAACTGCACTTGGCTAGCCCTGTTCTACAGCAGAGCATTTAGTGTCTTGCATTTCCATACCTCAGAACTTCAGGCCAAAGGCTTTGTAGGGCAGTATCAAAGCACCTGATTTCAGAAACAGTCCAGCACACAAGGAGTAAATGCAAATAAACTTTTCTTTAACACAGACTATAAGTCTTGGACACAAACATAACAATATACACAGTATATAAATATAACAAAAGTCCCACAGGGATCAACAGAACACAGACTGATAAAGTGATGGAAAGTCCATGGAGGGCAGAGCCAATTAGGGTCTTTGAGTTGGATCCGAAAGGCTGCATGCATGCCTGGTAGGGGGAAGTGTAACTGGTGCAAAAAGTGGAAGGGGAAATATAACTTTAAAAAAAACCACAGGCATCTGTCATGGAAGAACTGAAAAAAAAAAACTACTCAAAAAAGTCCTTCTCTACCCCAAATGGCAACTAAGGGATGGGACATCAATTAAATAAGATGTCTTTTTTTTATGAAAGTTCACTCTACTTCTTGTTCAAACTCTCTTGAGGTTTTGTCAGCATTGCCCAGGCTGAGGGTCAGCGTCGGTGATGGTACTCCACAGCTGGACGGTCTGAGGGGTCTGCAGAGGCTACTCCTGCTGGGGTATTCTCTGCCACCACCTATCCTCCAGCACACTCCATTATGGTCACCGGTGGAGAAAATGGAAGAACTAAGGGATGATCATGCCCTATAGGACAGACAGGACTAGCTTGGGGAACACCACCAGGTCCTCTGGGTTAGTGTGCAGTTGGCTGGCCAACCTAGTGAGACTTAGGCTGCACCCAACGCACATTCTCAGGTCAGCTTCCTCCTACCACTTTGCAAAGTTATTATCAGTGCCAACCCCTTGCTTCACCACACCATCATGAAAGTGACCTCCTCTCCAACAAAGATGGTGCATAGTCTTTAGGGAAGATTGACACACAGCAGGGTGGACATGTTGATGTAGCACTCATACCTTATACCTTGTTCCTCTATGACACTAAACCCCTTATCCTGCAAGAATACTAACATCTTGCCTTGGGTACACTGGTCATAGAAATAATTTAGCCTTAGACCCATGCAACCAGTCCCAGGAGATGGCATCCACGAGCCGAATTGCCTCAATAAAGGACACAGGACGGGTTGGTTTATGCCTTGTCGGATAGTTGCTTGGAGGGGGTAGGGGTCGTCACATGTCATTGTCCCAGTCAAGGCCTCTGTTGGGGGTGCAACACATGGCTGGCGAGTGCTGCTTTCTTCTTTTACTTATGAATTACTACGGACTTTGTAGTGCACCACAGTTCTTCAATGCTGTCTCTAATGGGAATATAATGAGGGGCTTGGATTAGGCCATTATCACACGGTATATCGAGTGGTGCCTGGTGTGTTTATTTTGCAGAACTATAAGATCATGGATGTGAAGTATATAATGGTCATACGCTATTTTTAAATGAATTGCATCATATAAATTTAGAACAGATGTTCTCGCATGCTGCTGACCCTCTGCAATAATAAAGATATGCTCTCCAAAAAAAAAAAAAATAATAATAATAATAATCATAATAAAAATTAAAAAAATAATTAAAAAAAATTCCCCCCAAAATAGTGAGCTCTCTTAAACATTTTTAAGGACATTGTAAGCTTACTGGACTTCCCAGCTGCTGCCACATTTTACACTGTTTCCAAAATTCAGACCTTGTAGGTGTCAAAAACACCTGCAAACTCCAAACAGCTTAAAAAATGAATTTAAAGCTCAAAAAATTCTACACCTTGACAGCTGAGGACACTCCTAACCATATATTTAGGTGTTGTCCAAAGCAAGCGGGTTTTTCAGTGAGCATTTTGGCCCCAAACAAACAGGGAAAGCTTTAGGGCCATTTTAAATTTTAAACTTATTTTCTGAACATAGCTGCATTTGATAAATTATGGGGAAAGTGTTCGGGTTTCTGATCCCTGAGCCAAATCGGCCATGTTCGGCTGAATTTGAAATTGGCAAACATGTTTAAGGAAGGATCACTCATTTCTACTCATCCCTGAAGAGGATACACCTCCATGTCAGTTTCCATTGCATTCTTGTTTGGCACCATGATAGCCTTTAAGAGTGGTGGTGTAAGGTGAATGGAACTTTAGTTGCTGGATGTCTGGCTCGTAGCCTAATATTGTCCAAATGCCCTCTGATGGTTTGTTTGGACACTGCTGTATATGCTTGTATGTGACATCCAAATTCAATTGAAGTACAGAATGGATCAAACATGCAACATTTTGTCACTTGGAAAATCCAATCAGCCTTATTACTCACTTTCAAAAATGTAAACCCTGGCACACAATATATGAGTAAGGAAGTTCAAAGACACATCAAACGGTGTTGGAGCATAACTGTAATTTATTCTCTCGCAGCTGAGCACAACGTTAAAGCATACAGTGTGACGTTTCGGCTAACATAGCCTTCCTCAGACACTGATGATATACTAGATCAAAGTGAATAAATGACAAAGAAAAACATGTCAAAAACATTATGTACATATTATTGACAATATGACATAGTATACAAGAGAAAACAGTTGCATCCAATTGAAACTAGGATTGTAATAGAGTGAAGAAATCAAAAACATAGTAAAGCCGAACTCATCGTACCAAAATGCGTGTGTGCTTATACATGGGGCTGCAACATGAATGAGGGAATCAAATGCAAGAAATCTGTGTGTAGAAAAAGACAATTATTAATCCATAATTGTATATGCACATCTAGACATATCTTGTCTCTGAAGGACCAAATATGAGAGGTGTAACCAGAATACGACTAACGTATATAGGTATATATATCTATCTATTATATAATCGCGAATCGGAAAAGCGCCCCTTCGCGCGCACTTTCCGATGTCGTCATGTGGATACGAATTTAACATTGGGCGCGAAGCGCCCAATGCTGCGCGAGCAATGGCCGCGAGGCCATTGCGAGCCGCTGGCCCAAAATCGATCCACAGGCCCGGCTACAACCTTAGCGATTTACCGCTCAGGTAGCGCGAGCAATGGCCGCGAGGCCATTGCGAGTCGCTGCCTGAGCCGCAAATCGCTACCTGGGGACCATGGAGTGGAGGCGGCACTGCCGCCTCCGCTCCCCGCTACCCACAATTCGCCACCCCCCCCCCATGTCCGCACAGCCCACCCCCAGCAATGTCCGCACAGCCCACCCCCAGCAATGTCCGCACAGCCACACCCCAGCAATGTCCGCACAGCCCACCCCCAGCAATGTCCGCACAGCCCACCCCCAGCAATGTCCGCACAGCCCACCCCCAGAAATGTCCGCACAGCCCACCCCCAGCAATGTCCGCACAGCCCACCCCCATGTCCGCACAGCCCACCCCCAGCAATGTCCGCACAGCCCACCCCCATGTCCGCACAGCCCAACCCCATGTCCGCACAGCCCAACCCCATGTCCGCACAGCCCAACCCCATGTCCGCACAGCCCAACCCCATGTCCGCACAGCCCAACCCCATGTCCGCACAGCCCACCCCCATGTCCGCACAGCCCACCCCCATGTCCGCACAGCCCAACCCCATGTCCGCACAGCCCAACCCCATGTCCGCACAGCCCAACCCCATGTCCGCACAGCCCACCCCCATGTCCGCACAGCCCACCCCCATGTCCGCACAGCCCAACCCCATGTCCGCACAGCCCAACCCCATGTCCGCACAGCCCACCCCCATGTCCGCACAGCCCACCCCCATGTCCGCACAGCCCAACCCCATGTCCGCACAGCCCACCCCCATGTCCGCACAGCCCACCCCCATGTCCGCACAGCCACCCCGCAAAAACACAACCCCCACTAATGTCCACACAGCCCCCCCATGTCCGCACATACTTACATGTTTTCTTTGTCATCTGATCCTCCGTCCGGCCAGGCGTCCTCTTCCTCCGGCCCCGGGGGTCTTCTCTCTTCTTTCCGCCATCTCCGCCTCTTCGTCCGGCCCCGGGGATCTTCTGTCTTCTTTTCGCAAACTTCCTCCTCCGACGTCCTCTTCCTTCTCATTAAGATAGAATGGACGAAAAATCCGCCATTCTACCTCAATGAGATCTGAGGTCCTCTTCTGATTGGTCGCTGTATTCTGCCCTCAGCCAATCAGAAGAGCCCCTCAAAACTGAGACGCAGTTCTCATTCAGGTCCGCCTTTTTTTTCCCCATTGACATACATTACCGGTGTGTCGGCGATTTTATGGCCGCCCACCTGGTTCTATTTGTCGGCCCTAAAATCGCGGACACACCGCTAATGCATCTCTATGGGCAGTCAGCCCGATTTCGGATTGAACGCCGACCAATCAGAATTCGAGCTGACTGCCCATAGACATGCATTAGCGGTGTGTCCGCGATTTTAGGGCCGACAAATAGAACCAGGTGGCCGGCCATAAAATCGCCGACACACCGGTAATGTATGTCAATGGGGAAAAAAACAAGGCGGACCTGAATGAGAACTGCGTCTCACTCTGACTTAAAAAAATAAATAAATTTAATAATAAAAATAATAATTAAAAAATAATTTAAAAATAATAAAAAATTAAATTAAAAATAATAAATAATTAAATAAAAATAATAATAATAAAAAAAAAACAATGCGGACCTGAATGAGAACTGTGTCTCACTCTCACTTAAAAAAATAAATAAATTAAATAATAAAAAAAATAATTTAAAAATAATTAAAAAAAAATAAAAAAAAAAATAAAAAATATTAAATAATTAAATAAAAATAATAATAATAATAAAAAAAAAAAAAAAAATGCGGACCTGAATGAGAACTGTGTCTCACTCTCACTTAAAAAAATAAATAAATTAAATAATAAAAAAAATAATTTAAAAATAATTAAAAAATAATAAAAAAATAAATAAAAAATATTAAATAATTAAATAAAAATAATAATAATTAAAAAAAAAAAAAAAATGCGGACCTGAATGAGAACTGTGTCTCACTCTCACTTAAAAAAATAAATAAATTAAATAATATAAAAAATAATTTAAAAATAATTTAAAAATAATAAAAAAATAAATTAAAAATATTAAATAATTAAATAAAAATAATAATAAAAAAAAAAAAAAAATTGCGGACCTGAATGAGAACTGTGTCTCACTCTCACTTAAAAAAAAAAATAAATTAAATATAAAAAAAAATTATTTAAAAATAATTAAAAAATAATTAAAAAATAAATTAAAAATAATAAATAATTCAATAAAAATAATAATAAAAAAATTAAATATATGCTAATTATATCAGCCCTTTCAGCGGACCTGAAAGAGAACTGGGTCTCAGCCTAAATAATAAATTTAATAATAAAAAAAATAATTAAAATATAATAAAAAAATAAATAAAAAATAATAAATAATTTAATAAAAAATAATAATTAAAAACTAAAATGCTAATAATAATGATATTACTGCTAATAATAATTCTATTAATGCTAATAATTATGCTATTAATGCTATTAATAATGTTATTAATGCTATTATTAATGCTAATAATGCTATTATTAATGCTATTAATGCTAATAATAATGTTATTATTGCTATTAATAATGTTATTAATGCTATTATTAATGCTAATAATGCTATTATTAATGCTATTAATGCTAATAATAATGCTATTAATGCTATTAATAATGCTATTAATGGTATTAATTCTGCTATTAATGCTAATATTTATCCTATTAATGCTATTAATGCTAATATTTATCCTATTAATGCTATTAATAATGCTATTAATGCTATTAATTATGCTATTATTGCTATTAATGCTAATATTTATCCTATTCATGGTATTATTAATGCTATTAATGCTAATAATAATGCTATTAATGCTAATAATAATGCTATTAATGTTATTAATAATGTTATTAATGCTATTATTAATGCTAATAATGCTATTATTAATGCTATTAATGCTAATAATAATGTTATTAATGCTATTAATAATGCTATTAATGCTATTAATTATGCTATTAATGCTAATATTTATCCTATTAATGCTATTAATGCTAATAATAATGCTATTAATGCTATTAATAATGCTATTAATGCTATTAATTATGCTATTAATGCTATTAATGCTAATATTTATCCTATTCATGGTATTATGAATGCTATTAATGCTAATAATAATGCTATTAATGCTATTAATGCTAATAATAATGCTATTAATGCTATTAATAATGTTATTAATGATATTATTAATGCTAATAATGCTATTATTAATGCTATTAATGCTAATAATAATGTTATTAATGCTATTAATAATGCTATTAATGCTATTAATTATGCTATTAATGCTAATATTTCTCCTATTAATGCTATTAATGCTAATAATAATGCTATTAATCTATTAATGCTATTAATGCTAATATTTATCCTATTCATGGTATTATTAATGCTATTAATGCTAATAATAATGCTATTAATGCTATTAATGCTAATAATAATGCGATTAATGCTATTAATAATGTTATTAATGCTATTATTAATGCTAATAATGCTAATAATAATGCTATTAATGCTATTAATAATGCTATTAATGCTATTAATTATGCTATTATTGCTATTAATGCTAATATTTATCCTATTCATGGTATTATTAATGCTAATAATAATGCTATTAATGCTATTAATGCTAATAATAATGCGATTAATGCTATTAATAATTATTAATGCTATTATTAATGCTAATAATGCTATTATTAATGCTATTAATGCTAATAATAATGCTATTAATGCTATTAATTATGCTATTAATGCTAATATTTATCCTATTAATGCTATTAATGCTAATAATAATGCTATTAATGCTATTAATAATGCTATTAATGCTATTAATTATGCTATTAATGGCATTATTAATGCTATTAATGCTAATAATAATGCTATTAATGCTAATAATAATGCTATTAATGCTATTAATAATGTTATTAATGGTATTATTAATGCTAATAATGCCATTATTAATGCTATTAATGCTAATAATAATGCTATTAATGCTATTAATAATGCTATTAATGCTATTAATTATGCTATTAATGCTATTAATGCTAATATGTATCCTATTAATGCTATTAATAATGCTATTAATGTTAATAATAATGCTATTAATGCTATTAATAATGTTATTAATGCTATTATTAATGCTAATAATGCTATTATTAATGCTATTAATGCTAATAATAATGCTATTAATGCTATTCATAATGTTATTTTAATGCTATTATTAATGCTAATAATGCTATTATTAATGCTATTAATGCTAATAATAATGCTATTAATGCTATTAATAATGTTATTAATGCTATTATTAATGCTAATAATGCTATTAATGCCAATAATAATGCTATTAATGCTATTAATACTGTTATTAATGCTCATAATACTGCTAATAATGCTATTAATACTGCTATTACTGCTAATAATAATGCTATGGCTTATATTATTGCTATTGATGATGCGATTATTATTTAAAAATCTTTAAAAAAACAATAAGCATATTTTAGATACCCGATGCATTTGCATCAGGCTAACAGCTATAACTACTATAATCAAATTAATGCACGTTCTAGAATCCCGATGCATTTGCATCGGGCTCACAGCTAGTATATATATATTTTAAATGGAAGAAATGGAGTGAACATAAATAAAAATAATGAGGCAAAAAGCTAGGGGGAAAAAATTGACTCAAACACCAGGCTTACCCAGGGGCACCTGGTAGGGTCAGAACCTATGGTCGCGAGTAGTGGTTGTCAGAGGAACCCAATGGTATATTATGATAACTGTGTAGATCAGCGACGGGCTCTGTTAACAATTGTGGTCATAGAAGAACTGAGTAAAGAAATATAAACCAGACAATAGAGTAAACACATGACCTCAAAAAGGCTCATAAAACAAAAAGGAGAAAACCTGAGGTAGATTGATTACCTGTAACATATGTTCAATTGTGATAGTATCTTACGGGTCTAAATGCCCTTAGGGGGTCCGGCAGAGGGTCTAGAGTCAAAGAGTAAATAAACACCACACAATGCGGTATCACATGAGCATATGTGAATACTACAATATACAGTTATTATAAGACACTGTTATTTGTAATCAAAAGCAAACCTTATTAAATGGGCAGTTTCACCAAAGTATCTAATGAATACTCCCACTACCAGAACCACCTAGTGCGAGGTACAGAAAAATGTTATGAGCATACTACAAGTAAACAATATCATCATTCAGCTATCCCCCATATAACATACTAGTGCAGCACTACCTTAATGAGCAGCAAACACAGGTTACTGGCTCCTATCTGTGCCCCAAGAGTGATGTGAAATGAGAGGAATTAATGGCCTAGAAACAAAGCAAAGACAGTGAATAACTGCTGGACTGAGATATAAAGCCCATACAGAGTCTGGTACCTGTGATACAGCAGCCTGCAGCGTGCTGGGGAGGTGGGGGCGTGCTGCTTACAGTCCCGTGCTTTAAGTAGCGTGTGGCCAGGTGCTGTGCATTACTGAACAGTGTGCAGATCGCTTCCTGCTTCCTGCCACTGGAACGCAGGAAGCGATCTGAAGTGGAACGCAAGCGATCATACTGCGCATGCGCGGGGCGTAACATAGATGTGACGAGTCTGGTGACTGTGAGTCCCGCCTCCCTCTCCGTTCCGTCAATATCTCTGCCAGAAAGAGAAAACAAGCAATTAGTAAGAGAACTAAAGGACATAGGAGCACTGAAAGTAAACCATGATATATAAGACAAATAGGGTAGTATCCACAATAAAGGTGAGTAAGCACAGTGCACAGGTATTGGTCAGTTGATGTCAGTTGCATTAACAATGTTATTGTGTCAGTGTATAAGGACCTGAGATACAAAAGGAGAAACGAGCACCAAACAGCATTGTATTACATATATGCTCCTATATCACAGCACATCTGACCAGTCCCGTGCACCGTGCATCACACCCTAAGTATAGAAAATATGAAAACAATAAGAGTGGTGGTGTAAGGTGAATGGAACTTTAGTTACTGGATGTCTGGCTCGTAGCCTAATATTGTCCAAATGCCCTCTGATGGTTTGTTTGGACACTGCTGTATATGCTTGTATGTGACATCCAATTTCAATTGAAGTACAGAATGGATCAAACATGCAACATTTTGTCACTTGGAAAATCCAATCAGCATTATTACTCACTTTCATCCTCTTAAATAATACAAAAAAAGCACAATTAATTTTGGTTTAGTGATGAGACATTTTGTCTTAGTCTGGTTTTTGGAACAAATACCTAAATCATTCATGTGTATATATTTTAAAGTGCGTGTTTTGGTTGCACGTTTTACAGTTCCTCATCAATAAAACATGTTGCCATATCATCAAACCAAAATGAAGTGTGCTTTTTTTTGTATTATTTAAGAGGATGAGAGTGAGTAATGATGCTGATAGGATTTTCCAAGTGACAAAATCAAACAACATTTCGCTGTTGTTGTTAGAGACCTCATCGAATAACATGGCAATGGTATCCGTGGGTTATCACTTTAACCCCTTTACGACCAATGACGAGTATACTCGTCATGAAAAGATGTCAGTTCCCGCATCATGACGAGTATACTCGTCATGGCTTTGAACTGTCACTGCTTCTAAACGAACAGTGACAGTTCAATTCTAAAAGCTGTCAGTGACAGCTGAGGGTCAGAGGTGTGGGCACCCCTGTTAACCCCCCCCTGCCCAGGACCCCTCCGATCGGCAGTGTAAAACTGAAACTGCCGATCGGAGCGATTCAGACAGATTTACCTCTCCAGGTCTGATTGGAGCTCTCCAATCAGACCCGGAGGGGCCGATCGGCGGTGCCCTCCCCCTACTCACCCCCCTCCCGCTCCAGGACACATGATACCCCCCCCCGGATCACATTTATCTGCCGGCGGGCTGCACACCTGGCGCACCCGCCAGCTATCACCTAAGGCTCCAGCCCCTGCTCCATCCAGCCCCCCCCATGTCCTGTCCCGCCCCCCCTGTGTCCAGCCCCCCCTGTGTCCGGATTCCCCTGTGTCCGGGTTCCCCCCTGTGCCTGCACTCCCCCATACCCGTCCCGCCGTTCTCCTCCTTCTCTCCTCCATGTGCTTTTTCTGCCGGCGGGCTCATGCGCCCGCCGGTCCAGGTGCAGGGCCCCCTCCCCCTGCTCGTACCCCCCCCCCCCCCAGCTGCTACCCCATCCAACCCCCTTGCTCCCCCCCCAAGCCCCACTCACCTATTCCGGCGGGCTGCACGAGCTCGTCAGCCTCCGCTCCTCCTCTGCAGTCTCCGGTGTGGCCCCTCCTCTTCTCAGGGGCTTCTCCTCCTCATCCATCGGTGGGTAAGTATGAATGAATGAATGAATGAATAGATGGATGGGTGGATGGATGGATGGGTGGATGGATGGATGGGTGGGTGGATGGATGGGTGGGTGGATGGATGGGTGGGTGGATGGATGGGTGCGTGCGTGGATGCATGGGTGCGTGCGTGGATGTGCGTGCTTGGAAGTGTGTGCTTGGATGTGCGTGCCTGGATGTGCGTACGTGGATGTGCGTACGTGGATGTGCGTACGTGGATGTGCGTACGTGGATGTGCGTACGTGGATGTGCATACGTGGATGTGCGTACGTGGATGTGCGTGCGTGGATGTGCGTACGTGGATGTGTGCGTACGTGGATGTGTGCGTACGTGGATGTGCGTGGATGTGGATGTACGTGGATGTCTGTGTGGATGTGCGTGGATGTCAGCATGCGTGCGTGGATGTGTGCATGCGTGGATGTGCGTGCGTGGATGTCAGCACGTGGATGTGCGTACGTGGATGTGCGTACGTGGATGTGCGTACGTGGATGTGCGTACGTGGATGTGCGTGCGTGGATGTGCGTACGTGGATGTGTGCGGTGTGTCTCCACATTGGAGCTCCCCCACAAGTGACCCCATTTCGGAAACTAGACCCCCTAAGGAACATATCTAGATGCATAGTAAGCACTTTGAACCCCCAGATGCTTCACAAATTCATCAATAAAAATGAAAAAGCACTTTTTTTTTTCCACACAAATTTTCTTTTTTCATCTTTACAGATCAATTTGTGAAGCACCTGGGGGTAGAAAGTGCTCACTATGCATCTAGATATGTTCCTTTGGGGGTGTAGTTTCCAAAATGGGGTCACTTGTGGGGGAGCTCCAATGTGGAGACACACGGGGACCCTCCAAACGCGACATGGTGTCAGCTAACAATTTGAATGGAAAATGAGCTCAAATTGTTAGCGGACACCATGTCGCGTTTGGAGGGTCCCTGTGTGTCTCCACATTGGAGCTCCCCCACAAGTGACCCCATTTTGGAAACTAGACCCCCAAAGGAACATATCTAGGTACATAGTGAGCACTTTCAACCCCAGATGCTTCACAAATTGATCCGTAATAATGAAAAAATAATTTTTTAGTGGAAAAAAAAGTGCTTTTTCATTTTTTACGGATGAATTTCTGAAGCATATGGGGGTTCAAAGTGCTCACTATGCATCTAGATACGTTCCTTCCGGGGTCTAGTTTCCAAAATGGGGTCACTTGTGGGGGAGCTCCAATGTGGAGATACACAGGGACCCTCCAAACGCGACATGGTGTCCTCTAACAATTTGAGCTCATTTTCCATTCAAATTGTTAGCGGACACCATGTCGCGTATGAAGGGTCCCCGTGTGTCTCCACATTGGAGCTCCCCCACAAATGACCCCATTTTGGAAACTAGACCCCCTAAGGAAGGTATCTTGATGCATAGTGAGCACTTTGAACCCCTAGATGCTTCACAAATTAATCCATAAAAATTAAAAAACACTTTTTTTTTCACAAAAAAATTCTTTTTGCCTACATTTTTTCAGTTTCACATGGGCAAAGGGATCAAATACATCCCAAAATTTGTTGGACAATTTCTCCTGAGTACATCGATATCTCATATGTGGTCATAAACCACTGTTTGGGCGCACGGCAGGGCTCAGAAGTGAAGGAGCGCCATTTCACTTTTTGAATGGAAAATTGGCTCTAAAATTCAAATTGCGCTCCCTCCCTTCTGAGCCCTGCTGTGCGCCCAAACAGTGGTTTATGACCACATAAGAGGTATCGGTGTACTCAGGAGAAATTGCCCAACAAATTTTAGGATGCATTTTATCCTGTTGCCCATGTGAAAATGAAAAAATTGAGGCTAAAAGAACATTTATGTTACAAAAATTAAAATGTCCATTTTTTCCTTCAACTTCATTTTAGTTCCTGTGAAGCACCTGAAGGGTTAATAATCTTCTTGAATATAGTTTTGAGTAGCTTGAGGGGTGCAGTTTTTGGAATGGTGTCACTTTTGGGTGTTTTCTGTCATGTACACCCCTCAAAGGGACTTCAAATGTGATGTGGTCACTAAAAAATTGGTTTTGTAAATTTTGCTGGAAAAATGAATAATTGCTGATGAACTTTGAACCCTTATAACGTCCTACCAAATTTTTTTTTTTCTTCCAAAATTGTGCTGATGTGAAGTAGACATGTGGGAAATGTTATTTATTAACTATTTTGTGGCACATAACTTTCTGGTTTAGCAGAATAAAAATTAAAAATGTGAAAATTGCTAAATTTTCAAAATTTTTGCAAAATTTTTTATTTTTTCACAAATAAACGCAAAAATTATCGACCTAAATTTAATACTAACATGAAGCCCAATATGTCACGAAAAAACAATCTCAGAATCGCTAGGATCCAATGAAGCGTTCCAGAGATATTACCTCATAAAGGGAGAGTGGTCAGAATTACAAAAAATGGTCCGGTCATTAAGCTGCAAAGTGACTCGGTCCTTAAGGGGTTAAAGCATTGTTCTCACATTTCATCTTCAGAAGCACACATATGCACAGCTCACTGGCTTCCTGTTTGCAGAGGGGGTATGGCCCTGAAAATTGACAGTTTCAACCAAATGCATGCTGCGTGATTCATCAGGTATCCATAGAGATATAATCACAGCCTGAGCACAGGGTTACATTCTGTTAATGTTATGCGCTCCAGTTTCAAGCGGATTCGTCAGTCTTATGGCTGACGCAGGTCTGACCCTAGCCTAACGGTATGAAAGGAGTACAAGAGCACTAAAGGTGTCTGGATCATGCTCTCCAGCAATCTGACTAGATTTGGATAAGCATTAACAAGCTTTATTAAAAAGTGAGAATTTAACAATCAAATTAAAAAATATCTATTCTTGAGAACAGAGAGGATTTTTACATTAATTATTGTATTGTATTTTTTACATTGTTCTCTGCTTTAATTATTATATTGCATTTTTTTACATTGATTCTCCACTTTAATTACTATATTGTATTTATTACATTGTTTCTCTGCTTTAATTATTGTATTGTATCTTTATAATTGTTACATATGACCGTTTCTTTATGAACCAATCAATTGTAAAGCGCTACGGAATATGTTGGTGCTATATAAATAAAGATTATTATTATTATTGAATGAAAAGTTTTTTGTATTTACAAGTACTTTACAATTTTAACCATTAGAGATATTAAGACTAAGGCCCCTTTCACATCAGCGGCTTTTGAAATTCGCGGCAGATGCGGTGAAAAAAACACATCTGCCACAATTACCGCATAACCACTGCACTTACGGCACAGTTTCGGAAAGCCCCATGCAATGTCTATGGGGCTAGCGGTAAGGGTGCGCCAAGTGCGGTTTGGGCACTTGTGGCAGGTGCGGCCATGAAAAAAAACTGCGGTCAGCTGCGTTTTTTTTGCTGCCGCACCTGCCACAAGTGCCGATACCGCACTTGCCACACCTGCCGCAAGCCCCCATAGACTTTGCATGGGGCTTGCCGCACCTGTGCCGCAAGTGCAGCGGTTATGCGGTAATTGCGTCAGATGCGGTTTTTTCACCGCATCTGCTGCGATTTAAAAAAAAACGCTGATGTGAAAGTACCCTAAAGCCAGTCCTACACATTCTTTGGCAGTTGGTGGATTTATGACTCCTTTGAGTGTAGGATTACTGATTTGGTTGGACATTCTGACTATACATTTCTTGCATCATTATGTCCTTGGTTTCCCCACCTATACTTATAGGAGTTGATGGCCATGGTAATTCAAATAATGTCTAAAATACCCACACAGAACCTGGTATGGAATGGACATACAGAGCATTTTTCCATATCCCTATGCTAGTCAGAGAAAAATACCACCCTATCATCTGGCTTTTACACAGGCTGGGTCACATTGTGCACCAGCCAATCACAGCCATGTGAGAATTGGAAAACTGTTGTGGAGAAGTTGGAGAACTTAATTTCGCCGTCTTCTCCAATGTTTGTGTTTGTGTATATCGAACTGTACTTGGATGACATCTGACTGTAGTCCAATGTTTTGCATGCACCCAAAGAATTGTATGGGCACGTGCTGTCCGATATATACTGCCAATCGCATCATAGAGCAATTTTTTTCTCATGCTGTCTCTGCCTCATTAGTAAAAAAGTGGTACTCGGCACTGTTCCATAGTATAACATTGGAGTGAGTGCTATCTGATAACCATCGCATAGCACTCGTACAAGTTATACACTAGTTAAACACTATTGTGAACTAACCCTAAATCTCAATTCTGCCTTTACAATGGGGATTTATTTTCACTGGTAGATAACGCACAAAAAATACAAGCAACTACTCGTACACAAATTGAACTGCTGCCTAATTTCAGAATAAACATAATAAGGTTTATTACTGCAAAAATTAATGACAGCATTATGTTGACATTACAAAATGTTCAGCAAACACTGGGGAAGCATGAAAATTAAAGTTGAATTCTGGCAGAATGTGATGTTTGCTTAGATGTTCTGATTTGAGGTGTGATGTTTTTATGCAAATTAACCATAAAATATATGTTATATAAGAGCTACCTGCAAACAAGTCTATACAGCCCCATGACAGTTCACGACACTCATGTTGGGCATCTAGTTTTAAGAATGAGTTTGAAGACATTTGTCCTTCTGGGTCTTCTTGTCATCCTTCTTCACCTCTCTTCATGCTCGGGTGAGTTTAGCATCAGTGTATTCTTTCTTCATTTGTAAAGCAGATTCTCTAAATTGGAAAATGACAACCTTATACATTATTTTTACCGAGTTTGCAGTTTAAGGACTTCAATGACCAAACAAGGCAAATGTTTGGTCAAATGTTTCTCCTTTAAAAGCTGGATTTTATTTTTATATTGTGCCATAGACGTATCCATCATCGTATCATGACCAGTTTTTTTGTTTAACAGCCTGTATTTTCATGGAGCATATAGAATATATTTAAAACAGTTTTTTTGTGGAATTAAAAATTGCATTGAAGCAATTTAAGTTTTCAAATGTAATATTTACATTATCATCTTTTAGTTTTTATTTGGTGGGGTAGTCTGATTCAGGCAATACCATATATATCTATCGATATACAGTTGTGGCCAAAAGTATTGACACCCCTGCAATTCTGTCAGATAATACTCAGTTTCTTCCTGAAAATGATTGCAATCACAAATTCTTTGGTATTATCTTCATTTAATTTGTCTTCAATGAAAAAACACAAAAGAGAATGAAGCAGAAAGCAAAACATTGATCATTTCACACAAAACTCCAAAAATGGGCCAGACAAAAGTATTGGCACACTCAGCCTAATACTTGGTTGCACAACCTTTAGCCAAAATAACTGCGATTAACCGCTTCCAGTAACCATCAATGAGTTTCTTACAATGCTCTGCTGGAATTTTAGACCATTCTTCTTTGGCAAACTGCTCCAGGTCCCTGATATTTGAAGGGTGCCTTCTCCAAACTGCCATTTTTAGATCTCTCCACAGGTGTTCTATGGGATTCAGGTCTGGACTCATTGCTGGCCACCTTAGAAGTCTCCAGTGCTTTCTCTCAAACCATTTTCTAGTGCTTCTTGAGGTGTGTCATTGGGTCATTGTCCTGCTGGAAGACCTATGACCTCTGAGGGAGACCCAGCTTTCTCACACTGGGTCCTACATTATGCTGCAAAATTTGTTGGTAGTCTTCAGACTTAATAATGCCATGCACCCGGTCAAGCAGTCCAGTGCCAGAGGCAGCAAAACAACCCCAAAACATCAGGGAACCTCCGCTATGTTTGACTGTAGGGACTGTGTTCTTTTCTTTGAATGCCTCGTTTTTTCTCCTGTAAACTCTATGTTGATACCTTTGCCCAAAAAGCTCTACTTTTGTCTCATCTGACCAGAGAACATTCTTCCAAAACGTTTTAGGCTTTCTCAGGTAAGTTTTGGCAAACTCCAGCCTGGCTTTTTTTTTTCTCGGGGTAAGAAGTGGGGTCTTCCTGGTTATCCTACCATACAGTCCCTTTTCATTCAGACGCCGACGGATAGTACGGGTTTACACTGTTGTACCCTCGGACTGCAGGGCAGCTTGAACTTGTTTGGATGTTAGTCGAGGTTCTTTATTCACCATCTGCACAATCTTGTGTTGAAATCTCTCGTCAATTTTACTTTTCCGTCCACATCTAGGGAGGTTAGCCACAGTGCCATGGGCTTTAAACTTCTTGATGACACTGCGCACTGTAGACACAGGAACATTCAGGTCTTTGGAAATGGACTTGTAGCCTTGAGATTGCTCATGCTTCCTCACAATTTGGTTTCTCAAGTCCTCAGACAGTTCTTTGGTTTTCTTTCTTTTCTCCATGCTCAATGTGGTACACACAAGGACACAGGACAGAGGTTGAGTCAATTTTAATCCATGTCAACTGGCTTCAAGTGTGATTTAGTTATTGCCAACACCTGTTAGTTGCCACAGGTAAGTTACAGGTGCTGTTAATTACACAAATTAGAGAAGCATCACATGATTTTTCTAACAGTGCCAATACTTTTGTCCACCCCGTTTTTTATGTTTGGTGTGGAATTATATCCAATTTGGCTTTAGGACAATTCTTTTTGGGTTTTTTTCATTGAAGACAAATTAAACGAAGATAATAATACCAAAGAATTTGTTAATGCAATCATTTTCAGGAAGAAACTGAGTATTATCTGGCAGAATTGCGGGGGTGTCAATACTTTTGGCCACAACAGTACATGTATATCTATATATATACAGATATTTATATATATATATATATATATATATTATATATATAACTGTCTAATGTTCTCTGTCTGTCAAGGAAATCGTGCGCTAGCGCTGATTGGTCCGCCCAGCCGGGCTCGACCAATCAGCGACGTGGGATTTCTGTACACAGAAAGAGACAGAACAAAAGATGGCGGCTGCTAGTGCGGCCGCAGCGGACTCCCACCGCAGCCTCACTGCAGCCTCATGGACACCAACCCCCGCCACGAGCCACCCACTGATACCGGGGACAGGGGGCTGCCGGGGCTCCCAGGGTGCAGGGAGCAACGGGAGCGTGAATCGTGCGGCTCCTCCACACTCTCCTTCTTCCTATGGCTGCACAATCTGTCACGGCCCTTTGGAGCCTCTGCACACATACTCTGTGCTTGCCAGGGGCGGTGACAGACTGTGCGGCCCTAGGATGATCCCGGGTGTCAGCCGTCTCCTGTCAGTGCAGCTGGGTGGGTCCTCCCCCACCCCACCGCTTTGTCCACCTTGCTCCTCCCCCCGCCGCTCTGTGCTCCGTCCTCCCCCTGCTGCTCCATCCTCCCCCTGCCTGTGCCGCTCCATCCTCCCCCACCCCACCGATACCTTCTCCATCCTCCATCCTCCTCCCCCTTGCCGCTCCGTCCTCCCTCCTCCCCCCACCACTCCGTCCTCCCCCTACCTGTGCCACACCTTCCTCCATCCTCCTCCCCCCTGCCACGCTGTCCTCCCATACACATACATGTTCCATTTGTAAGCAGTATATGTGACTTTTCACATGTCCATGTTTCTTTGCAAAACATATGTCTGTGCAAAAATCATTGAGACGTCCTTTTTTCATGGATGAAAATTACCAATATAAGTCTCTGGGTCCATAAAAATCACGGATTGCGCATGGACGATATCAGTGCATCCGTGTACCATCAATATACTGACCATGAATAACATTGCAAAGCATAGAAGAAACTTTGTAATTTATTTATCCAGCCATTAAAAACACTGATAAAACAATGATGGCAAAAACAGATACTTGGACAGTATTCTTATCCAAAACACTGATTATAATCCTCCCTTTTTTTGTGTATATAAACAGACAAATTCTGAATGGATCTAAGAGCTTTTTTTGTTGGATTACTTGATTCTTTCTTTGTGGTTTATTTTATCACATTTCTTTCCATTTTTTAGGACACATGACAAACAAAAAGCAGAATTTCATGCATTATTTTTTTACATTGTTCTTTATGAAGCTTACCAAGCAACTTAAATAATGTGATAATTTTATTGTGGGGATGTCATGGACATGGTGATGCCAATCATATCCTGCATCTTTCTCGGAAGATGTTCGACTGAACTTTGCAGTCATCCTCTGCAAAAAAAAAATAAAAATGGAATATAGCTTTGTTATTGAAGGAGTTAAAATTTTATCACTAATCCCAACCATTATAGCTGTTATTTCACACTTAAAAACCTGATTTAGATATACCCACTTGTCATCAATGAATGGGGAAGTTTGTGGTTACTAAGGGCTAAATTCATCCCTAAAATTGACCGTGCAGTGTTTCTATGCCAATAGTATGTTAAAGTAGCTTCATGCTTATGTAAATTATTGCTTTACTATTTATGTGTTAAATTGACAAGGTGACATATTTGCTGTATTGAGCTGTGCTACCTTTGAGATATGGATGGATATGATAAAAACATACAATCACTGCATTCAGGGGTGGATTATAATGAGGACAATCTGGGCTACTGTCTGAGTTCTGAGGCTCTGTGGGGGCCAATGGCTCTAAGAATAATGGTCCCTATTATAATCCACATTATCACAATCCACATCCACATCTGCAGGTCATTTAATAGATGCTGGGCCCACCCTGCTGCATGACATTTAGCAGGACGTACTCAGCATACAAAGTGCGGGTACGTCTCCTGAAGCCAATACTACCTTCTTCTGAAGAGGAGCTGCTGATGACGTCGCTACTGGGCAGCATGCTTGAAGCCTGTGGGAGAAACAGCATCAGCCTCAGCTCAATTTGGAGTGCACATCGCTAGCTACTGCCTGCGCTGGGTCTACCACTACTTATATATAGTATGTATGTATGGTATATATGTGGCAGACTGGAAGTGACAGCAGCACTCTATATCTAAGGATAGGGGGTCAATATTGTAATTTTAAAAATTTGTGAATAAAATGTGGGGGATAGGAGTGGATTGAAACTATATGGAGAATGCCCCTGCATGTTGTGTGCCCCTCCACCTTGGACATTTTGCTTGCATCATATATTTATATAGATACATGATGTAAGCAAAATTTCCAAGGTGGAGTGACACATAGTGTGCAGGGGTATTTTTCATGAAGTTATACATACAGTAGTAATACATAATGAACTGTGTGTTAGAGTCAGGGCCTGTCTCAAACAAGTTGTTAACCTGTTAATTACCACTGTCAAACTCTGACAGCAGCATTTAAAATGGATACCCATCAGCCAGTGGCGTAACTACCGGCATAGCAGACGTAGCGGTCGCTTTGGGGCCCGGCGCTTGTGGGGGGCCCGGACCCAGCGCCGCTACGCTGCAATCCGGTCAGCTGCGCCTGCGATTAGTACTTATCCCTGCCACTGCCGGCTGCCGCTCTGTACCGGCTCCGGCTTCATCCGACTTCTTCCTGTTTGTGACAGGCGGGCGCAGGCAATGACGTCATTGCCTGTGAGCCGGAGGAGGAAGCAGGAAGTCCCGGAGGAGCGTGGTGTCAGAGCGGCGACAGGGGCAGGGATAAGTAAGTATATAATGATGCATGGATGTATTTCTTTACAGGTGTGCAGCAGCAAGGGGGGGGGGCCTGTATACCACCACTGGGGCTGCTGTATATACCACCACTGGGGCTGCTGTATATACCACCACTGGGGCTGCTGTATATACCACCACTGGGGCTGCTGTATATACCACCCCTGGGGCTGCTGTATATACCACCACTGGGGCTGCTGTATATACCACCACTGGGGCTGCTGTATATACCACCACTGGGGCTGCTGTATATACCACCACTGGGGCCTCTATATACCACCACTGGGGCTGCTGTATATACCACCACTGGGGCTGCTGTATATACCACCACTGGGGCTGCTGTACATACCACCACTGGGGCTGCTGTATATACCACCACTGGGGCCTGTATATACCACCACTGGGGCCTATATATACCACTGGGGCTGCTGTATATACTGCTGGGGCCTGTATATACTACTGGGGAGGTTGCTGTAATACTGCTGGGGCCTGTATATACCACTGGGGAGGCTGCTGTATACCACTGGGGCTGCTGTAAATACTGCTGGGGCCTGTATATACCACTGGGGAGGCTGCTGTATACCACTGGGGCTGCTGTATATACCACTGGGGAGGCTGCTATATACCACTGGGTCTGCTGTATATACTGCTGGGGCCTGTATATACCACTGGGGAGGCTGCTGTATACTACCACTGGGGGCTGCTGTATACTACCACTGGGGGGGCTGCTGTATACTACCACTGGGGAGGCCTGTATACCACTGGGGGGGCCTGTATACCACACTGCTGGGGGCTGTATACCTGTGCTGGGGTCCACCCTCAGCTTATACACGAGTCAATAGGTTTTCCTAGGTTTTGGAGGCAAAAGTAGGGGGGTCGGCTTATACACGGGTCGGCTTATACACGAGTATATACGGTAAACTGGGTGGCATCAGACTGTTAACACCGATTTGGTAAGGGGGTGTGTCTTGAAGGGGCATGTCATTGGGGGCGTGTCTTGGAGGGGGCCCCGTTCAAAAGTTTGCTATGGGGCCCTGCCAGTTCTAGTTACGCCCCTGCCATCAGCACACTTGTGTTGCAATCGCTCAGATGATCACAGGTATAGTTTCCCAAGGGAACTACATAAAGAACAGTTGGAAGTAAAGAAATAAATGCAATAAAAAATATGAAAAAATAATAGAAAAGTTGAAATCATCCCTCTTTTCTCCCAATAAAACTAATATATTTTTTAAATAAAACACACATGTGGTATCGCCATATTTAGAAAAGTCTGATCTGTCAAGATATAATAATAATAAACTCAATCGGTAAATCACTTACAGCAGAATTCAATCACACAGACTGGGGGGCTTGCAGTTCCACATGCCTATCGCTCTCCCCTATAACTCGTCAATGGATGCACAAACAGACGGATTATATTAAGGGCAATCTTGACTACCACCTGAAAAGAACCCATGGTCAGAGTGCCCCTTTCAAAAGGATTTGTGCACTGCCATCAAAAGCTCTGCTGTCGGCAATACAGAATGTCAGCTAAGCTCCAGGGGAGATCCCATTGAGGCTCATACAGGGAGCTATGTGAGGGCCCATATATTATATAGGAGACTATGTGGGGGCTCATCCGCTATATAGTAGACTAAGTGGCTGCTCATACTGTATAAAGGGGCTTTGTGTGTGCTCCAGCTGTACACAGGGGCTATTGATGTATACATGAACTATATGGATCTCCTGCTCTATATAGGGGGCTATGTGTGGGGTCTTGCTGTAAATAGGTGGCTATGTGTGGGCTCCTGCTTGATCCAGGGGGCTATGTTTGGGCTCCTACTGTACCCAAGGGGCTATGTGTGGGTTACTACTGTATCCAAGTGGCTATGTGTGGGCTCCTTCTGTATCCAGGGGGCTATGTGTGGGTTCCTGCTGTATCCAGTGGGCTATATGTTGGCTCCTGCTGTATACAGGGGTGCTATGTGTGGGATTCTGCTGTATCCAGGGGGCTATGTGTGGACTCCTAATGCATAGGGAGGCTGTGTGTGAGCTCGAAATGCAGAGAGAGGCTATGTGTGGGCTTTTGCTATATAGGGACTGTATGTGGGTTTCTACTGCATGCAGAGGGCTAAATGTGGGCTCCTGCTGCACACATGGGCTATGTGTGGGCTCCTGCTGCATACAGGGGCTATGTGTAGGCTCCTGCTGTATCCAGGGGTCTATTTGTGGGCTCGTGCTGCAAACAGGGGCTATGTGTGGGTTCCTGCTGCATATGGTGGCTATGTGAGGGCTCCTGCTGCTTACAGGGGCTATGTGTGGGGTCCTCCTGCATACAGGGGCTATGTAAGGGCTCCAGTAGTATACAGGGGCTATATGTGGATATGTATGAGCAATATATGTGGAAAGATTAATGTACATGAGTAATCCATAGAATAATCTGTAAGAAATAGCATGTATAAAACAGTACATTCTGTTTTTAAAGCATATGTCCTAAAATTGCTGGTATGAGATTGATCTGTAAACTAAACGTAATTTGATTTTAGTGTTCAGTGCAATATGAAGCTAATAAAACCTTTATCCCATACATCTACAGGTGAAAAACATTATTAATAACTATTTTAAGATGATAGAGAAAAGCAATTGTATTCTTTTATTTTATTTTGATTTAGGTGAAGCTTTGAAGCTTAGAATAGTTTACAGGCAACCAACAAGCAGGATTTACACATGTGAAGGTAGTGCAGTGCCATACTGGTGCTAGGATAGTGAATAAAATCATACCTTCAATTTCTAGATTCGCTCTTTCATTGCTGTAAAATGTTTTATCAAAGGTCCTGAAATCACAGCAGCAGTTGATTGACATGAGCAACAGAGTCGGGACTATGTGGGTCAGGACTTCTTTTGTTATTCCTCCCATGTGTGTCCTGCTTGCCTCCATCTAATTAGCTCTCCCCTGCAGTCTAGTGCATGTGCATTATAATGATGCTAAATTTCATTCACACTTCACTAACATGGCAGCAAAGTCAGCGAATGCAAAGATCACAGAGTCCGGCACCATTTTAGTGAAGATGCTATTTTGCTTTGGTCATGTCCGCTGCTCCTGTCTCCTCGTCAGCTTTTCATATGTGTGAGTAGCTGGTTGGGGTGGGGCCTCCTCTGCTCTTGTGACCATGCGCGCTCCTGCTGAATGCGAAAGTGCATAGGCCCTTGCTCAACAGGAGCAGTGATCGCGACAGGACAATGTCTTCACTAAAATAGTGCTAGAGACAGTGATCTACATATGTGCTGACTTCGACGCAATATTAGTAAAGTGTAAATGAAATTCATCAACATCATAATATGCACATGCCAGATTGCAGTATAATGTTGGCGAGGGGTGAGGTAATTAGAAAAAAAGCAAGCAGAACCTACAAGGGAAGGATAATAAAAGAAGATCCGGCCCACATAGTCTTGCCATATGAAAGAGTTTCCACACCACCTGATGCAGCTAGAGCAAATGCATTGGCATAAGTTCCAGAGATGTGCGGTCCGGACACTACGGCTTGTATTAGAGCTCAGCTGCTTCCCATTTAGGGCAATCCCCCGATGCTTAGGTGTTGCAGCCATATAGACAATGTTCAACATATGAAATAGAAAAATATAGGCGGCACTCACCGGTAGCTGGGTTTCAGTATTCTTTAATGCTTACTTTTCAGTACATTAAAAGTTCCAGTGCGGTGGGGATAGGGAGTGAGGAGCTGGTGGAATGACGGCACCATTTCGTGGTGAGTAACCACTTTGACGGGTTCCTGTCGAAGTGGTTACACACCACGAAACGGTGCCGTCGTTCTGCCGGCTCTTCACTCCCTCTCCCCGCCGCACTGGAACTTTTAATGTACTGAAAAGTATGCATTAAAGAATACTGAAACCCAGCTACCCGTGAGTGCCGCCTATATTTTTCTATTTCATATGAAATGCATTGGCATATTGTATTGGATAAATGAGCGTTAAGAGCTTATGGATAGCAATAGTTGGTGCATGTGCAACGGTCGCAAGGGCCGGGGTACCCAGACACTCTGGGGTATCAGTCTGTTTACTAGTCATGGTGGCAACCCCATATTTTGTGACCCTGACTGAGCAAGAAAAGGGAATATTTACAGGGGAAAATGAACTCTAATATGATGCCAGTCGTGGTTTCTGATCGGAATGACCAGTGCTGCTTGTAGTGACCCCGGGTAGTAGGTGTTGTTGCAGCTAGTTGTATCACTCCCCACGGATGGAGTGGGCCCCAGGGCTTGATATGAAAGCTAATGTGGATGATGGTGGTAGATGTTGGTGGAGAGAGGCACAGAAGGAGTAGACAGACACAGGGGTTGCAGTTCTTACCAGTCTCTTTACTGTAGCTTAGTTAGGTGCCAACCCAGCCAGGGAACTGTGCTCTCCCAGATTGCAGCTTAGCGAGCTCTCAAGCAGACCAGGTACACTCCACTGAGACACCATTCATAATGCTTTCCATAGTAACATAGTAACATAGTAACATTGTTTTTAAGGTTGAAGGAAGACTTTAAGTCCATCTAGTTCAACCCATAGCCTAACATGTTGATCCAGAGGAAGGCAAAAAAAAAACCATGTGGCAACACTAAGCTCCACATTGGGGGAAAAAATTCCTTCCTGACTCCAGATACGGCAATCAGACTAATTCCCTGGATCAACGCCCTACAAAGAATCTAGTATGTATAACTGGTAATATTATAGTTTTCAAGAAAGGCATTCAGGCCCTTCTTAAATGTTAGTAGTGACTCACTCATTACAACAGCATGTGGCAGAGAGTTCCATAGTCTCACTGCTCTTACAGTAAAGAATCCGCGTCTGTGATTATGATTAAACCTTCTTTCCTCCAGACGTAGAGGATGCCCCCTTGTCCCAGTCTCAGGCCTAAGAGTAAAGAGATCATTAGAAAGGTCTCTGTACTGTCCCCTCATATATTTATACATTATTATAAGATCACCCCTAAGCCTTCGTTTTTCCAAGCTAAATAACCCCAAGTTTAATAACCTGTCTTGGTATTGCAGACCCCTTAGTCCTCTAATGACTTTTGTCGCTCTTCTCTGGACCCGCTCTAGTTCAGCTATGTCTTTCTTATACACCGGAGACCAGAATTGTACACAGTATTCTAAGTGTGGTCGCACTAGTGACTTGTATAGAGGTAAAATTATGTTCTCCTCATGAGCATCTATGCCTCTTTTAATGCATCCCATTATTTTATTTGCCTTTGCAGCAGCTGCCTGACACTGGCCACTAACTGTGAGTTTGTCATCTACCCATACACCCAGGTCTTTTTCAGTGACAGTTTTGCCCAGTGTTTTACAATTAAGCACATAATTATACCTTTTGTTTCCTCTGCCCAAGTGCATAACTTTACATTTATCCCCATTAAAGCGCATTTGCCATTTAGCAGCCCAAGCTTCTAGTTTACATAAATCCTCTTGTAATATAAAATTGTCCTCCTCTGTATTGATTACCCTGCAGAGTTTAGTGTCATCTGCAAATATTGAGATTCTACTCTGTATGCCCCCTACAAGGTCATTAATAAATATATTAAATAGAAGCGGGCCCAACACTGACCCCTGTGGTACCCCACTGTTAACTGTGACCCATTCTGAATGTGTTCCTTTAATAACCACCCTTTGTTTCCTATCACTAAGCCAGTTCTTAACCCACTTACACATATTTTCCCCTATCCCCATTGCCCTCATTTTATGTATCAACCTTTTGTTTGGCACCGTATCAAAAGCTTTTGAAAAGTCCATATACACCACATCCACTGCATTTCCTTGGTCCAGTCCAGAACTTACTTCTTCATAGAAGCTTATCAGATTAGTTTGACAGGAACGGTCCCTCGTAAAACCATATTGATAATGGGTCATGAGGTTATTTTTCTTCAGATACTCCAGTATAGCATCTCTTAGAAAACCCTCGAGGATTTTACCCACCGTAGAGGTTAAGCTTACTGGCCTATAATTTCCAAGTTCAGTTTTTGTCCCCTTTTTGAATATTGGCACCACATTTGCTATACGCCAGTCCTGTGGTACAGACCCTGTTATTATGGAATCTTTAAATATAAAAAATAATGGTCTATCTATGACAGTACTTAATTCCTGCAGCACTCTGGGGTGTATCCCATCCGGGCCCGGGGATTTGTCAATTTTAGTGATTTTTAGACGATGCCGTACTTCCTCTTGGGTTAAGCAGGTGACATTTAATTGAGACTTTTTGTTATCACTGATCATATTGTCTGTCATGGGATTTTCTTGTGTAAATACTGTTGAAAAAAAGTCATTTAGCATATTGGCTTTTTCCTCATCCTCATCCACCATTTCACCCAGACTATTTTTAAAGGGGCCAACACCATCATTTTTTAGTTTCTTACTATTTATGTAGTTAAAAAATATTTTGGGATTCTTTTTACTTTCTCTGGCAATGAGTCTCTCTGTCTCAATCTTTGCTGCCTTGATTTGCTTTTTACAAATGTTATTTAATTTTCTGTATTTATTTAATGCTTCATCACTACCTACTTGCTTTAATTCCCTAAATGCTTTCGTTTTGTCACATATTGCACTTCTTACCGCTTTATTTAGCCATAGTGGTTTCCTCCTATTTCTAGCATGCTTATTCCCATAGGGTATATATTGTGCACAGGTCCTATTCAGGATGCTAATAAACATCTCCCATTTGTGTTGTGTACTTTTATGTCTCAGGACATCGTCCCAGTTTATTGCACTAAGATCATCTTTCAACCGATGGAAATTTGCCTTCCTGAAGTTTAGTGTCCTTGTAGCCCCTCTACTACGCATCTTAGTAAAGGATACTTGAAAGCTTATTAAGTTATGATCACTATTACCCAAGTGACCTCCAACCCGTATATTTGATATGCGGTCCGGCCTGTTGGTTAATATTAGGTCCAGCAGTGCCCCCCTTCTTGTTGGGTCCTGAACCAGTTGTGAAAGGTAATTGTCTCTCATAGTTTTCAAAAACTTATTACCTTTGCTGGAACTGCAGGTTTCTGATCCCCAATGTATTTCAGGGTAGTTGAAGTCCCCCATAATAATGACTTCTCCCTGAGTCGCTGCTTCATCTATTTGCTTTATGAGGATATTCTCCTCCACTTCCATTATTGTTGGGGACTTATAACAAACCCCTATCAGTAATTTATTATTTTTTCCCCCTCCCCTTATCTCCACCCACAGGGACTCTACATTTCCATTAGATGCACCTATATTATCACGCAGGATGGGTTTTAAGGATGATTTTACGTATAAACATACACCTCCTCCTCGCCTATTTGTACGGTCATTTCTGAACAGACAATAGCCCTGTAAATTAACAGCCCAGTCATGGCTCTCGTCCAGCCAAGTCTCCGAAATCCCCACCATGTCATAATTATTTTCCAACAAAATCAATTCTAATTCCTCCATTTTGTTGGTGAGGCTTCTGGCATTAGTGAACATGCACTTTATGCATCTCTCTTTACCTCTATTCCTTCCTACTAGATTGACTGTTCTAACCCCACCCCCCATGCCACCCCCAATTTTATTACTTGTGCCCAGGTTACTGTTTACACTATCTTCCCCTCCTATACAATGAATACCCTTCCCCCAATCCCTAGTTTAAACACTCCTCCAACCTTCTAGCCATTTTCTCCCCCAGCACAGCTGCACCCTCCCCATTGAGGTGCAGCCCGTCCCTAGCATAGAACCTGTAGCCAACAGAGAAGTCGGCCCAGTTCTCCAGGAACCCAAACCCCTCCTTCCTACACCAATTCCTGAGCCACTTATTTATCTCCCTAATCTCCCTTTGCCTCTCTGGTGTGGCACGTGGTACAGGCAGTATTTCAGAGAATACTACCTTGGAGGTCCTTGTCTTAAGCTTGCAGCCTAATTCCCTGAAATCATCTTTAAGGACCTTCCACTTACCTCTAACTTTGTCATTTGTGCCAATGTGCACCATGACCGCTGGGTCCTCACCTTTCCATGCTGCTCTTTCCTTCCTACACTGTTCTCCTCTCTTCCCCTGCGCCTTTGTGCTACTAGTCCCGAGGCAGGCGACTGCGGGCCCTGCTGAGCAATAGCCTGGCACATCCTCTTGACCATAGGTAGGCACTGTGCCTGGAAGTGTACACGGTGTTGGCCACAGCACCTGCAGTTCTGCGACCTCCGGTTTCCTGGCTTATCATAAGTTTTCACACCAGATTGGGGCCGCTCCCCTCATGCAGCTAGTTCCTATACCACAACCTGGAAGTCGACTGTAGATTCAGGGTTCTCTGAACTGGGGTTTACTCGGCCGAACCACCCACTGGTCCTGTTAATCCCCAGCTCCAGTGACCCCTAGAACTCCATCTTGCTGGTCCTGCTTCCTCTCTCTCTAACTCACTCCTCCCACCCGTTAGTCCTATTCCTCCCTCCAACATGTAGATGTGGTCTTCCCTCTAGAGGAGTTTCTTCCATCTGGCATTTCCTTGGCCAGGAGTTAGAATGGGTGTTGGGCAGGTGGTTGGGTGTCTCAGCTTTGTGTCCCCATCTTACCTGAGAGCAGTGGCACCACACCAGTGGAGTAGGGGCAGTACCACCTTGGCGACTAAGACGCAGGGGCGCCACATTACCCCCTGGTTAAACACAGCATGTCCGCAGGCTGCAAAACAGTTACAAGAGGTTAGGTACAAACATGCAATATTATGTATCTGCAGACCAGCAAATAACTTTTTTCATTTATGGAAGGCACATTTCTTAAACGTTACATTATCAAAAGTAGAAAAAAGTCCAAAAAAGGCAAAATATTCAGCAGTTCGCCTGCAACAACACTCAGGCAGCGCGTTACATTACAGGATTCACATAGCTCCTCTAGCAGCTTCTGCAGCGTTGCCAGTGCAACGCATCACACTGTAGCAATTTAGTGCAAACTGGTGGGAACCACCTTAAACGTCCTTAAACTTCATCCGTGGGCATGGCTACAGGGAACAAAAACCATAAGGACCTTAGTCTTCATCCATGCCGGCAGCTTTTGAGGTCAGAGGATAAGTGCAAAAGTTCTTGTAAAGTGCAATGGGTTCCTGAGTTGCATCTTAGGGTACCTTTACACGTCGCAACATTGCATGCAATTTCACTTGCAACTTACTGATTGCAGTGAAATCATGGACACATTGTTCCCTTTTGTTGCCGTATACAAATGTAACAATGTGTCCATGATTTCACTGCAACCAGTAAGTTGCAAGTGAAATTGCATGAATGTTGCGATGTGTAAAGGTACCCTTAGGGTATTGGCCCGAAAAGCAACAAGAGGCATCTTAAGAAGTGCAACTATGTACAAAGAATTGTCTTGGTCACCATATAGTCATGTGGCCCAATTGTCCATCATTAAATTATTAACAACACCAAGCCAGTTAATCTATTATATACTATTATATACATTTCTTTTCTAATACCAAGCCAGGTTATCGACATTCTATTATGTACAACTGGTTAATAAAACATGAGATCTTTACTCCTTGCCTCCACAAGGACGAGGGGTCTGGCATCCAATATTGATATTGCAATGCGATGTATTAGCAAACTGATAACCCCCATATCCATGCCACGCCCCAATCTCCTCCATGTGCCGCACTATCCCGCACAGCCTGGCCGGTGTCAACGAGGTGGTACGGCTTCCCCAGATTGTTGGGGGTTACTGTTACTTCCTTGGCTGTCGGTTTCTTCAATTCTGCACTGGGGTGAACAGCCGCTGGCGCCGGATCCACCACTGCCACAAAGTTTTTTTACTTCCAGCGCATACCACCCTTTCTGTCCAAAGTGGCTGATATACTCTACCCATTCCCCCGGGTAGAGATTCCGTCCGGGAGCTCTTCATGTCAGGTGGCTTTCTACGTCCCTCTTGTTGACAAACACTTCATTAATTAGGTGGTGGTCTTTGATAAACCCCCACCCTTTGTGGATGTCAAATTGAAGCACTACGCCTCTTCTCTGGACCGGTGGCTCCACTTCAGTGGCCTTGCGGGTCTTTTGTTTTTCACGGAGGGTGCTGACCTGCATGGCTCGGTACTGGGTCCGAGCCTCCTCCTCCTTTGCAGCTGCAGCTGTCTGCCGCGCAGCCTGGCATTCGCAGTAATATACTTCAGCCGTAACGACTTCTAGGTCATCCCTGGTGGCAGAGGGTTCATCTGGATCATCCCTCGGGAACACAATCAGGTCATCGCTTTGCTGCACCCAGTGGAAGTACACCACCTCTGCTTTGGCCCCCCCCAGTCCTGGGTTCGATTACGGGATCTAGCAGGGCTGGAAGTCTGTTTCGTGGGGGCGATCTTGGAGTCTCCAAGTTCAGCACTGCTGGCTGTTGTACAGGCTCCTTTAGCTCTTTCTGCCACTTTACGAACTCGGTGGTCTGGAGCCTGACAATCTGCCACTCCAGCTCCTCCACCTTGGAGCTCCGGAGACAGGTGCCCAATAGTTGAAGTGGATCTCGGGACGTCCAGGGGCTACCAGGTGCAGTCACCTCTCGGATTCTGGATGGCGGTTGCTCCCTTCCATCATCCACCATCACTCGCCCTGGGCTGCACGTGGTGTTCTCTGCAGCTCCGCCACCTTGGTCGCGCGCACTCCTCTTTACCACACCCACCTTTGGATAGGCAGTGCTCATTCTTAGTCCCAGCTTGCATTGCAGGGAGCGGAGCGGTTAGCGGTCTGGCTGATGGGCACATCACCTTGCTTAACAGTCAGTGGAGGGGGTGTATACAATTTTTGGCGCTGCTGGCTGGGTCTTCCCACGATGGGAGGATGCGACAGTCTAACTGGCCAGTGCATGGTGTTAGGGTATGGCAGTCACCATTAAAAAGTTTCTTTAAGCACAGTCTTTTGTCACACAGGACCCGTTTCAATGGGGTACTCAAATCTTGTTCGTGATGCCAAAATGCAATGGTCGCAAGGGCCGAGGTACTCGTACACTCTGGGGTATCAGTCTGTTCAGTAGTCACGGTGACAATCCCAGAATCCATGGCCCTGACCGAGATAGAAAGGGGAATATTTAAAGGGTAAAATATAGTCTATTGTGACACCAACCGTGGTTTCTGATCAAAATGACCAATGCTGCTTGAAGTTACTCCGGGTAATAGGTGTTGCTGCAGCTAGTTGTATTACTCCCCACGGACCGAGTTAGCCCCAGGGTTTGATATGAAAGTTAATGTGGATGATGGTGTTAGTTGTTGGCGCAGGGAGGTGCAGAAGGAGTGGACAGACACAGGGGTTGCAGTTCTCACCAGTCTCTTTACTGTAGCTTAGTTCGATGCCAACCCAGCCAGGGCTCTGTGCTCTCCCAGGTTGCAACTTAGCCAGATCTCAAGCAGACTGGGTCCACTCCACAGAGATACCACTTGTAAGCCTTTCCATGCTACTTTTTCTTTCCTGGACTTTTCTCCTCTCTTCCCCTGCGCCTTCATGCTACTAGTCCCAAGGCAGGCAACTGCGGGCCCTGCTGAGCGACGGCCTGGCACGTCCTCTTGACACTCTGTAGCCACTTTGCCTGGGAGAGTACACGGTGTTGGTCAGCGCACCTGCAGTTCAGTAACCTCTGGTTTCCAGACCTTATCATAAGGTTTCACACCAGATTGGGACCGGTCCCCTCATGCAACTAGTTCCTCTACCACAACCTGGAAGTCGGCTATAGATTCAGGGTTCTCTGAACTGGGATTTCCTCGGCTGACCTACCCAATGGTCCCATTAGACCCCAGCACCAGTTACCCCTAGAACTATGTTTTGCTTCTCCTGCTTCCTCTCTCTCTAACTCACTCCTCCCACCCCATAGACCTACTCCTCCCTCCAAACAGTTGAGGAGTTTCTTCCGCTCTGCATCTCCTTTGTCTGGAGTTAGAATGAGTGTTGGGCATGCAGTTGGGTGTCTCAGCTTTGTATCCCCATCTTACCTGAGAACAGTGGCCCCACACCTGTGGAGTAGGTGCAGTACCACAGTGGCGACAAAGATGCAGGGGCACCACACATGCTGTAAAACGTGATTTATACTTTACATAAGAAAAAGAAATAAGTGGCACTCACCATTATGCTTAAATAAGTGTCCTTAATTCCATGTTCATTGAAACAAGGCAAGTCCAGAAAGATGTTGTCAGCAGAGTATTGAGGATGACAGCTTTTTTGTGCATGTCCCATACTTCAACAGGTCCTAACTGTTTTAATGGACATGGAATAAAGGACTATGTTTTAGGTATAACGGTGAGTGCCACATAGTCCCCTTCCTGCTCCTGCTGCTTATGCCAATCAACTGCTGCTGTAATTTCAGGACGTTTGATAAACGTTTTGCTGCAATAAAAGATCATATCTAGAAACTGAAGGTATGATTTTATTCACTATCCTAGCACCAGTATGGCACTGTCTTTCATTCATATGTGTAAATCCTGCTGGTTGGTTCCCTTTAGATTTATAGTAAATCCCCAAACACACTAATACAATTGGATATATTTAGGAATGCACTATGCCTCCTGATGTGTAGAGATGAGTGAGAACTAAAATGCTCGGGTGCTCAAAGCTCGGGCCGGGCATCCCAAGATACTCGTGTACTCGGCCAGAGCACCGAGCCCAATGTAAGTCAATTAGTGACAGGCTCTGCCCACAGACTTCCGGCAATAAAACGAGTGTTTCTGGGAAAGGGCGAGAGGGTGGGCTTTTTCAAATCATCGCAACATACAACACCTTGCTGTGCCCCCCAGAGGGATCCTAACAATCAATCTGCTCTCTGTGAGGTGCCAGCTCAATGTGTGCACTGAAGGGAGCTGTGTATTTGTGTCAGATCGATAATTATTAGCGAGGAGTCCGAGCATCTCGGCAGTACTCGGTGCTTACCGAGCATTCCGAGTACCGGGATACTCGTGCGAGTAACGAGTAGCACCGAGCATACTCGCTCATCCCTACTGATGTGTCCTTCAAATACAAGAAAGATGAAATGCATAGAGACAGATGTGGCAGATTATACTCCTGTGTGAAATATAGGGGCGCAGTGTGACTAATCCCTAGGTACCCTGAATATAAGGACAGGGATTATACGTGAACATAGAGGGTGGATCATCTAAGGACACCTCTGTGCTACGTAAGAAAGCCAGCATAGGATTTGGATTTATATATAAACTATTGCGCGAATGCTGTTGCTTCCTGCTGGCATTTCTATATATCTGTGTGGCAGCATAATGAAAGAACAGGACCTCTATGGAAACACTGTTTCATTTGAGGGATTCCGTACCTCTTTTTTTGAGTTTTTATGCATTTTGTGGAGTTATTTATGTCCTACTAATAATTCTATGAATGGTACCCTCTTTTTATCTATGCACTGACTCTGTGAGATATATTGGATATTATAGAGGATATCACTGATGTAAATGATCTCCTGTTTGTCATATGTCCAAGCATTTTCTTTTTGTATCTAAGATTCCTCCCTTTAATTAGGGGCTACTCTGGATAGGCTTTATACTTTATGAAGGATATGTTAGGGTGCTTTTTAATACATATCTAATAAAAGTTATAATTTAGGTAATTTTTGTCCACCAAGTCAATGATAAATATTGGTATTGCCACCCTTCATAGGACCCACAATCTACCAAAAGGTTGGGGGTACCTGAGGTGGAATCCTGATAAAAGGAACATTACTCAGTATTACTCACTCAGGAATTTTTCAGAGCTCCTGTTCCTTATCCAGCCCCAACTGATCTCAACTTCTTAGTCCTGTTCTTGATGCACTGAAAAAAGGCAGGAAATGTCTGCTCAACCAATCACTGACTGAGGAGGGGCCTTGCTGTGGCCACAGATTGGCTGAGCCTGCACTTCCTGTCACTTATAGTGTATGTAGACCAAGAAGTAGAGAAAAATAGAGATGTAATAGACATCACTAAAGCAACCTGGGGGCAAATAAAATGGGAATATTACTACATTTTAGTTATTTTTAAGACATTTAGAACATTTAAAAAATATATTGTAGACACCCCCTTTAAATCTATTCATCCATTTCTGAATGAACTTACTCATAATAGGCGTTGCATTGCCCACAGGTTAAAACACAGTTTCCATATGGCATAGAAATACCTCCCAAATCTATTTTAATCTAAACTGTAGTTCTAGTTTTGCATTCAAGAACCAGGAAGCTCAGGATGAACAGTTCAGATAGCAATTAAATGATAGAAAAATGTATATAAAATACAACTTCATTTGGTAGGAGTGGCTATTAGTTAATGGTACAGTTAACAAATGTATTTTTCAATTGTAATTGAAAATCTGAATCTTACAATTAATATTTCTTTTGGGGCAATGAGTTCTTTGAGGGGGATCGCTTCTTTGAAAAATGTAACACTTATGTTTTGGGAATATGACGTGTCGGATAGCAACAGTCTGCACCTGGTAGAAGCCTACTGGTCCCGCACCATGACAGGCACAACATTGACAGGATATACATGTTTATTAGGCTTAATGGAGCCTTTTTCTGTCAATAGCAGCAGTTGTCGACCACTAGCAAAGTACATGCTCATTGCATGTTACTGCGTGTATTGCTGGTTGTCCCGCAGTCCCCAATACTGTCTGACAGTTGAGGTTCCCAGAGTCTTGTGCAGAAGGGATCTTGTGCCAGTGGTCCATACTCACCTCGGAATAGGAGCTGCCAATCTGTAGTTGCCCCCTGACATCCCTGAAGAATTCATATTTTTTACCAAATGCAGAATTTTGATTCTGCACATAGATTGTTGCTGGGGAGAATTTTTTTTCCTTTTTGTATAGCATACAAAAATAGTTTTGAGGAAGGAGAACGCAGATTATTTTGGAAAAAAAAAAATTAACATACCTAAAAGTTAAAGCATTATGGGGAAATTTCCTTATAAATACTCACACATGTCTGACTGTCACATCCTGTATGCTGATAGCCCTGGGAGGAGGATTCAGTAGTCACCTGAGATCCATCATGGCCCTGTGAGGATAAAAAAAAATCTTTTATTGTACATTATGTAGAATACTTTACCTGGTGTGATGCATTCCCCAGCTTCCATTACTTGCTCTATTGCCTCTGGATCCACCTTGGCCACTGGTCTATTCATCTCTGAGACAGGATCATTTTGCATGCTAACTCCACCCACAAACTTCATCCAGCCACTGACACTGATCAATGTGAGGACGTAATCAGTGGCGTAACTTCAGGTCCAGGGGCCCAGATGCGAAAGCTCCAACGGGGCCCCCAATTATTGCAAATCTTTAATAGTATTAGTCTTTTTCTATAGGCCAAAGGGACTTTTGGGGCCCCCCTTAGGCTGCAGGGCCCAGGTGCGATCGCAACCCCTGCACCTGTGGTAGTTCCGCCCCTGGACGTAATCCTTCAATGCATGTGCATGTAGCAATTAATAGTGAACGCATAGACCATAGGATCAATCCTATAAAACAGTGAGGAACCTATTTTCTACCAAGGGTTCTTTGGATTTCTTTACCATCAGTTGGGGGGTGGGCAGCCAAAATTATCAACTTAAAAATTATCCTGTAATATTTGGTCAAACAATGAATTACCCCACTCCTAATGTGGTGGCTGGAGCTTCTCTCTTGGGTGCAGCTATGATCTTAGCTGATATTGATCAAGAATCTTAATAAAGTGAGGTATGTTCCAGCAGAGACCATCCAGTAAGTATAAAACAACTTTATTGCAAGTTATTAAAATCCACAGCTACATTAAAAGCAACGTGTTTTGGGCAATACATGCCCTTCTTCAAAGCATACAAATGGAATAGCATAGCATATATAGTCACATATACTGTATATGCTATATAATTTCATGTTTGCATGTATCTTTATTTTCTCACTTTAGAGATACATTACTCTTGGTTACAGACAGGAAACAAAAATCTCTGAATGCTATGGAAGAGATGAGAGCACAACCCACCTGTGACGTGAGTCACTACAGTAATAACTATTCCCAGAAGTGGAGAGAAAGACTACAATTAGAGAGAGTAATAATATTATTATAATACTACTTACTGGATAAGTAAAGAGAGGTCAAATGATCCAATGTGAGGTCCATGAAATGGCGCAGCACAACAACGGGTAGTCACAGACAAAATCCAATTCATGAACTGGGGTTAGGAAAACCAGAAAGACAAGACAATTTACAGGGAGCAGGAAAAACAGTTGTCAGGTTACAGCAGTGCCGGGACAAGGCATTTTGGTGCCCTAGGCAGGTAAGGCAAACGGCACCCCCCCCTGAAATATGTCTAGGAATAAAAATGTCAACATACATGAAGTTGCAACATCATAGGATCAACGGTGTTTATTCCCTCTTCGTGTGGTCTTACATGGTGCGGGTGGGAGGACGGAGGGTTCTCAAAGGTGATGGCTGTTTCACACCGCAAGTGGCGCTTCACCAGGCATATAGTCCACCATATGCCTGTTGACTATATGCCTGTTGAAGCGCCACCCCACGAAGAGTGAATAAACATCGCTGATTGTGTGTTGCAACTTCTTTTCTATAACGCTAAACACAATAGCTGTATATACAATAGAGAATACAGAATAGAGACAGCTGCTACCTGTATACACAATAGAGATGGCTGCGGACCGTATACATAATGGAGACTGCTGCTGGCTATGCATACAATAGAGAATACACAATAGAAACTGCTGCTGGCCATACACAATAGAGAATACACAATAGAGACTACTGCTGGCCGTACGCAATAGAGATGGCTGCCAGCCATATAGACAACATCCCAACAGCTTCCCTCCATTCTGACAGCCTCCCTCCATCCTGATAGTCTCCCTCCATCCTTCCTCCATCCTGACAGCCTCCTTCCTTCCTTCCTTCATCCCGACAGCCTCACTTCATCCTTCCTCCATCCCGACAGCCTCACTTCATCCTTCCTCCATCCTGACAGCCTCCCTACATCCTTCCTCCATCACAATAGCCTCCCTCCTTCCCATCAACGTCCCTCCATCCTAACAGCCTCCCTCCATACTTTCTCTATCCCAACAGCGGTCCTCCATCCTGACAGCCTCCCTCTATCCCAATAGCCTATTCCATCCTGACAGCCTCTCTCCATCCTTCCTCCATACCAACAGCCTCCCTGCATCCTGACTGCATCCCTCCATCCTGACAGCCTCCCTGTCTCCCCACAGTCTCCCTGTCTCCCCACAGCCTCCCTGTCTCTATCCCCCACAGCCTCCTTGTCTCTATCCCCACAGCCTCCCTGTCTCTATTCCCACAGTCTCCTTCCCTATATATGGCCCCCTATTCAGTACATTGCCCCATCCCTACCCCGGACCCCAGCATAACTTACCATTGGGGGGAGCTGTGGAAGCGGAGCAGGGGTGCCGGAGCCCGGAGGGCACATCTGCAGGACTGGAGCTGCCTGCGGGGAGTAGCTGCGGGCCTGCGTCAGCTAGCGTGGGCGCCGCCATGTTCTTTGTGGCCGGCGCCCACTAACAGTACAGCCGGTCGGTGGAAGTTGAGACTTCAACAAAATGGCCGTGGCTAATTTGAGACCGCGGCCATTGTGTAGAAGTCTCAACCACTATTGACTGGCTGTACAGTTAGTGGGTGCCAGCCACAAAGAACATGGCGGCGCCCACCGCTCCCTGCCACAGCTTCTCCCCGCAACTCCAGGGCACGGCGGCGGTGATTAATGGGGGGAGGGGCCCCATCAGGTCACCTGATGACTGCTCTCGGGGTCACGGGTCCGGACTCCGGTCAGGCGGGAATGCGCCCTGCACAAGATGGCGCCCTAGGCGATCGCCTAGTTTCGCCTAGCTGTCGTCCCGGCCCTGGGTTACAGGCAAAGGGTCAAAGTTCAGGTAAGGGAATAAAGTCAGGCACAGAAGGATCAGACTTACACAGTCAGCAGCAAGTGTACGATTGACCCTGGATGGAGAAGCTAGCATGCTTAAGTAGAGGGCTATTCAAGGGAAGTGAACACAGACGTTTGCAGCGCAGCCCCATCACAACGAAAATAGACTGACAGCCTCCACACAATAATAACATAGCAAACAAGGACAGTGCAGAGATTGTGACACCACCAAATTAATAGGATTAATACCAGCTGGAAAGAAAATCTGTGCAGGCAGAGCAGGCTTCTCTATGGACTATTTATTCTGAGGATTTCCAGTAGCCTGTGAACACCATGATTAAGGATCCTCCGAAACACATCAGTTTTTAGGGGGAGATGAGGGCTTGATCTTGTAATTTTGTACCTTTTTCCTGGCTCATTTAATTCAGGTTTTTGCATACGCCTGGATCCAGTCTTTATTTCTGCTGGAGAGTTCTCCTTTCTTTCGTTACCCTTTGAATTCCAGTTCACTCATCCCTACTTGCTACCTAAAAACATCAATAGAGAAGAAAAGGGTCAAAGATAGGGGGACTCATAAGCAGAAAAGTACAAACAGAAAATTGCTAAAAATACAGGATGCAAGACTTTTAATGAACAGAAATAATATTATTCTTTATGTACACATAACAGATTATTTAAAAAAAATAAATAAATAAAAAATGCAATTATACTTCATTTTTTTCTTTATAATTTATGTTTTTATTCCACATACCGGTAATTTTCAAGATTTTGCTTTTTATTCCTGGATGGAAACAACCCATATGACACCTAGTCTTAAAGCGTAACTGTCATTTAAATTTTTATTTAATGGTAATGTAGAGCACGTGATTATAATAAACTTTCACATATACAGTCATATGAAAAAGTTTGGGCACCCCTCTTAATCTTACTCATTTTTTTTTGTTTAAAATTGGGTTTTTGCAACAGCTATTTCAGTGTGATATATGTAATAACTGATGGACACAGTAATATTTCAGGATTGAAATGAGGTTTATTGTACTAACCGAAAATGTGAAATATGCATTATTTCAAAATTTGACAGGTGCAAAAGTATGGGCACCTCAACAGAAAAGTGACATTAATATTTAGTAGATGCACCTTTTGCAAAAATAACAGCCTCTAGTCGCTTCCTGTAGCTGTTAATGAGTTCCTGGATTCTGGATGAAGGTATTTTTGACCTTTCCTCATTACAAAACAATTCCAGTTCAGTTAAGTTTGATGGTCGCCGAGCATGGACAGCCCGCTTCAAAACATCCCACAGATGTTCAATGATATTCAGGTCTGGGGACTGGGATGGCCATTCCAGAACATCGTAATTGTTCCCCTGCATGAATGCCTGAGTAGATTTGGAGCGGTGTTTTGGATCATTGTCTTGCTGAAAGATCCATCCCCGGCGTAACTTCAACTTTGACACTGATTCTTGAACATTATTCTCAAGAATCTGCTGATACTGAGTGGAATCCATGCGACCCTCAACTTTAACAAGATTCCTGGTGCCGTCATTGGCAACACAGCCCCAAAGCATGATGGACCCTCCCCCAAATTTGACAGGGGGTAGCAAGTGTTTTTCTTGGAATGCTGTGTTTTTGTGGCGCCATGCATTGTTGTATGACCAAACAACTCAATCTTTGTTTCATCAGTCCACAGGACCTTCTTCCAAAATGAAACTGGCTTGTCCAAACGTGCTTTTGCATACCTCAGGTGACTCTGTTTGTGGCGTGCATGCAGAAACGGCTTCTTTCGCATCACTGTCGCATACAGCTTCTTCTTGTGCAGTGTGCGCTGTATTGTTGACCGATCCACAGTGACACCATCTGCAGCAAGATGATGCTGCAGGTCTTTGGAGGTGGTCTGTGGATTGTTCTTGACTGTTCTCACCATTCTTCTTCTCTGCCTTTCTGATATTTTTGTTGGCCTGCCACTTCTGGCCTTTACAAGAACTGTCCCTGTGGTCTTCCTTTTCCTTACTATGTTCCTCACAGTGGAAACTGACAGGTTAAATCTCGGAGACAACTTTCTGTATCCTTCCCCTGAATAACTATGTTGAACAATCTTTTTTTTAAGATCATTTGAGAGCTGTTTTGAGGAGCCCATGATGCTGAGAAGATGCAAAAAGGAGAACAACTTGCAAGTGGACACCTGAAATAGCTTTTCTCATGATTGGATACACCGGGCTATGAAGTACAAAGCTCAATGAGATTACCAAACCAATTTAGTGCTTCAGTAAGTCAGGAAAAGTAGTTAGGAGTATTCAAATCATGAAAATCAGGATGGTGCCCATACTTTTGCACCTGTCAAATTTTGAAATAATGCATATTTCCCATTTTTGGTTAGTGCAATGAACCTCATTTCAATCCTGAAATATTACTGTGCCCATCAGTTATTACATATATCACACTGAAATAGCTGTTGCAAAAACCCAATTTTAAACAAAAAAAAATGAGTAAGTTTAAGAGGGGTGCCCAAACTTATTCATATGACTGTACCTTATTAATGAAACCAGGTAGGAAAGCTTTAAAAAATACTTCCATAAGATGTCCTCAGCAGGCTGTGTAAGAAGCTAATTCTCAGTCACCTCCAACTTCAGGGCATCACCTAAATTGCTGTCACAATACAGATAAGACCACTGTCAAATTACCTCATGACGGCACCCTGCTGAGGTTAAACAGCTGTTGGGAGATCTCATCTAAATCCTCTGTTCACATGGCCTCTGCTAAGTGTTATCACAGAGCAGAAGCCATCTAAATAGTGGATTCAGATAAGATCTCAAAGCAGCTGTTTAACCTCAGCATGGTGTCGGCATGACGTAACATAAAAGTCTTATCAGCTGTAATATGAACGCAGTGTAGGCCATGAGGTGAATAAGAATAAGCTTCACACACAGCCTGCTGAGGACATCTCATGGAAGTTTTTTTTTAATGCTTTCTTCCTGATTTCATTAATAAAGTATATGTGAAAGTTGATTATATTCATTTGCTCTACATTATTATTAAATAAACATTTAAACGATGGTTATGTTTTAAGGTTAGCCAACTGAAATGTGCTTTATTGGATCTCTGTGGGTGAAAGGTGGAAATCCATGACAAGAAACAGATATGTGATCTTGCTATACATAGCTCATTTATACATTTTAAAATAAGTGTAGTTGTGTGAAGGCAAATTTAGGTCCATGATGGTGATCTGCTTTTAAGGGAATTTGTTAGCTGGTTTTTGTTAACTCATCTGACAGCAACATAATGTAGACAAAGAAACTCTGAATCCAACGATGTATCGCATAGAGCACTGGCTCCAGCCATTCTGACTTAACTACCGTATATACTCGAGTATAAGCCGAGGTTTTCAGCACAATTTTTGTGCTGAAAAGTGACCCCCTCGGCTTATGCTCGAGTCTATACACTATAAACTCGAGCCTGAGTGTTTGAGGGTGGTGACCGGGGGCTGGAGGAGGCGGGGGGAGGCTGCAGAGAGAGCGGGCGGTCACGTGGGCCCACTCATTAAATATGCACTGCATCCCTCTGTCAATCAGCGGCAGGGGGGAGCGGTGCATATTTACTTGCCTCCCCCTGGTAGAGCTCCGCCATCCTTTGTTATGTGCCCCATGCTGCCGCCACCATAAAATAACAAACGTTCTTACTCACCTACCGACGCTCTGCGGGCTCCAAGCTTCCTCCCTCCGGTCTGCCGGCTTCTAATCATGTGACCGGTGCTTCAGTGACGTCATCGCTGTTGGGCCGCGGTCACATGATTAGAGGCCGGCAGCCCGGAGGGAGGACGCTTGGAGCCCGCAGACAGTGCTGAGAATCGTTGGAAGAATCAGTAAGAATATTTGTTATTTTATGGTAGCGGCAGCATGGGGCACTTAAAGGATGGGGGAGCCCTACCAGGGGAGAGCCCTGCAGGGATGGGGGAGCCCTGCAGGGATGAGGGTGCCCTACAGGGATGGGGGAATCCTGCAGGGATGGGGGAACCCTGCAGGGATGGGGCAACACTGCAGGGATGGGGGAGCCCTGCAGGGATGGGGGAGCTCTGCAGGGGTAGGGGAGCCCTGCAGGGATGGGCGAGCCCTGCAGGGATGGGGGAGCCCTGCAGGGATGGGGGAGCCCTGCAGGGATGGGGGAGCTCTGCAGGGATGGGGGAGCCCTGCAGGGATGGGGGAGCCCTACAGGGATGTGGGAACCCTACAGGGATGTGGGAACCCTGCAGGGATGGGGGAGCCCTGCAGGGATGGGGGAGCTCTGCAGGGATGGGGGAGCTCTGCAGGGGTAGGTAAGCTCTGCAGGGATAGGGGAGCCCTGCAGAGATGGGGGGAGCCCTGCAGGGATGGGGGAACCCTGCAGGGATAGGGGAGCCCTGCAGGAATGGGGGAACCCTGCAGGGATGGGGGAGCTGTGCCAGGGATGGGGGAGCTGTGGCAGGGATGGGGGGCTATATACCAATAATGGAGGCTATGTACTGTGATGGGGGCTATATACCAGTAATGGGGGCGCTATATACTAGTGATGGAGGCACGATATTATGAGGGGCTATATACAACATTTTGAAGGGCTATCTACAGTGATGAGGGATTATATACCAGGATGGGGGAGTGCTGCATTTTGCAACCCTAGGCTTATACTCGAGTCAACAGGTTTCCCCAGTTTTTGGGGGTAAAATTAGGGGCCTCGGCTTATACTCGAGTCGGCTTACACTCGAGTATATACGGTAAATCATTAAATTTTAAGAACACAGCAGAGATGGAAGAGCTGCCCCCACCCACACCAGGCTCTCAGTAGAGATTGTGCACTCATAGTGAGTTGTGAATCACAGCAGGGGATGTGTCCAACTGCTGTACGCATGACATTGTGGTCCTGTAATCACAGGGTAATAAAGCCTTTAGATTAAGTAAACAATAGCTCAGAGCATAGTAAGAGAGACACAATTTGCTTTTGTTTTTTAACTCTTACAGCATGGGGTCCTCAGAAGCCTGCAGACAGATTCCTTACAAGAAAATTGTATTACCCAGTAACAGTTCATTCTATCTCCCATGAACTCTTCTGGACAAATAATGGTATACATAATACAAAACAACCCTAGTTGCTGAAAAATAATAGTAAAAATCAAACACAAAATACTCTGAACTAATTTAATAAATGCTTTGTATTCACCTGCCTATTGAGAGTTTAAAAAAACACATTCACAATGTCCTAAATCAAAAGTATATTAAGTATTTTGTTATGCATTGTGTAAAAAATATTTCATTCATTTTTGCCTATCTTAAATGTGGGCGCTGCTAAGCAGAGTCATAATTTGTGACATATTTATTACTGATGTGGCCAAAATTTTGCTGGAAATATTGCATAAGAGTTTATCAAATAAAATCATTGCGTCTATAAGTGATAATCACGTAATCGTGATTAATTTACATTATAATCTTATCTGCGTTATTGGACTCTGGCCAGCTGACCTATGTATATTAACCTTTATTGGAGCAGAGTTCAGAAGGCAGGTCACATTTACTTGGTGATGACCTCAGGTTTTGATACTTTTTTCATGTTTTTCATGCTTTTATACTAATCCCTCCCCTTAATTTATGGATTTACAAAACTTGATACACAATTTACTATTTTGTGGCATGTGCCACATTTGTAGTGTGCTGATCTCGATATATGAAAATTGGCTCCATTGCACATCATCTGCCAGTTATTTTCTATATATTTATCCACTCTTGCTGGTTGCAACCTCTGACTTGTCTAACTGGTCTAATATGTATGATGCTCAGAAATAATACTAAGAATCACTAGAATAGATTATATAATGTCTTGTTTTAAAGTTGGCCTTGTTGATTTTTTTGTGCTCGAAACATTCTTATTACTGTTTCTCTTTTAGGAAAACATCATGAAGGTATGTTGTATATGCTGCTAAGGATTTATTGCCCATGGCCATCCTGTTATACTTTGAAGATCTGAAATTTTATTGATGAACAGCAGTAGAAGAAAAATCACGATTGCCCGATATAGATCAACCACAGTGGTGTAAGCCGGGGGCTTTTATACTAGCTACTAAAGGCTAAATCTAACTGAGCAATAAGGTGTTTAAGGTGGAATTTCACATTGACAATAATTATTGATATATTTCCATTGCTACAATGTTTTGAGAAATTGCAAGGTTTAGATACTTCCCACTTTCTTGTAATAATTTTCAGATACTGGCTCTGCTTATCATATAAATCTATGCAAATCTATTAGATAATATTGTGCTTTATTTGGTGAAAAAATAACTTTAATCATTACAATTACAATTGAGGTTTGTAATTAAATTTCATCCAGGACCTGTCTTTATTATAGCCGCTAAATGTAATAATTTAAATATTATTTATTTGCAGAATCCAAAGAAAATACAGGCAAGTATTCACTTGGGGCTGCAGTAAAGTCCATTTTATAATATTTACATAAATTATATTTAAATAAATATTTTTTAATGCTGTACTTAGGGCTGGGCGATTTTGAAAAAAATCAAAATCTCGATTTTATTTAAACCTATGGACGATTTTCGATTTAAATCTCGATTTTTTTTTTTATTTTATTTTTTTTCTTTTCTTTGATGAATAAAGAGAAAAACTAAGAGGTACCATATATACTCTTGTATAAGCCGACCCGTGTATAAGCCGACCCCCCTACTTTTGCCCCCAAAACCTGGGAAAACCTATTGACTCGTGTATAAGCCGAGGGTGGACTCCAGCACAGGTATACAGCCCCCAGCAGTGTTACAGAAGCAGCCCCAGCGGTGTATAGAGCAGCAGCCCCAGCGGTAGTATACAGCAGCAGCCCCAGTGGTGTATATAGCAGCAGCCCCAGTGGTGTATATAGCAGCAGCCCCAGTGGTGTATATAGCAGCAGCCCCAGTGGTGTATATAGCAGCAGCCCCAGTGGTGTATATAGCAGCAGCCCCAGTGGTGTATATAGCAGCAGCCCCAGTGGTAGTAGTATACAGTAGCAGCCCCAGTAGTGTATATAGCAGCAGCCCCAGTGGTAGTAGTATACAGTAGCAGCCCCAGTGGTAGTAGTATACAGTAGCAGCCCCAGTGGTGTATATAGCAGCAGCCCCAGTGGTGTATATAGCAGCAGCCCCAGTGGTAGTAGTATACAGTAGCAGCCCCAGTGGTGTATATAGCAGCAGCCCCAGTGGTAGTAGTATATAGCAGCAGCCCCAGTGGTGTATATAGCAGCAGCCCCAGTGGTGTATATAGCAGCAGCCCCAGTGGTGTATATAGCAGCAGCCCCAGTGGTGTATATAGCAGCAGCCCCAGTGGTAGTAGTATACAGTAGCAGCCCCAGTGGTGTATATAGCAGCAGCCCCAGTTAGTGTATATAGCAGCAGCCCCAGTGGTAGTAGTATACAGTAGCAGCCCCAGTGGTGTATATAGCAGCAGCCCCAGTGGTGTATATAGCAGCAGCCCCAGTGGTGTATATAGCAGCAGCCCCAGTGGTAGTAGTATACAGCAGCAGCCCCAGTGGTGTATGGAGGACACTGGTGAGTGCACCAGCCCCAGACTGCAGTGATTGCTCCCTGCACTGTCTATGGAGCCTCAGCACACACTGACCTGGAGTCGGGGATGGTGCCGATCACTCGGTGCACAGTGCTGCAGGCTGCTCCGGTCTCCCCCATCTCTGGATTGAGCAGCCATGCGGAAACACCGACGTTGCAGTCCCATCCGCCGGCCGTGCACCGGATTACGGCTGCTGCACTGCGAGCCCCGGAGACGCTCCCCATGTCTGCCCAGGTCACACGGCTCCTGGCTGCGGCGCCACAAGTCCCCCGCCTCCCGCCAAAATCACATTGCGGCATCTACAAGGCGGAAGTGTGGAGGCGCACTGTTATTATACTTATCCCCGCCGCTGCCGCCCTGTATAGCCATGGGGGGGCGCCATTTTAATTCGAATTACACGATTTTGAAAAAATCAGAATCGTGGCCACATCAGGGGGCGAATTAATCGAATTAATTCGATTAATCGCCCAGCCCTAGCTGTACTACTTCCAGGAAGACTTGAAGATGTTATCAATTGTAGGATCCGGGAATAAGAGGACTTACATGATAAATCACAGGGGTTACTCTGGGCCAACTCATTTTAGTTCACAGGTCTTTTGTCACTATGTCTAAAGGGAGATATTTTTCACAAAGAATGGTGTCCTGAAGAAGGCAGGATAGTAACACTATATGCACAAAATAGAACTTTGCATTCATCTCTGTTTTCACCTCTAAGACTCTAGGGAAAGATGGTGTCTAGGGAAATAATGATTGGGCAGTTGGAATGCAATCATCAGATACTTTTGTTCTGAGGGCAGATAAACAACTACAAGATGATTCTGACACTTAGGCAATGTGTCAATGTAGAATGCAGGGCTCTGCTGTTTCTTTTGGTCACCAGCCCAGTTACAGCAGGAGGCTACGGGCTGCCACCCACCCCCAGCAGCTTAGTTTTACCTGACTGGTAATCAAAATACAGGGGAGCCCCTTTTATAACATTATTTCTTAAGATATGTTTTTTAAAAATGACGTGGAGCTTTGTCGTACTTTTGGTTTCCATACAGGTAAAACTAGGCAGTTGGTGGCTGGAATCCTCAGCATGGTGGAGGGCCAAGCATTCTGGGCTCCCTAGGCTGCGAATTGCAGCCCACAGCTGCCCCAGAAAATTCATAGAAGAGCCTTTTCTACCTCCGTACCCGACTGTTCCAGCTGCCCTTTAGCAGTGGCAGACTGGGTAATAAAGGGTTAATGCCAGCTAAGTACTTCCAGCTGGCACTAAGCCCAAGGTTCATAATGTCGGGCCAATTTTAGACTAGGCCATTATGAACCTCTAAGTAAATAGTAAATAATACATCACACCATGAAAAATCATTTATTTGTAAAAAAACACAAATACATCTTTCATTCCCATCTTTATTATTCCCACACAACCCCTCCATGGCCCTCCACGATATCCGATCATGGCGGGACACGAAGCTACCTGAGTTTTGCCTCCCGCTGTGTGCGGGGTGACGTCCCGGTCTAGGTCACCAGAGGTCAGCTAGAGCGACGCGGCTGAGCTCTGACCTCAGGTGAACTTTCCCACGTCACCCTGCTCACAGAGGGACCCAAAACTTACTGGTTATTTCAAGAAATAATTTTAAAAAAGGGCTCCTTGTATTTTTATTACCAGCCAGGTAAAACTAGGCAGCCTGGGGTGGGTGGCAGCTAGTACTATACTATTGCTGGTGAACAAAAGTACAGCAGAGCCTCAAGTCATCAGCGCAAAATCTGTGCCAAATCCATGCTAAATTTGCAGCAAATACTCCCTGTGTAAACAGTGCTGCACATTTGCTGCGAATTTAGGAGCTAGCATTGAGATGTTTGGGTGAAAATCACAGCACTAGTATTAGGACTTTAGAGTTTATGCTCTAAAATAGTTGAAGAACACTGATATAAATCATTTTTTATGAATATGATACTTACAGGTAACTAAACCGCTGCAAGGACCTTATCTATAAATTTAGACATTTACAGTGGGTACAGAAAGGATTTAGACCTCTTTAAATCCTTTTGGTAAATTCAAAAAAGTCAATTTTTTCTCATTACTGTACACTCTGCACCCCATCTTGACTGATAAAAAACAGAAATGTAGAAATTTTTGCAAATTTATGAAAAAAGAACAACTGAAATATCACATGGCCATAAGTATTCAGATCCTTTGCTCAAACACTCATATTTAAGCCACATGCTGTCCATCTCTTTGTAATACTCCTTAAGATAGTTCTATTCCTTTATTGGAGTCCAACTGTGTTTAATTAAACTGATAGGATTTGATTTTGAAAGGCACACATCTGTCTATATAAGACCTCACAGCTCACAGTGCATGTCAGACCAAATGAGAATTATGAGGTCAAAGGAACTTCCCAAGGAGCTCAGAGACAGACTTGTGGCAAGGCACAGATCTGGCCAAGGTTTCAAAATAATTTCTGTAGTACTCAAGGTTCCTAAGAGCACAGTGGCCTCCATAATCCTTAGATGGAAGACTTTTGGGATCACCAGAAGTCTTCTAGACCTGGCCGCCCAGTCAAACTGAGCAATCGTGGGAGAAGAGCCTTGGTGAAAGAGTTAAAGAAGAACCCCAAGATCACTGTGTCTGAGCTTCAGAGATGCAGTAGGGAGATGGGAGAAAGTTTCACAAAGTCAACTATCACTGCAGCCCTCTACAAGTTGTTGCATCATTCCCAAGAAGACTTATGGCTGTACTAGCTCAAAAGGGAGCTTCTACTCAATACTGAGCAAAGGGGCTGAATTCTTTTGACCATGGGATATTTCAGTTTTTCTTTTTTAATAAATTTGCAAAATCTATACATTTCTTTTTTTTTTTCAGTCACGATGGGGTGCAGAGTGTACATTAATGAGGAAAAAATTAACTTTTTTTGAATTTACCAAATGGCTGCAATGAAGCAAAGAGTGGGAAATTTAAAGGGGTTTGAATACTTTCTGTACCCACTGTATACTATTTATCCATTTGTATGAGTCTATAGCATCCTAAAAAGGCAACACATGTCAAATGAAAAAAGTACAAGTTTAATATCTGAGACAAAACAATATATTTATTGATACAGCTTCTAAATAAAAATACAAGAACTGCGCCACTGAATGAAACAAGTGAGAATGTTAAGGACTGTTACACGACACGATGTTGCAGCGATGTCGGCTGCGATATCACGGGAGCACGCACGTTTTTGGCATGATGCCAAGATCGCTTTGGAGATGTCACACGTAGAGATATCGTAGGCGACACGCCTCTGATTTTGCAAGCAACTCTCGCTCACTGTTTTTGCACAAACCAGTGAGCGATACTTATCAATGTAGTGAATAGGGGAAATCGCTTTAAACATCATTATTGCCGTGTCACACAGAGCGATACTAGCAGATCGCTTGAGCGACATCACCAGGTTTTTGAACATGTTCAAAAACCTGGCAGCTCCGTTCAAGCTGAATAGTCCAGTTGCACGGCGCACTTGCAATATCAACTGCAACAGTGATGAATACGTGACTTTTGAGCGATATTGCGGGTGATATTGTGTCATCTAAAGGTACCTTAACTCTCACGCAACTGCAACTTTGAAATTCGCATACTTGCAGTCATGTGATCACCCATTGCAATTGACTGCAAAAAAAAATTATGTGGACCCTTGAAAATCTGTTTAACTATCAACATGTATATATGTATAGTTTCCTAAAACATTTAAGTAACTTTTTCTTAACTTTTAGTCCATGTAAGATCCTTTGGGAATCAAAGCCTTAATACTTGATGACCTGATCATATGATTTCAGCTGTCTAATCAGTTTCTTATTTTTGTGCTCCAATTTTCTTTTACAGGAAAACACATTGGTTCAGGTAACAATAGACAACAATAACAACAGTAACAGTAACAATATAGAATGCAAACAAAACAAAGAGGATTCCCTGAAGATAATCTGATTACTTTAGGTCCCTCTATTAAAGGGCCTGTCACACTTGTCAATGTCGCCCGCGATATCGCTCATGCGTCACAAATTATTAATCGCCTGAGCGATGTGGAATTATCGCAGGTAAGATGTCACACGCGTCAATATGACCCAGCGATGCGGTGATGTCGCCATCTTGCGAGCGATTTTATTTAGTCGCTTGTACGTTGTCAAAATAGAAAATACGTTGCTGAGTTTAGTGTCACACGCAACGATGCACAAGGTCTACTGAGCGATGAGCGACAGGTTTTACATGTGGCAGTGAAACCTGCGATCGGCGATCAGCGACATATCGCTGGTTGCATCGCTTGGTCACACGCTTCAATGTCGCTCCTGCGTCACTTTTACGTCGCTTGAGCGACTGAAAATCCGTGACGTTTGAGCGACATTGACAGCGATATAGACGCGTGTGACATCCCCTTTAGAGCAGCAGCAATTATGTGCAATTTCAGGGGAAACTGGTATGAAAATTAAAGTGCTATACAGAAATGAAAAGAAATCTGTAAATGAACTCAAGCTGCCTAAACCATGGGCAGCAGGAATCAAATATAGTCTATGTTATTGCAACAAGGTATGTTTTACTCTAAAAATTGCAGCATATCAATGTATACTTGCTTTGAAAAGTGGCTGGAGACTACTAGTGTATCTCAATGAATTAGAATATCATCAAAAAGTTAATTTAAGCCCCTTTCACATCAGCGTTTTTTTTTACCGCATAACCGCGACACTTGCGGCACAGTTGCGGCAAGCCCCATGCAATGTCTATGGGGCTTGCGGTAAGTGTGCGGCAGGTGCGGCAAATGCAGTTTCGGCACTTGCGGCAGGTGCGGCCGCGAAAAAAAACGCGGTCAGCCGCGGTTTTTTTGCGGCTGCACCTGCCGCAAGTGCCGATACCGCACTTGCCGCTCCTGCCGCAAGCCCGCATAGACATTCTATGGGGCTTGCCGCAACTGTGCCGCAAGTGTCGCGGTTATGCGGTAATCGCGTCAGATGCGGTTTTTTCACCGCATCTGCCGTGATTTAAAAAAACCGCTGATGTGAAAGGGGCCTTATTTCAGTACGGTAATTCAATACAAAAAGTTAAATGCAGATATTGTATAGAGTCATTACAAACAGACTGATCTATTTCAAGTGTTTTGTTTTGTTAATGTTGATGATTATGGCTTACAGCCAAGGAAGGCCCAAAGGTCATTATCTCAGAAAATTAAAGTAGAGAGTATGAAGCGTTAACAACCATGCGGCCATATTCCATGAGACATCAAAGGGTGAATATAATATTGATTTATTAGTCAACGTGTTTCAGGGCTCCCAGAAACGCCCTGAAACATGGAAATATTACATTGAATTTTGATGATATTCTAATTCATTAAGATGCACTAGTATGTCTCTTATCCATGGCCTATATTTATCAAGATAGGCACCCAGATTTCTCTTGCATTTTAGTAGAGGCTCAACCATTTCAATATCATGTGCACACAGTTCCATAGTCTCACTGCTTGTACAGTAAAGAATCCTTGATTATGGTTAAACCTTCTTTCCTCTTCATAAAGTGGATGCCCCCTTGTCCCCAAGACAGGCATAGCTGTAAAAAGTGCATTAGAAAGATGTCTGTACTGTCCCCTCATATATTTGTGTATTGTAATTAAAACATACCATTCAAACTTGCAACTTGTACAGTCATGTCAGCCCTCACCTCGGCTAAACAGAACTACTTAACAAGCCTCATATCTTCTTTATACTACAACTCTAAACAGTTATTCAAAACTTTTAACCACCTCCTCTGCCACTGTCCCCTCTAATCTCCATCATCTCTACAGAAGACTTTGCTGCATAGTTCAAAAATAAGATTGATCAAGTCTTTACTGTTCACACAATACAGATCCTATGTACACCAGACCACTGCCTCTCATCCATAGAGTTACTCACTAGAGATGAGCCACCACCCCGGTGTTCGAATTCGATTCGATTCGTCGAATCGACGGGGTGTTCGACGAATGTTCGTCGAATGCTCGACGAACACCATCGAACACCCCGGAAAACGAACAAACCGGGCTTGTGGGGCTTTTTCACTTCCACAATGTATATACATACATTGTGGAAGTGAAAAAAAGTGAAAGAAAGTGTTAAAAATAAAAAAATAATCAATGCTCACCTGTCCGCGGTCCACCGAAGCCTCCGGCAAGGTCCTGCGGCTTCTAGGACCTGTGGTGACGTCATGTTCTCGCGCGAACTCCGGTCACATGACCGGAGTTCCGCGAGAACATGACGTCACCACAGGTCCTGGAAGCACAGGACCTTGCCGGAAAGCTTAAAATAGATATTTTTATGATTCGGACCCTTTCTTTAAGTAAAAGTTACTTAAAGAAAGGGTCCGAATCATAAAAATATCTATTTTAAGCTTTCCGGCAAGGTCCTGTGCTTCCAGGACCTGTGGTGACGTCATGTTCTCGCGGAACTCCGGTCATGTGACCGGAGTTCGCGCGAGAACATGACGTCACCACAGGTCCTAGAAGCCGCAGGACCTTGCCGGAGGCTTCGGTGGACCGCGGATAGGTGAGCATAGATTATTTTTTTATTTTTAACACTTTCTTTCATTTAGGTAATGTTTATTTTGGCTCAAAATGCGGCAGATGCCGAATTGGAACCAAATTGTTTGAATTTGGCGAATGACTCGAATAGCGCCAAAATCAACTCGAATTTGAGATTGGCGAACTATTCGAGTCGAACATTGCTCATCTCTATTACTCACCACCATCACTAAATAAGAGCCTACTCAATTTTTCTGGAAATCGCACCTCACCACTTGTGCACTTTACTTCATCTAATCCCAACTGCTCCTCAACTTTACCATCATTCTTATCACAGCCCTAACCCATCTCTTCAACCTTTCAATAACATCGGGCAACTTCCCTTCTGCTTTCAAATATGCCACCGTCTCACCTTTCCTTAAGAAACCAATCCTCAACCTGACTTGTACATTCAGCTATCTTCCCATATTGCTGATCCTGTTCAACTCCAAACATCTTGAACGGCGTGTCCATGCTAAACTTTCCTCCCACCCAGAGATGTACATAGAAGTTATGGGACTCCATAGCAGAATTTCTATTTGGGCACCCCGGAGAAAAAGAAAAATATTAGAATCTGAGAGTTCTCAGTGTTTGATACCTTTTAATTGATAACTGAAAAGATGGTCAGCAAAGCAATCTTTCGGGACACTATGGCCCCTTCATCATTCTGATAATGACACATATTCTGAAGTCACCCACATATACAGTGCCTACAAGTAGTCTTCAACCCCCTGCTGATTTAGGTGGTTTGATAAGATGCAAATAAGTTAGAGCCTTCAAACTGCAAACGAGAGTAGGATTTATTAACAGAAGCTTAAATCTTACAAACCAAAAAGTTATGTTGCTCAGTTGAATTTTAATACATTTTAAACATAAAAGTGTGGGTCAATTATTATTCAACCCCTAGGTTTAATATTTTGTGGAATAACCCTTGTTTGCAATTACAGCTAATAATCGTCTTTTATAAGACCTGATCAGGCTGGCACAGGTCTCTGGAGTTATCTTGGCCCACTCCTCCATGCAGATCTTCTCCAAGTTATCTAGATTCTTTGGGTGTCTCATGTGGACTTTAATCTTGAGCTCCTTCCACAAGTTTTCAATTGGGTTAAGGTCAGGAGACTGACTAGGCCACTCCAACATCTTGATTTTTTCCCTCTTGAACCAGGCCTTGGTTTTCTTGGCTGTGTGCTTTGGGTCGTTGTCTTGTTGGAAGATGAAATTACGACCCATCTTAAGATCCTTGATGGAGGAGCGGAGGTTCTTGGCCAAAATCTCCAGGTAGGCAGTGCTATCCATCTTCCCATGGATGCGGACCAGATGACCAGGCCCCTTGGCTGAGAAACATCCCCACAGCATGATGCTGCCACCACCATGCTTGACTGTAGGGGTGGTATTCTTGGGGTCGTATGCAGTGCCATTCAGTCTCCAAAAGTCACGTGTGTGGTTGGCACCAAAGATCTCGATCTTGGTCTCATCAGACCATAGAACCTTGAACCAGTCTGTCTCAGAGTCCTCCAAGTGATCATGAGCAAACTGTAGACGAGCCTTGACATGACGCTTTGAAAGTAAAGGTACCTTACGGGCTCGTCTGGAACGGAGACCATTGTGGTGGAGTACGTTACTTATGGTATTGACTGAAACCAATGTCCCCACTGCCATGAGATCTTCCCGGAGCTCCTTCCTTGTTGTCCTTGGGTTAGCCTTGACTCTTCGGACAAGCCTGGCCTCGGCACGGGAGGAAACTTTCAAAGGCTGTCCAGGCCGTGGAAGGCTAACAGTAGTTCCATAAGCCTTCCACTTTCGGTTAATTCTGTGGAGACAGGTAGGGCCAACTCCTTGGAAAGGGTTTTGTACCCCTTGCCAGCCTTGTGACCCTCCACGATCTTGTCTCTGATGGCCTTGGAATGCTCTTTTGTCTTTCCCATGTTGACCATGTATGAGTGCTGTTCACAAGTTTGGGGAGGGTCTTAAATAGTCAGAAAAGGCTGGCAAAAGAGATAATTAATCCACACATGTGAAGCTCATTGTTCTTTGTGCCTAAACTACTTCTTAATACTTTAGGGGGACCAAACAGAATGCTGGTGGTTTGAGGGGTTGAATAATAAATGACCCTCTGAATTAACTTTTAATGCTTTAAAAAAAAAAAAAAAAAAAAATTATTTTTGGCTGCTGTGCATTTCCCACTTCCAGGCTGATCTACAGTCCAAATGTCACAATACCAAGTTAATTCCACATGTGTCAACCAGCTAAATCTGCAGGGGGTTGAAGACTACTTGTAGGCACTGTATACATAAGCAGGGTGAGATGATGCAGTAAATACGACAGGTGACGTAAAGCAGAGTCAGGCTTGGGAGAGGGAGAGGAGCTGGCGAGGTAAAATCAAAATTCTGAGATAAGAGGAACCGATTGTATTATTGTTCTATGATTAGTGGCCTGTGGAGACCTGAAAATTCCTCAGTGGGAGTAGAAATCTATAGATCCATGTGAGACAGTCCATGTAAGAAGTGTCAAAAGTTAATTCTCCTCTAACTGGAGTCTGTTGGAAAATGTGATATCCGCAAATGCCCTTTCAATTGATATAAAAACACATGAATCCATGTGAGACATTCAATCCTGTTTTGAATTTGTCAAAGATAATTATCAATTTGTATTCCCAAATTCTTCTCTCTTTCTGAGATTTGAAGTTACTTTTTAAAATGAGCAGCCTCATATCAGTTTCACTGTGATCAGACCTGCAAAAATGCTTTGCTACATGTAGATCCATATGCCTTTCTATTATTGTGTGGTGATGAGAATTCATTCTTGTTCTGAATTTTTGTCCGGTCTCCCCTACGTACATGCCACCTGTTGGACATTTGGTACATATAATTAAATACATCACATTGCTTGTGGTGCATCTGAAGCTACCTGGGATCTTGTAGTCTTGATCTGTCCTCGGAATCTTTATCTTGTCCGTTGTCATTATAAATGGACAGGTTTTGCACCTGTTCTGGTTGCAGGCAAAGGTTCCTGTAGCTGCTAGTGAGGAAAGACAGGGCACTTCTGACAATGATTTTTTTTAGATTCGGAGGTTGTGTAAAACACAAGAGTGGGGATCCAGAAATATTGATTTTAGTCGGGCATCTTTTTGTAGGAGTGGATGCAGTTTCCGTGCAGCTCCTATTAGTGTCGCACACTAGGGACCGGGGTATTCGAGACTGGGTTGTACTGTCTTTGGGGGATGTCAAGGTTCCGGGCCCGGTCTCGTCGTCCCAGATGCGGCAAGTAAAGGAAGTATTTACAGGGGATTTCTCATGACACCACCTGGGGTATGTGGTTAGTAGAACCACTGCTGCTGTATTCCTGCTGGGGATGGTGACTTGGGCAGCGTGGATGGTAAGCCCTCCTCGGGTAGGGCTGAGGGTCCCCAGGTCAGGTGTAGTGTTTATGGAGGGGCTTAGTGAGGGATTGTGCTCTGTGCAAGACACTTACTTCGCTGCTGCAGCTTCTCCAGCCAGTGTGTAGGGATGACAGTCTGTGGCTCCTCAGGCGGGACTCTGCTGCAACTCTGGAAAGAAGCAGTCTCAGGCAATGGTGAACTTACCGAGTACTTTCCTTAAGGATCTTTAGCAGCAGTTCACAACAGTTTACAAGTTACAGTTCTTTCAGCTCTTCCAAGTTACAGTTCTCACACTTTAGCACTGCTCCTGGTAACTGGGTTATGCAGCTCAGGCAGCTCCTCTGCGTTGCTTCCCTCAATTGCTTTCAGGCCCTTGTGTCTCTCTGTCTCCTCACTCACGCGTTTGGTCTGGCCTTCATGGGCTCTTGTGTGATAATTCCCTCTCTGTCAGGGTCACTAGCCCTAGTCTGATGGCTGTGTTCCTAGACCGTGGTGGTAAGTAGGCTGCAGGTCATGGAGTACACCATGCCGGTGTGTCTCGTGATTAGGGTCCTAGAATACCCCCAGTCACATCTACAGAGCCGGCTCTCTGGCTGTAGCGGCCTAGCCTCCAGTGTCCCAGTTATGGCTGTGGGATCACCAGTCTCCCTCTTCCTCACTGTCGGGTATCTCTGTTTCTTGCTTCTTTTCCTCTCCTCCGGCTATGGAGGAAGCTTTCTCTCGTAGGAATATAGCCTCTAGGATTCTGCATCTTCCAGGGAACCTTTCCTCCTGGGAAGTGTACCTAACTCAGTGTTCCTGTGCTTTTCTAGTGTTGGTCTCTCCACCCACTTGTTCAGTGCTGCTCTACGCTCCACCCGCACTACTCTTAACCCCTGCTACCCCTTGCCTAACCTAGAGTCCTAGGCATAGGGTCGGTGTGGGTACCTGTGTGAGTGTTTTTTAGTCAACCGTCTTTAGCTTACCTGGCTGCAGTTTTACAGACTTGGATTGTAGGTGACTACAAGAGGAACCTGGTTGTTTTCTTCTCTAGTTTTGTAATATAGGAGATGATTCCTTGACATTCTGGTGGCGCTTGTATTCTGGTTTTCAATTGTTCTTGGATGGTAGCCCTGGTTCAAAAAGGTCTTTCAGAGGTCCTCAAGGTGATTGTCTCTATCTATAGGGTTGGAACATTTCCGCTTGTATCTAATGGCCCGGCTTTTTTCAATAGAGTTTTTATGTGTTTTGGATAAAAACTGTCCCATCGGAGATATGTTGGATGGTCAATTGGCTTCCGGTACAGAGATTTCTCTATTACATTGTTCCTTAGCTTAATGATGGTGTCCAGAAAGCTGATTTCAGTGAAGTAGTAGTTGACTGTTAAGCTGATGGTGGGATGAAACTGATTAAAGTGTTCATGGAACATCTTCAGCTCTTGCTCAGACCCTGCCCAGATGATTAAAATGTCATTGATATAACGGTAATAGGAGAGAGGACTGATAGGACAAGAGGATAAAAAGTCACCTTCAAGCTTGGCCATGAAAAGATTTACATATTGTGGTGCCATTTGCTCCCCATTGCTGTGCCAGTCTCCTGTAAATATATTTTGTCGTCAAATGTGAAGTAGTTGTGCGTGAGGATGAATGTTGTAAGTTTCACCACAGAGTCAGAATCAATCCCTGTGTTTTCCAGAAAGGTTTTGCAGGCATTTAATCCATCCTGGTGTGGGATGTTGCTATACAGAGACTGCACATCCATGGTGGTGAGGATGGTTCCTTCTGGTAGAGGACCTATTGCTGTACAGTTTATTCAATAGGTCAGTTGTGTCCTGAATGTAGCTGGGTTTCTCTTTTACCAGGGGTTTGAGAACACCCTCTACCCACCCAGAAATTTGTTGAGTGAGGGTGCCCACACATTGGTCTTCCTGGATTTCCTGATTTGTGAATTTTGGAAGCATGTAGAATGTGCTTGTCCTTGGACTTTCTGGTATTAGGTCATCAGCTCTTAAGGTTATGTCAGGTAGGCAAAAAAAAGCGTGTTTAATTCCTTGTGATAGTCCTGTGTGGGGTCAGACTCCAATTTCTTGTAGTAGTGTGTGTCCGGCGTCAGTTGTCTGTCTGCTTCCTTCAGGTACCTGAAGGAACCTGGACTGCTAGATGACGTCTTTTCTCCCGGCGGAACGTTGAATCCTTCTTAAGAAAAGGACATCCCCGGAGAGACTTATATAGAGGTGAGCAGGTCACATATGAGAGATACCCTGCCCCACTTGGGTGGTTCGCCATCCGTAAATCTCGCATAGACTAATGGCATTTGAAATAATAGACTCCCGACGAGAGACACTGTTCCTTTGTATATAGCCCCTTTCTGCTAAAGAACATTCCCTGAATGAAGAGGGTGTCCCTGGTGACCCTGAGACTTTTTGTTGAACACTTTCCCTTTTACTTGCTTTTGATAATGTGTGAAGAGCGGCCCGGCGGTGATAACGCACACTGGACTGTGTAGGACTAGAGATTACCGCTGGGTCTGCATGGCTACAGAAGGGTCCCATTGGGCCAAAGTGAATAATGTTTGTGAACTGTTTAAATGTGTAACGTTATAAGATATGCGCCTCCTGGAAACGGGAAGATATTCAAATATTCATGCTTTGTATATAGTTACCTGTTGTTTATTAATATAAAAAAAAATTTCACTTCTCGAAGGGCAGATGTGATGCTCGCGGACGAGCATGTTTCATCAAGGGGGTGTGTGGTGCCCCATCATGTAGGTGCCACAAAAGGGGTATTGCACCCAGAAAAGCGGTGTAGTCACCCCACTGCAATTGGAACAATGGTCGCTAGGTGGAACCCTAGAGCTAACACCCACACTAGCTTAGTAGGTGGGAGGGACCCAGGGAGGAGATATAGTGGCCTCTGGGGGGAACTAGAGAGCTCAGTTGTGTTAGAGAGTCGGTTGGAGGAGAGAGTGGAGTCAGGCAGCCAGCCTGGAGAGAGTAAGGAGGGCCTCCTCAGCTTAGGGACCCAAGACAGAACATTTGTTCATCATGACTATTGCACCACCTTTGTCTGCAGGTTTAATGATTATTTTTTTGTTGGTTTTCAAAGACTGTATGGCCCTTCTCTCCAGGGCATTGACCTTGGATGGTTGACTCTTGTGTGTAACTAAAATAGTGGATTTTAACAAATGTCTGAAAGTGTCTATATTTATCCAAATGGGAGTTGCGTTCAGGTTCAGGTGTCCAGTTTGACCTTTTCTTTGTTATCAGGATCGCTCTGCCTTCGGCCCAGTTGGGTTTGGAATCCACTTTGACACTGTAAAATTTCTTCAGGCGTAGTCTCCAGAAGTAATCGTCCATGTTGCTGCACAGTTCAATTGTATCCAGAACTTTAGTAGGCCAAAATGAGAGTCACCTAGAAAGCACAGCAAGTTCCACTTTGTTGGGTTTGTAATCCGAAAGGTTGATGACACAATTAGATGCTTTTTGGCAGGAGTAGTTGTCCAAATTAGATACATACAATAAGCGGCACTATTTAATGACAAAATATAATAAAAGAAAAATTGCAGCTACCGGTAAGCTGTAAGGAGAAAAAGGAGACACTGAGCTTTATCAATGCGCATTCATAAACCACCCAGTTACCACATTGAGGTGTGTCTTTTCAACTGGGTTCCTGACTTCCTTACTACCTATTTTCTGGCACATCTTTGATTAATTTTTATAGGCTGATACCTGCGCGCAATAGAGAACGTAGGCCTATAGGGGCAAGGAAAGGTGTTATTCATTAGCAATCTCTGCCTGGTTGGAAAAAAGTTAACCTCTTCAAGAATAGACTAGAAGGCTGACATCAGAAAGCAATAGCATATATGGTGGACACAAGATAACTAGGTGGGGAAATGTACATAACATAGGGGGTGAACCCATATTGATTCATTTATAGATGCAGTACTCATTCCTATCAGTGTTAGTGCAACGCTAAACACAATTTAGATACATACAGTAAGCAATCTCTGCCTGGTTGGAAAAAAACAGGTCTTCTAGTCTATTCTTGAAGAGGTTAACTTTTTTTCCAACCAGGCAAAGATTGCTAATGAATAACACCTTTCCTTGCCCCTATAGGCCTACGTTCTCTATGGTAAGATGGTAAGTAAAGCAAGCTTTCGAGACACTGTGGCCTCTTTGTCAGGCTGATAATGACACAAATTTTGAAGACACACACATATATACATAAACAGGGTGAGATAATGCAGTAAATACGACAGGTGACGTAAAGCAGAGTCAGGCTGGGGAAGTAAAATCAAATTCTGAGATAAAAGGAACCGATTGTATTATTGTTCTATGATTAGTGGCGTTTGGAGACCTGGAAATTCCTCAGTGAGTAGAAAGTTATAAATCCATGCGAGACAGTTCACGTAAGGCTGGTTTCACATCGCGTTTTTTTCCTGTCCATGGGATCCAACTTTTTGCAGGACCCCAAGGACAGGAAAGAAAAGCATTGGAAATGACCTCCAGATCCTATTTCTGTGTCCGGGTCCGTGATTATCACGGGTCCGGATACAGAAAGAGCTGTGCGGGGCACTTTCACTTTACATACATTGCGGAAGTGAAATTTAAGCAAAAGCAAGGGTTAAAAATAAAAAATCTCTATTCTTACCTTTCCAGCCATCCTCTGACGCCTCCGGCAAGCTCCGGGTGTCTACAGGACCTGCTGTTACATCACAACCCGGCAGCATCATTGGGTCACATGACCGCAGTTACCCCGGTAACTGGTCATGTGACCTGATCAGCTGATCGGGTTGTGACATAAAGGCAGGTCCTGTAGACACCAGGAGCTTGCTGGAGGCATTTGGGGAATCGCTGGAAGGTTTGAATAGAGTTTTTTATTTTTAACCCCTTGCTGTTACTTAATTACACTTCCGCAATGTATGGATATACATTGCAGAAGTGAAATTAGATGGTTAGGAGCAGTTTTAGTGTACTGAGCATGCTCAGTACACTAAAATCGGGTCCGAGAATACATCCTGTGCTTTCTCGGACCCGTGCTCCATAGGCCCCCATGTTAAAGGCAGCGGATTGGGTCGGATCTGATTTGTGTCTGATTTTTTGCTGTTTCCAAAATCGGAGCAGTCTCCGATTTTGGGCACAGTAAAAAATTGGACACAAATCGGATTCAACAAAAATCGGATGGCAATTAGACCAAACTCGATCCAATCCGTGCCCATAGGATAACATGAGGATCAAATTGGATCCGTGGCTGACCATTTCCTCAAAAATCGCAATGTGAAAGCACCCTTAGAAGTGTTAAATGTTCATTGTCCTCTAATTGGGGTCTGTTGGAAGATGCAATATTCTCAAATGCTTTTTCAATTGATATAAAAACGCATGAATCCATGTGAGACATTCAGTCCTGTTTTGCATGTGTCAAAGGTCGTTATGAATTTGTATTCCTAAATTCTTCTCTCTTTCTGAGATTTGAAGTCATTATCAGCCTGATGAAGAGGCCATAGTGTCCCGAAAGCTTGCTTTGTTTACCATCTTTTCAGCTAGCCATTAAATGGTATCAACCACTGAGGACTCTCAGATTCTAATATCTTTCTATCTACTGGCAAACACGGTATAAACATATTTTACCAGAGAAAAAGAAAACATTCATATTCACCTGGGCCTCATAAGAATTTATTAAGTAATATTGCTCCTATTGAAGCCCCTAGATTTCCCTTTCATTGCTCCCATAAAGTGTGATACCCCACAAATACTATATACGTCCACAGTGAATTCCTCTACAGTGCCCACCACAGGCACATTATGATGACCCTACAGTATCCTCCTTCATCTATGCTGGCAAAATATGGTAACCCCAACACAGTATGAGTTCTAAAGAAAAGATTTGACTGAGCAACAATGCACCACTTAGTTATTAGCCACAACTCCAATTACTAGCACACCGCAACTGAGAGACACGGACGTTCCAACTGGGAATGCTTGCTTGATATAAAGTCAATATAACACATCCAGCATAAGAGTAAGACAAAGCAGCAACTCACCAGATGATGGATAATAGAGTATTCTTTAATGTACAGGTACGGGTCCCATGAAGTGCTGGAGCGGGGGTATAAAAACCTTGGACTATTGTGACCGTTTCCGCTTGTTGCTCGAACAGTCACCATAGTCCAAGGTTTTTGCGCCCCTCCCATGCACTTCATGTAACCTGTATCTGCACATTAAAGAAGACTCTATTAACCATCATCTGGTGAGTTGCTGCTTTTTTTTCCTCTTTTGCTGGATGGACCAACACAGTATGATCCAATTCTGTAACCCCAACACAGCCCTACATGCAGTATAATGAGCCTACATACAGTATAATGGCCCAAGAAACTCTTCATATTGTATTAGGACCTCTATTAGCCTTCCAAACTGTATACTTTCCTCCACACAGCCTTCTGCATAGTATGTTGGACCCCACACAAATATTCTCACTGTATAATTAGTTGCTTACAGTATAATGGCCCTCAACTAACCCTCTATAAAGTATTAAGCCTCTCACGTAGCCCTCCAAATATTATATTAGCCCCCACATACAGTGGAGAAAAACTATTTAGTCAGCCACCAATTGTGCAAGTTCTCCCACTTAAAAAAAAAGATGAGAGAGGCCTGTAATTGACATCATAGGTAGATCTCAACTATGAGAGACAAAATGAGAAAACAAACAAATCCCGAAAATCACATTGTGTGATTTGGAAATAATTTTTTTTCAAATTTTGGTGAAAATAATTATTTGGTCATCACGTAAAAACAAGCAAGATATCTGGCTCTCACAGACCTGTAACTTCTTCTTAAGATGCACCTCTGTCCTCCACACATTACCTGTAGTGCTGGCACCTGTTTGAACTTGCTATCAGTATAAAAAATACCTGTCTGCAACCTCAAACACTCACACTCCAAACTCCACTATGGTGAAGACCAAAGAGCCGTCGAAGGACACCAGAAATAAAATTGTAGTCCTGCATCAGGCTGGGAAGACTGAATCTGCAATAGGCAAGACGTTTGGTGTGAAGAAATCAACTGTGGGAGCAATAATTAGAAAATGGAAGACATACAAGACCACTGATAATGTCCCTCGATCTGGGGCTGCATGATGGTTATGACTCACTGTGACCGGGGTGTTCGCGTCGCAGGCGTTGACTCTCCTCTTGTCACGGAACCGCACCTGCGGCAGTGGGGCCCGGTGGTCCAGATCAATAGGGGAGAATGGCGGAACTGTAGGGGTAGTTTGTCTTCGTGACGCCACCTGCGGGTGTTCTGGTAACCTTACCAGCGCTGCTAGGTCTCCGGGGGATGTTAGGCAGCAAGATGGGACGCTCCCCACAGGATGAGCGGGAGTCCCGGAGCCGGGAGCTGTGCAAGATCTTGTGAGGCAGCTGCCGTAGTGCTGCTGCTAGGCCCAGGAGTCAGACACAGACACTCCAAAGTCTTTTTAGTACCTTTACTGGTGGTTTTCAGGTCCGCCAGACTGGGTTCGTGAAGTTAACACTCCTGGAGGTTCACAGCAAGCAGTTAGTGTAGGCTTCCTTCTCTCTATACTCCTGGTGCTAAGGTCGGGTGGATGTGGAATCCAGCCGGACCGGGCAGTGTGTTCAATATAACGGATTTCACCTGGTTGTCAGCACTGAGGGCACTGTAAAAGGGTGATGATAATTCTACCTTCTTCCCTGGGCTCTCGTTGGTAGGTGCGACAGGTGAACAGGGGGCTAAACTCCCTGAGAAGTATGCTGGTTCTCTGCAGTGGCTATGTAGCTTCCACAGCTTCGGTTCTAGTAACCGGTTATTAAGGGAGAGAGTTATGATCACTCTGGTATCCCTGAGAGGTGCTTCTCCTTTTCCTCTAACCCAATTGCAAGGGTTTCCTCACAGCTAGTTAGGCTGACTAGGCCTGGTGTGTGTCTCATAAGCTTGAGATCATGCACAACCTGCAGCTCTTGTAGTGTCTGCACACTCTGAAGTTTCTCCTTCCAAGACTCTATTTATATGGGGAACTGGCTCAAAGTGACCAGTGGAGCTCCCCCTAGATGCTCGGGGTGTAACCAGGTGTACTAAGGTGTTGTGGTGTTGTTTTGTGAGTATTGCTTTGCTGTTAACTCCATTCATGCCCTAAGGATTTCTGTGGTGCCCAACAGGTGCCAGGGTGCCACAGTTACATTCCAGAGGAAGGAGCGAGGTTTGCTCTGAAACGCGCACAAATAAAGTATCATTATCCGTCCATCCCTTGTGGTCATTATTCATATACATATCACAAAAGCACCATCAAATGGATTTTTTATCATATCATCTGACATATTGCTGCCAGGTAATTTTTACTGCACAGTGAATGTCATAAAAAACAAATCAATGGCTAAATTGTATTTTTTTTCACCATTTTAGGCTGGGTTCACACTTGTGTATGCAAGGGCAGCACACCGAATGCAGCCAAACACTTGCGCACTGTGTTCCTAAGTTTAACATGGGAACGCATGTGCCTGCATTTGGCTGCGTTTGGCTCCGAGCGCACTCTGAATGCAGCAAGTTGCATTATTTGTTGCAGATAAAACAAGCGCCCGCAAGCGCACAAAAAATGCATGGATCTCAATGGATCCGCAGTGTCCTCCGCATGACAGCGCAGGAGAACACTGCGGATCTCATTGAAATCTCTCCTGGTGGCCGCCGGTGATCAGCGTCGGCCATCGGGAGATCAGCTAGTGCCGCCGCTGCTTTCCCGCCAGTGTCAGCGTGGGAGATTTGAAGATACAGCTGATCTGACAGCTGTATAAAACTCCTGCGCCGATACCGAATAGGTGAGGTCGGCACGGGAGATTTGAAACAGCGATCAGCTGTTTCATATCTCCTGCACCGATATCACCCTATTCGGTGTCGCCGCGGGAGAATTAAACAGCTGTCAGATCAGCTGTATCTTCAAATCACCCACGCTGACGCCGGCGGGAGATCACCTGTACCTGGAGGAGGAGATCTCTGCCGCTAATCTCCTCCCCGAGACAGCTGATTGGCTGGCCGGGCTGCATACTAATGTGAACGCATGCGGAGATTCTCCGCTGCATTCACATCAGTATGGGCTGCATTTGCACTACGTATGCGTCTGCATGCCCTCCACATGCAGACACATACGCAAATGTGAACCCAGCATTACCCATTTGTCTTTTCTACTCATATTTTTAGTATATTATATTGTAAAATGAATGGTGACATTGAAAGCTTTATTTTATCAGTCAGAAAACAATATAATGACAAAATAAATATTATGCTTGTTGGAAGAAAGAGATTAAAATGAAAATGCAAAAGCGAAAAATTCACCGGGTTCTTAAGTGCCTAATGCTATATTTACTTTTCACTTGGAAGTTACTATATTAGACTTGCAATATTTGTGTAATATAGTGCAAGCATATATTACAGTACCTATATTTAGAATGTGTATTAAAAATATTTTTAAAACAAACTTTCTAATTATTGATTCTGCATTTTTACAGGAAAAAAGCATGATTTAGGTAAATTCCTTATTTCGACATTACTGTTGATAGCAGGGCACACTATACATTAGGTAGTTGTCTTATCTTTAGCCTACAATCAATAAGCATCAGGAAATAGACATGCCCGGTGGAAGCAATACCAGAAGAGGGTCTCAATAGGCTACAATATATGTGTTTTAGATAATGTAAGTCTTCAGGGAGAGGTTGAAGGACCTGATCAAATTGATATTAAATTTTGTGGAAAACATTTAAAAAAAAAAAAAAAAAAGCTTTTTTTTTATTAAAATCCCTGATGTTTGTATGCACGAATACAGTGGGTGGTCCTACTAGTGATTGAGAGTCTTGATGCAGTTGTTGCAGACACAGCTGTCAATCACTTGTAGGACCGCCCACTGGACTCATACAAATACCAGGGATTTCAATGAATAAAATACACGTTGCAATGAATATTTTTCAGACAACTTCTATACCATTCTGCTCAGATTCTCCAGCTCTCTACTGTGCTGTCAACAGTTTGAGATATACATACAAACTGACCGATTCCCTTTGCAGTTGAATCTTCAAATAATTATGAAGTATGAACTGGGAACCCACTTTTACTTTGTAACTTACAAAAGAATTAAGGCCCCTTTCACATCAGCGATTTTCACTGATCGCGGCAGTTGCGTTTTTTTTGCCGATTACTGCATAAAGGCTGCGCTTGCGGTTCACTTGCGGCAAGCCCCATGCAATGTCTTTGGGGCTTGCGGTAAGTGTGGCAAGTGCAGTTTCGGCACTTGCGGCAGGTGCGGGCGTGAAAAAAACGCGGTATGCCGCGTTTTTTTTTGCGGCCGCACCTGCCGCAAGTGCCGAAACCACACTTGCCGCACCTGCCGCAAGCTCCATAGTCATTGTATGGTGCTTGACGCAAGTGAACTGCAAGTGCGGCCGTTATGCGGTAATCACGGCAGTTGCGGTTTTTTCACCGCAACTGCCGCAATCAGCGAAAACCGCTGATGTGAAAGCAGCCTAATACCTATCATTTAATGTTAACTTTTTTTGTTACCAAAAATTATTAACAAGTAAATACATGCTTTAAAGGCTGTATCCAACTCAGCAATTAGATGGAAACAACAATTACAATTACTGATGTATTTTTTAATACTACAATGGTTTGACACATAGCTGCTCCTTTAATATGTTTTTCTGCTCTTGGCATTACTCATTATTCTAGTTTATGGTATTGTAGCATAGAAATGTAGTTTATCAGGTGAATTAAGTTTTTCAGAAAAATAGTTATTAGGAGAACTTGGCAAAGTAATGAATTTGATTTAGGTTTTGCATTTATTATGAATGACTGATGTACCGTAATTAATGTATTTTCTTGTTTTACAGATGATAAGGAAAACAAAGGCAAGTATTTACTTGGTGCTGCAAAAAAAAAAAAAATCCCATTTCATGCTTCTCCACTGTCGCCAGTCACAAGGCTCAGCAGTATCATACTGGCTGCCTTGGAGTCACCGCTAAGTCATGATATTAGCCTCTGTGGTCGCATAGATTATAGTCATGATGTCACCATTGCAATTTATCAATATAGACCAGAGCAGCAGTTGATGTATATGGGTTAACCAATGTTAATATTAAAATTGAAATTAATAAAATTGATTATTATTTTCTGCTTAAAGAATAGGAATATAAACGTGTTGTTGTACCAAGCTATACATATTTAAATAGTTAAGTTTTAAATGTAAATGAATCAGTAACAAAAATGTACAGTTGTCTGCATCTGTATAAATTGCTGATAGTCATAATATTGCTCAGATGTTATTAGTATCTATTTCAGTACATAACTGCATGCTAGCTGCATGTACTCTGCTAAAAAAAATAAAGGGACACTAAAATACCACATCCTAGATCTCAATGAATAGAATATTTCTTCAATACATGGTGGACTGTGTTGAGAACAATAAAACATAAAAAATTATTAATATTAATCAAAATTAATATCGCATTGAGGTCTGGATTTGGAATTATATTCAAAATCAAAATGGAAAATCAAACTACAGGCTGATCCATCTTCACTGGCAATGCCTCAAGACAAGGAAATAAGGCTCAGTGTGGTGTGTGGCCTCCATGTGCCTGTATGACCTCCCTACAATACCTGGGCATGCTCCTGATGAGGCAGTATATGTTTTCTTGAGGGATCTCCTCCCAAACATGGATTAAAGCATCAGTCAACTCTTGGACAGTCTGTGGTGCAATGTGGCGTTGGTGGATGGAACGAGACCTGATGTCCAAACCGTGCTCGACTGAATTCAGGTATGGGGGATGGGCAAGCCAGTCCATAGAATCAATGTCTTCATGACACAGGAACTGCTGACACACTTCAGCCACATGTGACCAAGCTTTGCCATGCATCAGAAGGAGCCCAGTACCCACTGCACCTACATAGGGTATCACAATGGGTCTGAGAATCATAACCCAGGACCTAGTGGCAGTCAGAGCATCTCTGGCTAGCACATGGAGGGCTGTGCAGCCCTCCAAAGAAATGCCTCTCCACACCATTACTGACCCACTGCCAAACTGGTCATGCTGGAGGAGGTTGCAGGCAGCAGAATGTTCTCCACGGCATCTCCAGAGTCTGTCACATATGCGTAGTGTGAGCCTGATCTCATTGATGAAGGGCACAGGGCACCAATATCACATCTGCCAATCTTGGTTGTCTCTGGCAAATGCCAATTGCCCTGCATGGGGTTGGGCTGTAAGCACCACACCCACTAGTGGATTTCGGGCCCTCATACCACCCTCAGGGAGTCTGTTTCTGACAGTTTGAGCAGACAAATGGACATTAGCGGTCTGCTGGAGTTTTTTTGTGCAGGGTTCTGGCAGTGCCCCTCCTTGCACCCTCAAATTTTCCTGGTGTATTGGCCTGTCTTTTGGTATCTACTCCATGCTCTGGACACTGTGCTAACAGACACTGCTAACCTTTTTGCCACAGCTCGCACTGATGTGCCATCCTGGATGAGCTGCATTACCTGAGCTACATCTCTGGGTTGTTGACGCTGCCTAATGCTACCCTGGGGGTGTGAGCAATGACAAAATACAAAAGTGACTAAAAGAAAAAACAAAAAAGATGAGAATAGATACATAGTCTGTGATCACCATTTGCAGAGTTCGTCCTTTATAGGGGTTGTCTTGCTAATTGCCTATAATTTCTGCCTGTTGTGTGTTCCATTTGCACAACAGCAGAAGAAATTGGTTCACAATCTGTGTTGCTTCATAACTAGACAGATTGATTTCACAAAAGTGTGATTGACTTGGAGTTACACTGTGTTGTTTAAATGTTCCCTCAATTTTTATGGGCAGTATATATTTAAACACGGATACACAATACTTTTGGTTGAGTTGGTAAACAAATTTAACCATAAAAGTTTTTTTTGTTGTTTGTGTTCATTGTAAGAGTAACAGACTAATTAAAGAGGTTTTCGAAGACATTTTTTTTCACACTGGGCATAGAATGTATGGGCAGGTACAGTCATGGCCGAAAGTGTTGACACCATCAAAATTGTTCCAGAAAAATAAATATTTGTCCCAGGAAATTATTGCAATAACACATGTTTATTATACACGTTTATTTCCTTTGTGTGTAATGGAACAACACACAAAAAGAAAAAAAAAAAGGAAAATTGGACATAATTTCACACAAAACTCCCAAAATGTTCATGACAAAATTGTTGGCACCCTCAACTTAATATTTGGTTGCACATCCTTTGAAATAAATACCGTAACTGCAATCAATCGCTTCCTATAACTATCATCAAGCTTCTTATACCTCTCAACTGGAATCTTGGATCACTCTTCTTTCACAAACTGATCCAGGTCTCTCATATTTGAAGGGTGCCTTCCCCCAACAGCAATTTGAAGATCTCTACATGGGTGTTCAAAGAGATATAGATTTGGTCATGACTGTAGGTGTTAATTATGTGCTTGTTCTACCCTGTGAAGATGTGTCCAGGTTCAGACCAGTCACGGACCACTCCTGAATGCAGTTCTCTTTCTTCCAGTGATGTAATGTTGGCTCTTCTGCTTTGTTCTGTTGATGTGGCACCTCTGCTGATGTCATGCTGATTGATAGCATCCTAACTATGGGGAGATAGCTGTGAATCAGCTTGACATTGGCAGTGATGCAAGTCAATAGAGAAGACCAGTACAAAAGGCATGGCTCTGAGGTTAAAAGAAGCAGGGAAATTACTACCTGAGCTGGGACAGATCTTTGCAGGGCAGATCAGGCAGGTAGTTAGTAACTACTAGTGATGAGCGAGTACTAAAATGCTCGGGTGCTCGAAGCTCGGGCCGAGCATCCCGAGATATTCGTGTACTCGGCCCGAGCACCGAGCCGAATGTTATCCTATGGGAGACCCGAGTATTTTTATGAAATGACTGCCGGCAGCATGTAGAAACCCTAAAAATGTCACAAAAGTCTCAGAAGAGTGCTCAAATAACATGGCAACACCATGGGGAAGACCCCTGGAAGCATTTCTCACTCAAAAGTCACAGCTGTGAACAATCTTGTCCGAGTTTCATGCCAATTTTACGGAGTCACCAGAAAACCTTCCAAAATGATACCAAAATGAATATTTAGGGTGGAAATGTTAAGGGCACATACTCAATAGTGAGCTACAGCTGGGGTATGGTACTTTTTGTGATTACATGAAAGATTTTACGTGAAAACATTGTGCGGCACTCGGATGTCCCTGAGAAGAGACGTACATGAAGACCTCTTGACATAATGTGCCCATTTTGAGAAACTGGGTCTATTGTAGTATTTTCCTTTGCCAGGGCAGTCCAAAATTGTGAGGTTCACCAATGCCCCTGGATAGAGACGTGCATGAGGGCCTGTAAACCTGAAGTGGGTGTATAGTAGTATAGCCCTTTGGCCAGGGCAGCCAAAAATTGGGAGGCTCCACATTGTCCCAGGATAGAGACGTGCAGGAGGGCCTGTAAACCTGAAGTGGGTGTATTGTAGTATAGCCCTTTGGCCAGGGCAGCCAAAATTTGGGAGGTTCAACAATGACCCATGCATACAGACATGCAGGAGGGCCTGTAAACCTCAAGTAGGTGTATTGTAGTATAGCCCTTTGGCAGGGCAGCCAAAAATTGGGGGTTCAACAATGACCCATGCATACAGACATGCAAGAGGGCCTGTAAACCTCAAGTGGGTGTATTGTAGTATAGCCCTTTGGCAGGGCAGCCAAAAATTGGGAGGTTCAACAATGACCCATGCATACAGACATGCAGTAGGGCCTGTAAACCTCAAGTGGGTGTATTGTAGTATAGCCCTTTGGCCAGGGCAGCCAAAAATTGGGAGGCTCCACATTGTCCCAGGATAGAGATGTGCAGGAGGGCCTGTAAACCTCAAGTGGGTGTATTGTAGTATAGCCCTTTGGCCAGGGCAGCCAAAAATTGGGAGGCTCCACATTGTCCCAGGATAGAGACATGCAGTAGGGCCTGTAAACCTCAAGTGGGTGTATTGTAGTATAGCCCTTTGGCCAGGGCAGCCAAAAATTGGGAGGCTCCACATTGTCCCAGGATAGAGACGTGCAGGAGGGCCTGTAAACCTCAAGTGGGTGTATTGTAGTATAGCCCTTTGGCAGGGCAGCCAAAAATTGGGAGGCTCCACATTGTCCCTGGATAGAGACGTGCATGAGGGCCTCAAAACATTTTTCCCATTGAAAAGGAGCGGGTCTCCTGTCGTTGTAATGCCCATTCTAAAAGAATGGGCGAAAAAATTTACCACTGCGGGTATACCTCAAACAACAGCCTAACTATTGTCATCATGGTGGCTCATGAGGAGAAGGAGGAGCTGTCCAGCGATTAGCCAAAGTCCAGAAGTGTGTACCCATGGGTGAGTGGAGGTACATGGCAAATTCCCATAACAAAATTTAAATTCAGTTGTCATTTGTTGGTGGTGTGGTGAAGTCTGGCCCAATCCAACCCTTGTTCATCTTGATCAGAGTCAGCCTGTCAGCATTTTCAGTTGACAGGCGGGTGCGTTTATCAGTAATGATTCCACCTGCGGCACTGAAAACATGCTCTGACAATACACTAGCGGCAGGGCAGGCCAGGACTTCCAAGGCGTAGAGAGCCAATTCATGCCACGTGTCCAGCTTGGAGACCCAATAATTGAAAGGCACAGAGGAATCTCGCAGTACAGTTGTTCGATCTGCAAGGTACTCCTTCAGCATCTGGCCAAACTTAGCATTTCTTGTGGCACTACCCCGCACCTCAGGGGCTGTGGTACGTGAGGGGCTGAGAAAACTGTCCCCCATCGTAAAGAGTGTTCCCCTACCTCTGGCGGATTGGACTTGTGCCCCTCTCGGCCGTACGCCTTGGTTGTCCACCGATTCCTGACCTATGCCGCTAGCGTTTTGTGAGGGGAATGATTTGCCTACTTCCGTGACTATGGCCTTCTGGAACTGCTGCATTTTGATTGACCTCTCCGCCTCAGGAATGAGAGACATAAAGTTCTCCTTGTAGCGTGGGTCTAACAGTGTTGCCAACCAGTACTGATTGTCGGCCAAGATGTTCTGAACGCGAGGGTCACGAGCCAGGCAGCTTACCATAAAGTCAGCCATGTGCGCCAGACTCTTAACAGCCATCACTTCAGTATCCAGACCAACACGATGACTGAACATGCTGTCCTCCTCCTCCTCATCTCCCCTGTCCTCTGGCCAGCCACGCTGAATCGAGGGTATGACTGGTGTGCATGTCATATCCTCAATTTGGCCAGAGAGTTGCTCCATGTCTTCATCCTCCTCCTCCTCGTCATAGTCCTCCACTGCACGTTGTGATGAGATGAGGCTCGGCTGTGTGTTTTCACCCACACCCACTACTATTTCTTGCTCCAAGTCATCGCGCTCGGCCTGCAATGCATCCTCTTTGTTTTTCAGCAGAGACCGTTTTAGAAGGCAGAGTAGTGGTATGGTGACGCTAATAATGCCGTCATCGCCGCTCACCATCTTGGTGGAGTCCTCAAAGTTTTGGAGGACGGTACATAGGTCCGACATCCATCTCCACTCCTCAGGTGTTATGTGTGGAGTTTGACCCATTTCCCGACAGCTTAGGTGATGCAGGTAGTCCACAACTGCCCTCTTCTGCTCACATATCCTGACCAACATGTGCAGAGTTGAATTCCAACGCGTGGGGACATCACACACCAGTCTGTGGGCCGGAAGACGCAAATGGTGCTGAAAGCCGGCAAAGCCGGCTGAAGCAACAGGTGACTTGCGAAAATGTGCAGACAGACGGCGAACTTTTACCAGCAGTTCAGACAGCTCTGGGTATGACTTTACAAACCTCTGAACTACCTGGTTGAGCACATGGGCCACGCATGGAACATGCGTCAGCTGGCCTCGCCTCAAAGCTGCCACCAGGTTCCGGCCATTGTCACACACGACCTTTCCTGGCTTTAGGTTCAGAGGTGTGAGCCAGTGATCTACCTGCTGTTTCAGAGCTGTCCACACCTCTTCTGCATTGTGGGGTTTGTCACCTATGCAGACTAGCTTCAGCACAGCCTGTTGCCGCTTTGCAGAGGCAGTGCTGCAGTTCTTCCAGCTTGGGACTGGTGTGGAGGGTACAGTGGATGAGGATGCGCAGGAGGAGGAGGCTGAGGAGCATGACATTCCGGAGCTGTAGAGTGTCGGTGAAACCCTGACAGAGGTAGGGCCTGCTATTCTTGGTGTGGGAAGGACGTGTTCCGTCCCTCGCTCAGACTGGGTCCCAGCCTCCACAATATTAATCCAGTGTGCCGTCAAGGAGATGTAGCGGCCTTGCCCACAAGCATTTGTCCACGTGTCTGTGGTTAGGTGGACTTTGGCTGAAACAGCGTTGTTCAGGGCACGTGTGATGCTGTTGGACACGTGGTTATGCAATGCGGGGACGGCACATCTGGAGAAATAGTGGCGGCTGGGGACCGAGTAACGTGGGACAGCAGCCTCCATCAGGTCGCGGAATGCTTTCGTCTCCACCAGCCGGAAAGGCAACATTTCTAGCGCTATGAGTCGCGAAATGTGATCATTCAATACTGTGGCATGTGGGGCGTTGGCAGCGTATTTGCGCCTGCGTTCAAATGTTTGCTGAATGGATAATTGAACGCTGCGCTGGGACAAGGACGTGCTTGATGCTGGTGTTATTTGTGCGTGGGCAACTTCAGGTGCAGGGCCGGAGGCTTGTTCGCGGCCAGCATGGACAGGGGATTGGCTCGCACGCACAACACGCGAAGATGTAGCAGTGACATCAGCAAGCACCGCTCCTCGACTCTGTTGTACTTCCCACAAAGTCGGGTGCTTGGCTGACATGTGCCTGATCATGCTGGTGGTGGTCAGGCTGCTAGTTTTCGTACCCCTGCTGATACTGGCATGGCAGGTGTTGCAAATGGCCTTTTTAGAGTCTTCTGGAGCCACCTTAAAAAACTCCCAGACTCTGGAAGACCGAACATTTGCACAGGCACCTTGAGTCGTGTTGGTGTTCCGGGGAACGGTTGGCTGCCTTCTGCCTGCAGACACGACCCTGCTTCGCACTGCCTGTTGGGATGCTACGCCTCCCTCCCTCTGTGCACTGCTGGCCTCACTCTGCATATCCTCCTGCCATGTTGGATCAGCTACTGGATCATCTACCACGTCGTCTTCCTCTTCCGCACCCTGATCATCCTCCTGACTTCCTGGCAATTGTGTCTCATCATCGTCCACCCCTTGTTGAGACACGTTGCCAACGTTCCGTTCGTGAGAACGTGGCTGCTCAAATATTTGGGCATCTGTACATACCATCTCCTCATCAGCCACTTCAAGAGGAGCTGGCGACAGGCCAGATTCTGCGAATGGATACGTGAACAGCTCTTCCGAGTGTCCTAGTGTGGGATCAGTAATGTCCGTGGACGTGTACTCGTCCTGGTGGTAGGAAGGAGGATCAGGTTGGGAAATGTGCGGTGCAGTATCACGGCTACTGACACTTGACCGTGTGGAAGACAGGGTGTTTGTGGAGGTGCCTATCTGACTTGAAGCATTATCCGCTATCCAAGTAACAACCTGTTGACACTGGTCTTGGTTCAAGAGCGGTGTACTGCAGCGGGCCCCAAGAATTTGGGACAGGACGTGCGAGCGAGGAGATGTGCCCCTTTGTTGTTGCGAAATTAGTGCTTGCACACGACCTCGGCCTCTGCCTGCACCACCATCACGTCCACTTCCTTGTTCCTTGCCAACGCCCTTGCCAACGCCCTTGCGCATTTTGCCTGTATACAGCGACAACTGTCTGGTGACTGTTGAGGTCACAGGAGATTAGGATTTTAGTCCCTAACCTGTATCAAGGTAGTAAGTACACCAGTCTGGTGACTGTAATGGTCACAGGAGAGTAGGATTTTAGTCCCTAACCTGTATCAAGGTAGTAAGTACACCAGTCTGGTGACTGTAATGGTCACAGGAGAATAGGATTTTAGTCCCTAACCTGTATCAAGGTAGTAAGTACACCAGTCTGGTGACTGTAATGGTCACAGGAGAGTAGGATTTTAGTCCCTAACCTGTATCAAGGTAGTAAGTACACCAGTCTGGTGACTGTAATGGTCACAGGAGAGTAGGATTTTAGTCCCTAACCTGTATTAAGGTAGTAAGTACACCAGTCTGGTGACTGTAATGGTCACAGGAGAGTAGGATTTTAGTCCCTAACCTGTATTAAGGTAGTAAGTACACCAGTCTGGTGACTGTAATGGTCACAGGAGATTTGGATTTTAGTCCCTAACCTGGATCAAGGTAGTAAGTTCAACAGTCTGGTGACTGTTATGGTCACAGAAAAGCTTGGATCCCGATCTGTATCACCCTGCCTATATCCTCCTAGATTAGTCCTGAGAAGGACTGTTGTGGTCAGCAGCAGTTTGCAGCCCTGCTCCGGATCTACCTATGAGGGCCGCAAATCTGTCCCTAAGCAGCAGCAGACACTCTCCCTACACTCACTGTCAGGATGCCTGTGTGCAGAGCACAGCGCGGCCGGGTCTTATAAAGGCTCGGTCACGCTGTGCAGGCCCGCCAATCACTGCAATGCCACAACTAACAGGGCTGTGGCATTGCAGTGGTCTGCCAGCCAATCCCTGCATGTGGGCTGGCTCTCAAAAGAGCGCCAACATGCAGAGATGACGACCACGAGCACAGCACGAGTATCACGAGATTACTCGGTGCTCGCCGAGTAGCCCGAGTACAGTGATACTCGTGCGAGTACCGAGTAGTGGCGGGCATGCTCGCTCATCACTAGTAACTACGTACCAGTAAGTTCCTAGCCCAATAGAAAAAACACACCCTAAGTACATGATAATCCCTTCAATACTTTAAAGTGTAATTTTTATTTAATATATCAATAGTGCACATGAAAATAAGCAACTTTGTAATATATCTTATCAGGCAAATTTTCTTCTTTCTCTGCCAGAATTAATCAATCATTATCAAAATTTTCAATTCTGAGGTAAAATCTGTATTCAGTGAAGACTTTACCATTACTAAGATAGGAGATGGCAGTTGTTACTGACAAGATTCTATGCAAATAGAATTGGGGGTTTAGCTCTGCCTCTAGCTCGTCCCTTCTCTCATCATAGAATCTTATCAATAACAACTGCCATCTCCTATCTCCGTAATGGATATTCGTGTGCTAGAGGGAAGGAATAGCGCAAATAGGGTCTTATCTGGGATGTAGAGGGTGTAATGTGGTGTTGTTGCACTCATTCTTGGAACGGTTGTGCCAGTCACAACACCCCGTTAGGCTCGATCGGCTGTGGCACCTCCTACTGAAAATATTAATAGACATGTCTATATCTCCTAAAGAAGTGAGGGTCACTCACGAAACGCGTTGAGACTCAATAAACAGGAATTGGGGAAAATTCCTTGGATTCATTTAGACGTCGGGGCAGCGCCCTCCAACTCCTATTCCTCCCTCTATCGCAATATCTCCTATCTCTGTAATGGGAAAGTCTCCACTGAATACACATTTTACCTCAGAATTAAGAATTTTGATAATTGTGTACTATTGATTAATGGACTAAAAATTAAAATGATAGTTATGCTTTAAACAGCAGAAAGCAATAAAAGTTTCATAAAACAGACAGTTACCTTGATGTGGTGAGCAACGGCATCCTAATACAAGGCCAACATTCTTTACACTTCCCTTGTCTAAAAATAAAGAAATAAAAATGTGAAAGGCAGATACACATTCCATTCCAGAATAATAGTAAATATGACCGGCTAGAATATTATAAATCAGATCTGCATTCAATATTCAAGATCTCATCAATAACTGCCATCTCCTATCTCCGTAATGGGAAAGTCTCCACTGAATACAGATTTTACCTCAGAATTAAGAATTTTGATAACGACTGATAAATTCTGGCCGAGAAAGAAACAAATTCAACTGATAAGATTTATTACAAAGTTGCTTATTTTCATGTATAGTATTCATATATGAAATATAAATTGAAATTATAGTTATGCTTTAATACTTGATAAATTGTTCTTATAATTTCTATAATTTAACCTGTTTCTGTTTTTGTATTCACGTTTTATAGGCAAACACCTTGGTTCAGGTAACAATTGCGTAATATATACAGATGACACAAGATACAAAATAGGTACACAGTATGTCACACTACTTCTACCCCTAATGATCAGCTGAACCTGGAGAAGCACTATACAGTGTGTATAAAAATGAATGAAACATCTAAGTAAAGCAAGTCCATGGTCTCCGAAACCGATGGCTTTTTGCTCTGCTCAATATATGAGAACCTAGGACAGGGAAGTTGCTATCTCAAAATTCCCCAATAGTGAATATAAAAATTATATTATACAGACAATCCATTTCATGTAATATTAGCTATCCACACTTGCAATATATTTGATAACCAGTAGTGTAACTACAATGGGTGGAGGGGTTGCAATCACAACAGGGCCCTGGAACCAAGCAAGGCTGAAAGGTTCCGTAGATGGATTTGAAAAAACTATTACTAATAGAGAACTCTGATCATTGAGGCCTTGTTGGTGATTTTTAAAAGTTTTATAGTTTTTAAGGTTGAAACTAAGTCCATTGGGATCCACTTGGCCTAACATGTAAAGATGAATGGATCTCTTCACGCAACCCATATGCACGATCCAGGTCAGTGATCTCCAGTCATGGACAGGTTCCCAATCTCAGTTTATGTTTGGCTGGGATTGGGTCCTGCAAAGGCCAGTGAATCAAATGCCATGACAGGAAACATAGGAGCTTAGGAAATTTACGCAGCTCCTGTGCACAGCCAGAGAGCACTGATCTGGACCATGGACCAGGGTTGCACAAGTTGATCCAATCATCCTTTCCAACATCTTAGGCTGCTTTCACATCAGCGTTTTTTTTAAATTGCGGCAGATGCGGTGAAAAAAACGCATCTGCCGCGATTACCGCATAACCGCTGCACTTCCGACACAGTTGCGGCACAGTTGCGGCAAGCCCCATACAATGTATATGCGGGCTTGCGGCAGGTGCGGCAAGTGCGGTTTTGGCAATTGCGGCAGGTGTGGCCGCGAAAAAAATCGCGGTCAGCCGTGTTTTTTTCGCGGCTGCACCTGCCGCAAGTGCCAAAACCGCACTTGCCGCACCTGCCGCAAGCCCGCATATACATTGTATGGGGCTTGCCGCAACTGTGCCGCAAGTGTGCCGCAAGTGCAGCGGTTATGCGGTAATCGCGGCAGATGCGGTTTTTTCACCGCATCTGCCGCGATTTAAAAAAAACGCTGATGTGAAAGTACCCTTAATCCAGAGGAAGACAAAACCTGCAAGCAGAAGATACTTGTTGCCTCATATTAGATGAAAAATCCTTCCTGATTTCACATACGACAATCAGATTGGTTCCATGGATCGATGTCCAATTTACAGAATCAAGTACCCATAATTTTATATTTTTTATAATGTTATGTTTTTTTTAATAATGCCATCTAGGCCCTCCTTGTACTATGGTGGTAAATGAACCATTAAATCATTATGCCGCGGAGAGTTTCAAAGTCTCACTGCTCTCAGAGTAAAGAATTGCCATCTGTCATTGAAAAAGAACCTTCTTTCCTCGTAACATAGAGGATTCCCCATTGTCATCATTGCAGACCTAGGTGTAAAAAGATTATTGAAAGATCTCTGTACTGTACCCTGATTTGTTCTTTGTGTCATTTGGCTTAAATGCAACTTGTGATTCAATTACTTTGGATTCAGTGAGATTAGAAGGGAATAATTTGCACTAATTCACTGCTTATATTTACACTAATGTCACTGCTTGTATATTGGCAAGCTTGTTCACTCGTTATTTCAGATTCTTTAAATGGCTGTTTATCTATCTCTGCAATACAACCTGTAATTCACTGCAATGTTTGGCCAAATACAAATTTTGGATAAGGGCAAACAAGCATTAAGCATCTGTCAGCAAGAACAACATCCTAATCTGACTACATGGTCATGTAGGTCATTGAAAATTGAATGAAATGATTCCTAGATATCTGCAATCCGATGTATTATTCTAGAGTTATCCACATTTTTCTTATACTGCTGGGAGATTAATATTAAACACCTCAAATTTTCTAGGTAAATATATTTCTAAAGGTGCTATTGACATGAAATTATTATTATTATTATTTATTTATTTATTTATAGACCACCATTGATTCCATGGTGCTGTACATGAGAAAGGGTTACATACGAACAAGTTAAAAATACAATGAACAAACTAACAGTGTCAGACTGGTACAGAGGGGAGAGAAGACTCTGCCCTTGTGAGCTTACATTCTACAGGGCAATAGGATGGGAGGCAGTAGGTTGGGTCTGTTCTGGTGGTGGTGGAGCGCCGGATCCAGTGGTGGTGGCGCACCAGGTCCAGTGGTGGCGGAGCACCAGGTCCAGTGGTTTGAGGTGGATCCATGGTCATTGCAGGCAGTAGGCTGTTCTGAAGAGATTGGTTTTCAGGTTACGCTTGAAGGTCTCGAGTGTAGGGGATAGTCGGAGGGATGCTCAGGCGAAGTCTTGCAGGCGGATAGATGAAGAACGTACAAGTGCGGAGGATAGAAGGAGGTCTTGGGAGGATCGAAGATTATGAGTTGGATGATATCGGGAGATTAGTTAGAAATATATGGGGAGAGAGATTGTAGATTACTTTGTAAGTCAATGTTAGTAGGTTGAATTGGATACGCTGGGGAATTGGGAGCCAGTGGAGGGATTTGCAGAGGGGAGATGTGGGGGAGCAGTGAGGAGAGAGGTGGATTAGTAGGGCAGCAGAGTTAAAGACAGATTGGAGAGGTGCAAGATTGTTAGCAGGGAGGCCACAGAGGGGAAGTTTGCAGTAGTCGAGACAGGAGATGATGAGGTCATGCACTAGTAGTTTAGTAGAATGAGGGTTGAGGAAGGACGGATTCTGCTAAGAAAAAGCAGCATCAGAAAAAACTTACCCTCGAGCATGGGGATCCGTGACAGGGATCATGAGCTTAAGTGTCTTGGCCAATGATGCTGCTTTTTCTTAGTAGTTTTTGTACAAATTTGTTAGGACTCATGAGCATGGGGATCCGTGATGGGGATCGTGAGCTTAAGTGTCTTGGCCAATGCATGAACCCCATTTCTAAGGTTTTTTGTTTATCATATAAAAAACTTTTTTGCACTTTTTTATCAATTCAGGGTGCAGTTGGGCCCCATGGGGCGTCATTCATCTAGTGTTGCAGAGGCATTGTACTGTGCGGCCCATTTGGTCAGGCAGTAGAACAAGTGAGTAGCTTTCAGACACTCTGCATCATATGTATCAGTGTGAATGGAGCTCTATGCAGGCCCATTATGTGCATGGCAAGACGCCTCCCATACATTGTTGTAGGTTGAGGTGATTTATTAGCCTGCACCTGGGCTTGCTTTACATAGTGGGGTCTGACTGCATCCTGCAAGTGCAGTGTTGGTTTTTGTTTTTGGGATCGATGGTAAGAAGGACGGATTCTGGAAATATTTTTGAGCTGGAGGCGGCAGGAGATGGTGAGAGCTTGGATGTGTGGTTTGAAGGATAAGGTAGAGTCAAGAGCTACTCCAAGGTAGCGTACTTCAGGTACAGGGCAAAGTGTGATGTCATTTATTGTGATATACAGAGCAGGCAAGGGAGGTGCGCGAGATGGGGGAAAGATGATGAGTTCAGTTTTGTCTACGTTTAGTTTAAGGAAGCGAGAGGAGAAGAAGGAGGATATGGCTGATAGACACTCTGGGATTCTGGACAGCAGAGAGGTGATGTCTGGGCCAGAGAGAGAGATCTAAGTGTCATCAGCATACAGGTGGTACTGGAATCCATGGGACTTTATGAGTTGTCTTAGGCCAAGGGTGTAGATGAAGAAAAGAAGGGGTCCCAGGACAGAGACATGAGGGACCCCAACAGAGAGGGGATGGGGCGAGGAGGTAGTATGGGTGTGGGAGACACTAAATGTGCGGTTGGAAAGGTAGGAGGAGATCCAGGAAAGGGGAAGGTCAGTGATACCAATGGGAGAGAGGATCTGTAATAGGAGGCAGTGATCGACTGTGTTGAATGCAGAAGACAAGTCAAGAAGGAGGAGGATGGAGAATTGGCTAAATTCTCATCAGATGTCAGTAACAACCCATCCAATCCACACAGGCAAAGAAATAAAACCATGCATGTCCATATATTGAGTCATGTGTAATAATAAGGTGCGATTTTGGTCCGTTATACCATACAAACACTGTGTAGTAGAAAACTAATTATCTATAGGATTCAGGTCAGGTGGTTGGCTAGCAGCTTTATTTTATTTCTCTGAAACCATTTGAAAGCTTCCTTGGCTGTGTGATTGGGGTCATTGACTTAATGAAAAGTGTACCCTCATTTCATCTTCAACATTCTTGTAGATGGCAGCAGATTTTTATCCAGAATGTCTTCGGTACAATTGTCCATTCATCCTTCCATCAATACTATGAAGTTTGCCAGTGTTGTATGGTGAAAAACAGACCCACACCATGATGTTCCCACCTCCAAATTTCATTCTTGGTGTGGTGCTTTTGGGATGATATGCAGTGCCCTTTGACCTCCAAACATGGTGTGTATTATGTAATTTAAAGAGTTTAATTTTGGTCTTACCTAACCATACTATATTCTCCCAATATTTCACAGACTTCTCTAAAAGTTGTTAAACAAACTTTAAATGCTCTTGATCATGCTTTTTGTTCAGCAATGGAGTCTTGAGTGCTTAGCATATATACAGGCTATGGCGGTTGAGTATATTACTTATTCCCTTTGAAACAATTGAACCTGCTGATTCCAGGTCTCTCTGTAGCTCTCCATAGGGGGTCATTAGCTCTTGGAAAACTCTTCTGATGATTTTTACTCCTCTGTCTGAAATTTTGTAGGGAGCATCTTGTCGTGGTCGGTTTATGATGAAATGATGTTCTTTGCACTTCCAGATTATGACTCCAACAGTGTTTACTGGGACCTTCAGAAGTTTTAAATTTCTTCTGTATTCAATCCCATCAGTATTGTTTTAAAACAATGAGTTTACAAAGGTCTTGGGACAGCTCATTGGCTTTAGCCATCATGAGAAGTTTCTTCTTTGGCTCCTTGGCAATGAGACATCTTTTTATAGGCTAGCATTTGGACCAGCTGACTCGTAATTGTCACTAAGGCTGGTTTCACACCACAGTTTTTTCCCTGATCAAGTATAGTTTTTCTCTACAAGTTCCTCTCCTGGTTTTTGCACACAAATTTGATCGAACCTGATCAAGGAAAAAACTGCAGTGTTAAGCCAGCCTAAGCGGCAGGATTGCTTTCTAATTACTGATAGATTTCAGCTGGTGTCATGACTTTCCATAACTTTTTGTACTTCTATTTCTTCATATGTTCAATACCTTTTACCTGTGTCATTCTCTCATTATTACACAAACTTAATTTATGAACATCAATGATTTGATTTCTTTTCCTGTGTGATTTGATTAAATTGTTACTGACATCTAGTTGTAATTTTATGTCAATAGCACCTTTAAAAATATATTTGTCTAGAAAATGTGTAATGTGTTTAATATTTATTTCTACTGCTAAATGTAATTGAGCTCCTCCAGGCCATGGGAAGGAGACTGCTTTGCATGATAATTTGCCTCCAGAATGTTTATAATGGCACTTTGATGCTGATTAAATGTCGTGTATGTAGAAATCCATGTTGCTCTTGTAGAGAAATTCACAATTAAAATTATATTCTAATTACAACTGTTTAGGACACAATTGAATCTATAGATTTCTGTAAAACAGTAAAAGAGATTTCTGCAAGAAAGTTAAGGATGTACTCAGCATTAAAGCACCTTTATATATATATATATATATATAATATATATATATATATATATATATATATATACATATATATACAGTGCCCACAAGTAGTCTTCAACCCCCTGTTGATTTAGGTGGTTTGATAAGATGCAAATAAGTTAGAGCCTTCAAACTGCAAACGAGAGTAGGATTTATTAACAGAAGCATAAATCTTACAAACCGAAAAGTTATGTTGCTCAGTTGAATTTTAATACATTTTAAACATAAAAGTGTGGGTCAATTATTATTCAACCCCTAGGTTTAATATTTTGTGGAATAACCCTTGTTTGCAATTACAGCTAATAATCGTCTTTTATAAGACCTGATCAGGCCGGCACAGGTCTCTGGAGTTATCTTGGCCCACTCCTCCATGCAGATCTTCTCCAAGTTATCTAGGTTCTTTGGGTGTCTCATGTGGACTTTAATCTTGAGCTCCTTCCACAAGTTTTCAATTGGGTTGTCAGGAGACTGACTAGGCCACTCCAACACCTTGATTTTTTCCCTCTTGAACCAGGCCTTGGTTTTCTTGGCTGTGTGCTTTGGGTCTTTGTCTTGTTGGAAGATGAAATTACGACCCATCTTAAGATCCTTGATGGAGGAGCGGAGGTTCTTGGCCAAAATCTCCAGGTAGGCCGTGCTATCCATCTTCTCATGGATGCGGACCAGATGGCCAGGCCCCTTGGCTGAGAAACATCCCCACAGCATGATGCTGCCACCACCATGCTTGACTGTAGGGATGGTATTCTTGGGGTCGTATGCAGTGCCATTCAGTCTCCAAACGTCATGTGTGTGGTTGGCACCAAAGATCTCGATCTTGGTCTCATCAGACCATAGAACCTTGAACCAGTCTGTCTCAGAGTCCTCCAAGTGATCATGAGCAAACTGTAGACGAGCCTTGACATGACGCTTTGAAAGTAAAGGAACCTTACGGGCTCGTCTGGAACGGAGACCATTGCGGTGGAGTACGTTACTTATGGTATTGACTGAAACCAATGTCCCCACTGCCATGAGATCTTCCCGGAGCTCCTTCCTTGTTGTCCTTGGGTTAGCCTTGACTCTTCAGACAAGCCTGGCCTCGGCACGGGAGGAAACTTTCAAAGGCTGTCCAGGCCGTGGAAGGCTAACAGTAGTTCCATAAGCCTTCCACTTCTGGATGATGCTCCCAACAGTGGAGACAGGTAGCCCCAACTCCTTGGAAAGGGTTTTGTACCCCTTGCCAGCCTTGTGACCCTCCACGATCTTGTCTCTGATGGCCTTGGAATGCTCCTTTGTCTTTCCCATGTTGACCATGTATGAGTGCAGTTCACAAGTTTGGGGAGGGTCTTAAATAGTCAGAAAAGGCTGGCAAAAGAGATAATTAATCCACACATGTGAAGCTCATTGTTCTTTGTGCCTAAACTACTTCTTAATACCTTAGGGGGACCAAACAGAATGCTGGTAGTTTGAGGGGTTGAATAATAAATGACCCTCTGAATTAACTTTTAACGCTTTAAAAAAAAAAATTAAATCTTGTAGGCTGCAGTGCATTTCCAACTTCCAGGCTGATCTACAGTCCAAATGTCACAATGCCAAGTTAATTCCGCATGTGTCAACCAGCTAAATCTGCAGGGGGTTGAAGACTACTTGTAGGCACTGTATATATATTTATATATATGTATATATATATAAATACAGTGTATGCCAATAGCTTGGGGTATATAATACAGATGATAGGTTTTATTTTAGATCCTATAGTTTGTGATGGGACCATTTCATTTTCAATTGTCCTGTCCTGTGCATTGTGATAGTCTTGGACCAGCACCTGGGAGTTCAAAACTGAAAAATCCTGATGGCGACTAATACATAATTTTCTCATCATTTGTGGCCTATTGAGTGATTAAATGCTACTATCCATATATCATGCTTTTTTACGAATACATTACAATGATAAAGATAGGAATATGTATTTGTTCTTTATTATTTATTACATTGTTAATGTAAAAAACAGATAACATAAGGATGGACAAAACGGACATGTTAATGACATCGGAATGTAAAAAAAATACATACACACGGTTGGCATACAGTTTGCATACAGATGACAATGCGGATGAAAAAGTATTATTTAGTTTTTGGATGTAAAATAGATGATTTTGCATACACTCCTGTGAACCCAGCCTTTCTTTGCTCCTTTATGCTTTGATTCCTGACATCTGCGGAGAGGCGACCATCCCCGGTGTAATGTTCTCATCTCATCACCAGAAGACAGACATAATTATAACAAACTAAACATTCAGGAGAGTGAGGAGGGGTATAAGGGAGAGAATTTTACCACATACTAACCTCTATCTTCACGTGCAATTTGCACAACAAATGAAGACGAATCATACTAATCATCTATTTATTAAAACATCATCACTAACATTGTGTTACTTTCTCTTCATAGATTCAGATGAACACGGTAGGTTTTATAATATTTCAATGTATTTATTTTGTTAAAATGGATTGTAATAATATACGTACTATATATTTATTTCACTTACAATACCCATTATTCTACTAAACATGGTGTAGTATTACTGCCTCATACTATGATCCTCAAATATAGATCCAATAACTGAGTATTTAAAGGGAACTTGTCATGTGAAAAAATGCTATTAAGGTGCAGACATAGGATTAATCTGCAGGGTAATAGTGTTCGGAACACGTCAATTGCCCACTCAGAGATCCACTAACGGTCCGGTAATGAACTTTATTCCTCCTGACAGCTTTCAGCTTCCATAGTAACAACAAAACAAGGGCACTCTGCTAAGACTAAGGGTGCTTTCACACGCTGCATATTTGCTGCATTTTTTTTACGCATGAGCTCATCACAAACCAGGAGTGGGTGATTAAATCCAGAAGTGGAGCACTTGTTTCTATGGTACATTTACACGCGGCCACAGGAAGGTAGGAACAGGCAGGCATCGGACACAATTGTGCCTGTTGCCTTGAAAAGACCACGATGTGGCTGCGTGTAATTCAGGACTTTCCTTCCTTCAGGGAAGACACAGGAAGGAAAGTCCTGAATTACACGCAGCCACATCGAGGTCTTTTCAAGGCAACAGGCAGAATTGTGTCCGATGCCTGCCTGTTCCTACCTTCCTGTGGCCGCGTGTAAATGTACCATTACACTTTTCCTCTGATTGTTCCACTCCTGGCTTGTGATGAGCTCACTTGTAAAATAATGTAGCAAATATGCAGCGTGAGAACGCACCCTTATAATAGAAACTGGAACCATGTTACAGCTAAGGAAAAAAAGTTCAAAAAATGAGACACTTAGC